>JAWZYU010000022.1:54445630-54973630 GCA_038380435.1 Ryuthela nishihirai
GTGGTCCTGACATAAGCCTCACCTGTATGGGGTAATACTACCAAGACGAATGTCAGGAGGCTTCAGAGCTTCCAAAATAAAATCCTCAGATCTGGGGTCAGTGCTCCCTGGTTAGTGAAAAACAAGGCCATTCAACTGATTTGAGCACTGGCCACTTAGAAAACTTTAACACCCGCATTCGGAAGCTCGTGCAGACCTTTTTTCGAGGCAGTGGGAGATAATCCTTATGATATAATTAAATCTCTGATTGATTATGATCCATTGCTTTTGAACACATTCAAACGTCCTAAGATTGTGTTGTATGGCATCCGCATTGTTTAACTTTTAGTTGTGCTTTTTATAGCAAGTTTGTTTTGCCCTTGAGGCCCCTTTGGGGTTTCTGTGTTTTTCTTTTGTTATTACCAATCAGGCACTATTTTAGACTTCGAGATATAAGCAATAGGCTTGGAGCTCTTAATATTAATTTAAGATATCAGAAACATGAATTATGTGGTGTAGTATTGTATAACAACTTGAAAGCTTTCTAAAATTATAACTGGGCAAGTTTGCGGGGTAGTCTTAACAATAGATTCCCAGGTTTCAGTCTTTAACCAACCAGTGTTTTACAGTAAACTCACCATGGTGTTCAGGTATTAAATAATTTTTTTCTGGGAAGAGAATCTCACAGCCTCCCATGATACTATTTCAGTAACTGACTCATGCTTCGGAGCATTTTGTGTTCACGTGATGATTCTTAAAGAAAGACTTTGTTAGCTATCTGTGCATGCGAAATGATCTCACCTGGGTAGACCTGCGAAATATACCAAGCGAGGAGAAAGTAGAAGGCAGAGCAAGCCGCCATGGTGATGATGGAAAGGGCGAGGTTCATGTCATCGCCAGGCACGGGGCTGCTCCAGATGTTGTCCCATTGGATGCCGTAGCCTTGGTCTTCATAACGGTCGAAATAAGAACTGCCGAAACAGAACACTGTGGCCACAAGAAGACACTGGAAAAAAAAATACGCTTTCTTGAATTTGCAGTTATTCTGCAATACTAACTCGAGAAAAGATATTAAAATCAATTGCATTTTATATTATTTGTTAAATTACAGTTAACAAAATAAATTGTTTTTGGAAATTCTATTAAAAATTTACGAAATTTTCAAGGACATCTTTAAAATCTGGAGCCAAACTAACGTTGGATTAGGCAGAACCATACAGATTAAGTCCAGTTCTGAACAGAAGAAATATAGATGTTCTTATTTGAAATGTTATTTTTTGAAACTGGACTGAATACCATTTATTTCAAAAAGTTTATTTTAATTTATTTAACGATAATTAAATTAAAAACGTTTCATAATATTTTAGTAAAGTCGTAATAAATAAACTGTTTTATAATATTTTGAACTAAATAGCCTGTAGTAAACTTTAAGAATATTTAATTTTCCTCCTTTTATGACGACTGCTGCCCTGGCCAAAGCTCCTTCCTCAATGAAAGCCGTACTCTTGTTGGGCCACATAAGTAAGATTGGGCCCGGACAATTGTGTCGAATAAAAGATGTACAAATAATTTAATTTGTATAAACTTTCACAAGCTATTTAATTGAAACCAAAATAATTTATTACTTCATTAGAATATTACTAGATATCTACAAATTATTTATTAACTTTATAAAAATAAATGGCACCCAGAATAATTACAAAAAATGGCTATTTATATTATATATATTTAAATTTTACTTCTATAGGTGAATTGTCTGGGCTCGGTCTGTGATTGAGGGATGGTAATGCCATGAATCATAAATATACTGAAATGCAAAAACAAACTACCTGTACTACCTGTAGAATTTCTATAACAATTGTCTCGAGAGGCAGTCACCTCTCAGTATTTTCCTGCATGAAATGAGATCATAAATTGTGTTCCAATATTTTAGTGGGTGGCAGAAATTTTAAACTGGGTGTGTTCCAGTTTTCAGAGGGTGGCGAAATGCGGAGAGAATGGGACTAAACCGAAAATACTACATGTAACTAATTTGTAACTGGAGGTGAAAAAAAAAACTTTCTCAAGCAGCTACTTGCCACAGAGGTCTGACAGGAGGCTGTCAGTCTGAGAGGATGGCAGGACCTCAGCAGAAAAAGGACACACATATCCATGTCTTACCAGGGGCTCAAACCCAGGTCCCTTAGATCAGTAGCCAAGCGTGCTACCACTCAGCCAGGGAAATCATGTAAAAAAAAGAGAGTTCGACTCAAGGAGCTAACCCCAAATATAGTAAAAGAAATTATCTAAAATGGAAAAATCAATTACCTATCTGTTCCACATAAGACATTGTTACATTTTTAGAGATCCGCTGCTGAGTGGTTAGCGCACTTGGCTACTGATCTAAGGGACCTGGGTTCGAGCCCTGGATAAGGCATGGAATGTTTGTGTGTCTTTCTGCTTTCTGAGGTGTCGCCATTCTCACAGATCTTCTACTATGGCATATTAAACTGACAACGTTCCTGTGAAACTTCTGTGGCAAGCAGGTGATTGAGAGGTATTTACTTTTTACTCTAAGATGAAACACGTGTGCTTGTGAGGGGAGGGGAGAGCATATCTCGATGGAGATTGTACGAGTCAGTTCAATTAGTCCGAGCTAAATTTAATATGCTTTCAGCTGACTGATTTATGTTAGCAAGAAAAGTGAGTCCATTTGTGAAAAGTGGTGAGGGCGGCGAAGAAAGGTGGCTTAGCTTGAGAGAGAGGAGGGGGCAGGTGGAGTGCTAGCATAAGAAGATTTGAGACTCTGAAAGAATATATTAGAGTAGTGATGACTTACAGAGAGCATCTTCAGCCAGAATTGAATGTAAAGGTCCCAAGTGAGGATAAGCATGTAAGGCAGGAAGGAAATTCCATAAATGACGATGGCAACCAAGGCTGCTGTGGTTGCATTCTTGAAGAAGACACTGATCAGGTAACTGGAAAAAGATAATTCGTTTAGATTTAAATTAAATTTTATTCAATTTGTTGTAAGCATAATAGTACTTTACATTTATTTTTTTTTCTAAATTTTAATCAAAAATTTCATTTCCTTTGTGATTCGTGTATAGATTAGAAATATAACTTAGAAGAATTTATTTTTCAGTTTTGTTTTTATTGATCTTCATTTCTTTAGGATTTGACAAGAAATAATAATATAAATTAATTAAACTGAAAACTTTAACAGCATCCTTACTATATTTTCTTTCTAAAACAAATTATTTTGCAAAATGAATGATTTTAGAAATTCGTATCTGAATTCTTTAATTTTCCTTTATTTGGACAAAGAATGAGGTTTAAAAGCAGCCTCTGCTGTAAAATGTTTCAATTCCCTTTAAATATTAAGTAAAATATTGTTAAAAAAATGAGATTTAGAGAGATACGAAAGAGATCTTAAATCAGTCTCAGTGCTTTTTCTTTTGAAGAGATCTTATTTTTAAATTTAAAGAGCTTTGAAAGTAGTTTTCCATTCCTATAAGAATATAGAGTCCACTTATTTTTGTGCGCCAGGCTCGTAATCTGTAGTTCCCAGGTTCGAGTCCCAGCTGGGTCAGCGTTGAGATTTATCTCCGCAAAATTCTCCGTCCTGCTCACGGTCAGTAGGGGACACCGATGGGCTTGGAAAGACCGCCGTCCGTCGGATGGGACGTTAAGCCATGGCCCCGTGTGTGGGAGAGCCATACCCTGTGCACGTTAAGGAACACGCTGGATGGCCTTGACGGGAGGCTACCATCTGTCTCCCAACAGTTGTTCCAGTGGATCCCCTCCCCCAACCTTCTCTGAGCCTTCGGGGTCCATGTGACCTGGCTATTTAGCCCATGGTGTGCAAAAAAGTGCCGCTCAGAGGTAAAACAACCCACTTATTTTTGCAATGTGTATATTTATAGCATGATCCTCGTCCTGCATCGGAGAAAGCCACAGGTTGCATGGAAACCACGGTGATGGTTTTGTCAATAGCATCCATTCTGTCAATTGATCAATTTTTAGGAAAAATTTACTTACGTGTAAGAGATGAGCAACACTGCAAAGTCCATGATGAAGAGGAAGAGGATGAAAGGATTGGAGAGGGGCATAATGCCTCCGAATTTGAGGATAAGTACGATGCCAACCACTGAAAGGAAGAGGACAACCAGACCTGAAATGAACCATGCCAACCAGCCCACAACAGGTCGAAGCCCCATGACATGCATTATCTGAAAAAATAAAATCAGTTTACTTGTAAAGCAATACAAATAACTACCGGAAGAAAAATAATTAACGAATTTTTGAATTATTTGTTGTGAAAACTTTTCAATAAAAAAATGTAGTAAATTAGTACAGATGGCGTTGATGATGATTTTGTTACAGAAGTCCATAAGGCAGGGGAAAATTTTCGAACTCAATATTGTAAGGGATTCATCAAATTTGTGAGCTTTGGTGGATTTAAATCAGCGATTGCAAAGCCAAAGACTTGAAAAGCAGCTGGACTTGATAAAGTGACAAATCAAATCATTAAAAATATTCTACATAAGGCTTTCACGTTGCTTCTGTGTATCACCAATAAGGTAATTCGTATTGAATATCTCCCATCACTATGGATAGCAGAAGAAGTAATTATGCTCCCAAAATGCGATCAGAATTTTACACTCTTACAAAGCTACAGACCAATTAGGCTGCTCTCGTGTCTTGGCAAGGTCTTTGAGAGAGTTATTCTAAATAGAATGGAGAATGTACTTGTTGACAAGAATATCATTCCACATGAGCAGTTCGGTTTTCGCCCTAATCACTCTAAATGTACATCAAGTCATGGGAGTGGTTGAATCCATTATGAAGTCTAAAATCAAAAGAAAATGCAGTGTAGAAGTTTTTTAGATATCGCAAAAGCATTTGAGAGAGTCTGAATCGAAGGACTTGTCTTCGAACTCATGAAATATGATTTTACAGCTCCCATCACTAAGATCATCCTCAACTAACTACCTGACAGGTAACTCCAAGTCGGAGTGCCAAAGTGACATTTCATCATGGAAACTTATATCTGCAGGTGTCCCTCAGGGTTCTCTCCTTGGTTCAGCCCTGTTCAATATCTATATTTCTGATTTACCAATAATAGATAGAATCAAAACTGCCTGATGATACAGCATTCTTTTCTACCTCCTTATCACCGCAAATCGCGTGCAACAGAATGCAAAATATGTTGCACCCACAAAAGATTGCATTGCGTGTCAAAGGTTACGATCTTCGATATTCGTCTAGGCAGTAAGTTTGGGTGCTAATACAGTTCAAATTATATTCGCTATCTTCAGTAAATCTATCAATCAATAACAAGTTCATTATCTATCTTAAAAAAAAAAATACCCCCTCAAGCAGCTGCTTGCCACAGAGGTCTGACAGGAGTCTGTCAGTTTATATGCCACAGTAGGAGATCTGAGAGGATGGCAGGACCTCAGCAGAAAAACGACACACACATCCATAGCCTAAATCCGGGGCTCGAACCCAGGTCCCTTAGATCAGTAGCCAAACGTGCTAACCACTCGGCCACGGGACGGCCAACATTATTTATCTTATGATACTAAAACCAACAATTCTCTTCGCAGCTCCATTTCAGGTCATTATTCCCAGACTAAAATCTGAGAAACATTTAAGTATGGATTTAAAAAAGGATTTTTAAACATAGCTTATATTAAAATAACAGTTGTGAGAGTCGTGATTTAAAATTTCACAATGTTGCAAATTATAACCAGTTTCAGTTAAATGAAGTTAGTTTAAATGGTGAAAAGTAAAAGTAAGAGAATAACAGTGTAATGAAAATTATTAAATTTTTTAAATTGAAAAATATTTTTCTCAAAACTTTGTTATTAAAAAAATACACCAAGTGAAAATTGGGTGATATTGTTATAGTTCTAACATTATTTCTTTTTATATTAATTTCTCTTTTTTTAGCAAAATGAAATCAGCAGAATTTAATCTAAAAATAAAAATGAAAGCATTTCAAAAGAACCTTCCTAATGAATAAATTTTCATTCCTTACCTCATCCAGATATAATTCTCTTTCCAAGACTCTTTCCCTGACAAGGAAGGAGATAATGAAGATCCATGAAACTGTCATAAAACCAGGAATGCAGGACTTCAAAAACATCCCAAATCTGCAAAACAATCATCAACAGATTTATGTAACAAAATGAATAACATTGACATATGAAAAGATATTTTCGATATTTTTTATTCTAAGCAAATTTTTGAAAGTTTTTGTATTAAAATTTTTGGCAATATAAATTAATAAAATATTTTTTTATAAAGTTTAAATATAAAGCAAAAGTTTTAGCAAAATTAAGAAATTTTAGCAGTTTGAATTAAAAAGTAAATTTTGGTAATTATAGTGATTAATATTACAAGCTTAAGTGGGTTTAAAATACCACAAAACTCTGGTTTAACAAATTTCATGTCATTATCAACCATCCTGTGTCCGAGCGGTTAGCACGCTTGGCAACTGATCAAAGGGACCTGGTGTCCAGCCCTTGGTTAAGGCATGGATATTTGTGTTGTCTTTCTATTGAGGTCCCTCCTTCATCACAGACCTTCGAGCCCTGGGTTAAGGCATGGATATTTGAGTTGTCTTTCTACTGAGGTCTCTCGTTCATCACAGACCTTCGAGCCCTGGGTTAAGGCATGGATATTTGTGTTGTCTTTCTACTGAGGTCTCTCCTTCATCACAGACCTTCGAGCCCTGGGTTAAGGCAAGGATATTTGTGTTGTCTTTCTATTGAGGTCTCTCCTTCATCACAGACCTTCGAGCCCTGGGTTAAGGCATGGACATTTGTGTTGTCTTTCTACTGAGGTCTCTCCTTCATCACAGACCTTCGAGCCCTGGGTTAAGGCATGGATATTTTGTTGTCTTTCTATTGAGGTCCCTCCTTCATCACAGACCTTCGAGCCCTGGGTTAAGGCATGGATATTTGTGTTGTCTTTCTACTGAGGTCTCTCGTTCATCACAGACCTTCGAGCCCTGGGTTAAGGCATGGATATTTGTGTTGTCTTTCTACTGAGGTCTCTCCTTCGTCACAGACCTTCGAGCCCTGGGTTAAGGCATGGATATTTGTGTTGTCTTTCTACTGAGGTCTCTCCTTCATCACAGACCTTCGAGCCCTGGGTTAAGGCATGGACATTTGTGTTGTCTTTCTATTGAGGTCTCTCGTTCATCACAGACCTTCGAGCCCTGGGTTAAGGTATGGATATTTGTGTTGTCTTTCTACTGAGGTCTCTCCTTCATCACAGACCTTCGAGCCCTGGGTTAAGGCATGGATATTTGTGTTGTCTTTCTACTGAGGTCTCTCCTTCATCACAGACCTTTGAGCCCTGGGTTAAGGCATGGATATTTGTGTTGTCTTTCTACTGAGGTCTCTCCTTCATCACAGACCTTCGAGCCCTGGGTTAAGGCATGGATATTTGTGTTGTCTTTCTATTGAGGTCTCTCCTTCATCACAGACCTTCGAGCCCTGGGTTAAGTCATGGATATTTGTGTTGTCTTTCTACTGAGGTCTCTCCTTCGTCACAGACCTTCGAGCCCTGGGTTAAGGCATGGACATTTGTGTTGTCTTTCTACTGAGGTCTCTCCTTCGTCACAGACCTTCGAGCCCTGGGTTAAGGCATGGACATTTGTGTTGTCTTTCTACTGAGGTCTCTCCTTCGTCACAGACCTTCGAGCCCTGGGTTAAGGCATGGACATTTGTGTTGTCTTTCTACTGAGGTCTCTTCTTCATCACAGACCTTCGAGCCCTGGGTTAAGGCATGGATATTTGTGTTGTCTTTCTACTGAGGTCTCTCCTTCGTCACAGACATTCGAGCCCTGGGTTAAGGCATGGATATTTGTGTTGTCTTTCTACTGAGGTCTCTCCTTCATCACAGACCTTCGAGCCCTGGGTTAAGGTATGGATATTTGTGTTGTCTTTCTACTGAGGTCTCTCCTTCATCACAGACCTTCGAGCCCTGGGTTAAGGCATGGATATTTGTGTTGTCTTTCTACTGAGGTCTCTCCTTCATCACAGACCTTCCATTATGGCACAAAACTGACACACTCCTGTCAAGCCTCTGGGGCAAGCAGCCATTGGAAGGTGTTTTTTTTTATATGTTATTATCCTAAATTCTATTCTGTATGGACATATGTATGTATCCTGTGTGTATATAGTTTGACTGATGAATGCCCAGCTTTTGAAATTTTCATAAATATCGACAGGTTTGACACCACACTATACAAAATTACATAAGATGGAAACTTTGGGTGCTAAGTATGAATATGGTTAAATAAATTCTTATTAAAAAAAATTCAGTAAATATAGTTATTAAGTGAACTTAAGCAATTTCATTTTTTTAGCAATTTCAAATTCTAAACGATATTTTTGTGAACAATTATTAAGTGAAGTTTTATAAATTTAATTTATTAAACAATTTTTTTACAATTAGGCTATTAAGCAAATTTTTATAATTTTTATCAGTAAACCAAATTTTAGTTTTTAGTACCCAACCAGACACTAATGTTCGGAATAAATTTTAAAGAACATGTCAGTGTCATGCATTAGTTGAATGTTAGCAATTGAGTTTTCTTGTCTTTTATGGGGCTGTTGTTTCTATCCATGTTTTCTGTAAGAAAAAGTTTTCAAGAAATTTTAGATTTTTTTTGCATTACTGGCATACTTAAGTATGTGTTGTGGGAGGAGAGTACCCAGTAGTTGGGGGGAGGGGTTGTGGACCTCCCAAAAATTCTCTGATGCCTATACTTACATATCTACACCCATAATTCAACAGTACCATTTTACCTTTTTGTTACACTTCTACACAATGGATATCCAGAACGTTATAAAACTTCTAAATAACAGGGGGGGGGGGTTACAACCCCCTACCTTGAAATACTGAACAACATTTCCTGATGAGTTCTAAAAAACAGATTAAAGCAGTGGTTCTCAACCTTTTATGCTTCACGTAACCCCTGAAAATGTGTATGTAACTGGTGTACCCCTTGTATAGATGGATAAAACTGTAGTTATAGTATAAGAATGGGAATAAAATAATATATATATATAACATATATCTAGCAACTTTTGAGCTCTCATGGCGTACCCCAAAACATTTTACCGCGTACCTCATGTTGAGAACCCCTAGATTAAAGCCATGTCAACCCCCTCTCCACTAGAACGTTTTGGCTATCCATTGTGCAGAAGTGTAATAAAATTGTAAAATGTTACTGTTGAACTATAGGTGTAGATACATATAGGTTAGATGTAAAAACATATATAAAATGTATTCAAAGTTGGGATTGCTAAAGACCAGTTTTGTAAAATTAAAGTACTTACTTGTCTTCCTTGTAACAAGGGTAAGGAAACTGCTGCAAATAAGTTTTATGAAACGACGAATTACCAGTTTGCAAAACCATAATAGCGGAATCGATATATTCCTGAAGTTGAATGAAACCTCTGAAGTAACGAAGGTCATCAAAAAAATTATCATGGGCATCTGGACGCCATTGCCTAAAAACAGAAATAGTAGCATGCTTTAATGACTGAATTTGTAAAAATATTCAAAATCGATAGTTTCATACAATACTGAGTCATTTGAATACAAACACTAGTCACAATCAATAGGATTTACTAAAATATTCAAATTAAACAAGGGTAGATATAAAAATAGTTAATAATAAATATTATTATACGTTTAATACATTAATATTCATGCACAGATGAAATCGGAATAAGAGCCTCCAGTTATATCAACAGAAAGATTTATATTTAAAAAACTTTTTAACTAAATTTGTTTTTAATAGTAATGATGAATCAACGGAATCCTCTAAATCTCATTTCTTGAACAATATTCTTTCGGGATCTTAATGCATTATGAAAGCTTAATTTGTTTATGCAAACACTCATTCAAAATCAACGAAAATCGAAATAATAATTACGCAAAAATACACTAAAATTACATTTTAACACATTTACAATTTTAACTTAGTATTGTGTTTCAGTAGCATAACAAAATATACATTTACATTTTGTTCAAGTTTGAGATTTGATTGAAATCTTAGATTTATTTTCAGTAACACTTTAATATAAAAAACGTTTTTTGAGAAGTAACTGAATCAGATTTTCCTATTGATATGTTTGTTTCCGATACAACTTTAATTAGTTAATAACTGCTGGTAAATTTTTAAAATATTACCAGTAATTTTATTTAATTTTATATTGTTATATTGTTTTTTTCTACTTTTTAAAATGTAGGCAATAGTTAGAATATTGGTGTTGCCAAGCAACAGTCCATCCATTACTTGTCCTTTTTGACGTTAGACGTGGGTACATTGTCGATGTCCATCCTGATTTTGTAGTGCACGTGCTGAGGCAGTGGATTCTCTGGAGGATGGAGATGCCGCCGACTTCTTTTCAATCCCTTCTCATCTTTTTCTTCCAGAAAGACAATAGCTGAAAAAGAACGAAGTGATTAAGACTAGGAAAACAAACACTGATTTTGTTCATTTGATGGAATTAGGTGATCCTTAGAGGTTGTCTGCTAATGATCACAAAATCATTTAGTTTTTCCTCTATATTTATTCAACATATCACCGAAAGACGCATAGCTCCTGTTATTTCAACATTAATGCTTATGCTTGATAACTGGCGTATTGGCTTAAAATATACCATGCCTCTTGACGTTTCATGTGGACTGGTCATGTGCACTAATCAGGACAATGTCTTCTAGACAAGAGTATTCAATTACAGTGAGTTGGGTTGTTTTACCTCTGAGCGCCACTTTTTTGCACACAATGGGCTAAATGACCAGGTCACATGGACCCCAAAGGCTCAGAGAAGGTTGGGGGAGGGGACCCACTGGAACAGCTGTTGGGAGACGGATGGTAGCCTCCCGTCAAGGTCATCCAGCATGTTCTTTAACGTGCACAGGGTTTGGCTCTCCCACACACGGGGCCACGGCTTAACGTCCCATCCGACAGACGGTGGCCTTTCCAAGCCCATCGGTGTCCCCTACTGACCGTGGGCAGGGCGGGGAATTTTGCGGAGATAAATCTCAACGCTGACCCAGCTGGGACTCGAACCTGGGAACTACAGATTACGAGCCTAGCGCGCTACCGACTCAGCCGCCCCCCCCCGCCCCCCCGCCCCCCAATTACCGTTAGCTCAGCTGTCAGAGCACGTGATATTATCACAGTTATTAATTGTATTTTAATTAACTTTCGAGGAAATTCATTGAGCAGCAACGTTGGTGTAAATATTTCAGTTTCATTAAATCTTTAAACATTACACGAAAATTAAAAAAGTAGAGATTCTGATGTTTTTCAATAAGATCTTCAATTCACCTTCAACGACATTTTATTGAAAATGCCTATTTCCAAAAATTGCGAGATTTAAATATGGTCTTCCACTCAGGAAACATGGAAAGGTTTCAATACGTTTCGTAATGTAGACTATTGGATGGATCAAAAGTCTCTGAACAAAAGAAATCTGGAGAACAAAATATTATACATGATAATTATTGTGTTTGATATACAAATTCAATTGCTGCACGTTTATCATAAAATATATCATTTCAGCTGCTCTTGTTCAACAGATGACATCCAATTAATATTCGAGTAATGCCTTTGACGAGTCTTTCATTATCAGTTTCTGACATCTTTTACCAATGTCCTCAGTCCCCTCAAAGTCAAAGAGCTAATCAGATAGTCGTACACAAATTTATTTCATAAATATTTTTCGTCTACAAACTGTGTGTTCCCATCTCGTATTAGTTTTTTAAATTACAGACTTTTAATCTACTTTTTATTGTCTCAATAAAGAACTTTTAACTACCGGTAGTTTTTTAGTACTATGCTTTATAATAAATTCCTATACATAGTTATTGTGAATCGTTTTCGAACCTTGCTATCTGGAGGAGAGGTCGAACACATCCAGAGAAAAAGAAATTTGGTTTTCGACTGATGATGATTGTGAAGTTTGTAAGCGCAAAATGTCAAACAGGCTGGCATTTTTTCCCTTACCCCTAGTATCCTGTAAAATCAAAAACTTCGAAAGTTTTCGTTATATTCCGCAAATTACATTTTCAGGTTTACCGATATTCGAAGGTTCGAGGGGATAAGATTCAGTTTGACCTACCTGCAATGAATTCCCTGTCCTTCTGCAATCTTCCTGCAGCTTTTTCGAGTTCTTTTTCTTTCTCGAATCCGACGAATCTTTCGATCTCAAAGCACTGGGAGATGTTGCCAACTAATTCGACAACTTCGAGAATGCTTCCGGTGTTGCCGAGGTTCGATTTGAAAGCGGAAACGTCGAATCCTGTCAGCAGTTCCGATGGTTCGGTTCCCAGGATTTGGAAAATAAGAGGACGGATAGAGTCTGATAGAAGAATGCTCTAGAAAAAAAAAAATTTTAAGAATGTTTATATTCTGTAGGTAAATTATGAGCTCATTTAGTACATAATTAAAAATTTCGATTTATAAAAACGTAGATGAAATATAATTTATTGAAAAATTCATAACATCATGCAGATTTAAAATATTTCCTGGGGCCTTTAGTAAATGAATGAAATAAAGTTTCTGTTTCTAAATCATTTAGGACAGAATTGCAGATCTATGTTACACATACCCTTAAGGGTTCATCACTCATTTAGTAGGCTTCACATTAAAAAATATCAGATAATGACAGAAGATATATTTTTACTAAAAAATGAGGCAGTTGTTCACTTATAATATACATATGAATATTTGCTTAAGTAGTATTCGGTTCGAAAATTGCTGAACTAGAAGTTATATGATGTTAGAAGAAATGGCAAAAAAAAAACCAATCATTTCTACAAGGACTTTTAATCCATTTTATTTATTTGTATTAATAGAGAACTTTTAACTACCGGTAATTTTTAGTATTTTTTTTATGAAAAATTGTAACACATTATGAAGCAGTTTGAAACTGCAAAAAATACGGGGGTTGAGGAAGAAAGAAAAAGTGTTGAATATGTGTAACAGAAAATTATCGATTTCAAGGTGCAAGTCTGAAAAATTTCCTTCAAGATATTCAGAACAAAAAATCTGGATTAGGGAAGGACATGACAAAAAAATCATAATTAGTGGAACATGCGACACAAAGGTTATTAACTCATTGTTTTAGAAATAAACGAGTTAAAAACGAAGATGAATAATATTTCTAGTTGAAAGAAACATTAGTTCGATGCGTGGACTTACTTTAATGCTTCCCATGGCGTCTTTCCTTTGCTCCAGATAATGCAAACTGGTTGTGCCTTGAGCCATCGCGTGCAGCACGTTGATATAACGAGACATGATTTCGAAAGTGCCATTCATCTGCGAAGGGAAAAGAATTCTTTAACACATTAAGAAATTGGGGTTTTTAAAATAATAATGTTTATTCATGTTTAAAACAATAACGTAATGCATGAGCAATGATTCTGCGATGGGACGGGCTTATCTGCAGGAAGATTTTACACACTTAATGAACAGTTTATGGAACTATTCTATTTTGAACACTGAAAAAATTGCAATCACATATAGTTCGAAAATTTGCGAAGTGCAGATGCTTAACATGTAGAGAAATAAAATAAAATTGTAATGTCTAAAAAAATAATAATAATTTTACTCTGTTTTTAAATAATCAATTTTTGTTCCATTTTTGATGACAAAAAATCATTTAAACTTTACGAGATATCATGGAATCGCATTAAATATGCTCTGGTATTCCTCCCCCCCCACTTCCCACAGTTGTTTGTGATTTTATGCAATGAATAATAACTATTTATGTACAACGTTTTTTGTTGGGTGTAGAGAACTTTTTTGCGTTTTAAGTCTTCACTGACGGCTAACACAAAAAAATCTTTCCTTCTCGAAGCTAGAACTTCCAAGTTAAAAATTCCTATTAAATCATCGTTGATTTTTAACATACTGTTTCGGATTCTAAAAATGCCGTCAATACTATAGACCGATAACTAGAATCGAATGATAGATTCATGCAATTATTTGCAGACTAAGACATCTGCATTACAGGGAACTGAACCAACACCTCCTGTAACAGAAGGCTAAAGGACAAAATTTATGACGTCAGCTTGAGTAGTCCTACCATATAGACACTTCTTATATTTTGATTGTAATATTATTACTGGTGGGTTGGGTTGGGTTGTTTCACCTCTGAGCGGCACTTTTTTGCACACCATGGTCTAAATGGCCAGGTCACATGGACCCCGAAGGCTCAGAGAAGGTTGGGGGAGGGGACCCACTGGAACAGCTGTTGGGAGACAGATGGTAGCCTCCCGTCAAGGCCATCCAGTGTGTTCTTTAACGTTGGGTTGTTTTACCTCTGAGCGGCACTTTTTTGCACACCATGGGCTAAATGGCCAGGTCACATGGACCCCGAAGGCTCAGAGAAGGTTGGGGGAGGGGACCCACTGGAACAGCTGTTTGGAGACAGATGGTAGCCTCCCGTCAAGGCCATCCAGCATGTTCTTTAACGTGCACAGAGTATGGCTCTCCGATACACGGGGCCACGGCTTAACGTCCCATCCGACGGACGGAGGCCTTTCCAAGCCCATCGGTGTCCCCTACTGATCGTGGGCAGGGCGGGGAATTTTGCGGAATCTCAACGCTGACCCAGCTGGGACTCGAACCTGGAACTGCAGATTACGAGCTTGGCGCGCTACCCACTGAGTCACCCCCGCCCTCTTGTGACCTGGTCATTTAACCTTCTGTGTGTAAGAAAAAAATGCCGCTTAGAGGTAAAACAACCAAAATTTACAAAATATTAATATTCACTCGGCACGGCGCAGTATGCACGTCCTTGTCATAGAAAGAGCAGTCCCTTTACGCACTTTTTTTTTTACCCCCTCAAGCAGCTGCTTGCCACAGAGGTCTGACAGGAGCCTGTCAGTTTCTATGCCAGACTAGAAGGTCTGAGAGGATGGCAGGACCTCAGCAGAAAAACAACACATACATCCATGCCTTACCCGGGGCTCGAACCCAGGTCCCTTAGGTCAGTAGCCAAGCGCGCTAACCACTCGGCCATGGGATGCATTATGAGCATAACTGTTATTTAAATAATAATAATAATAAGTTTCAAAACAGCTGAAACATTTTTCTCTAACATCGATTCATTTTTATTAACATATTTAAAAATTTAACCAGAAAGTCACAAACGAAGTTTCTGTTATACGCACAATAATTATGATTTAGTAATATTAATTAATTTAATTATGCAACATGTTAATAATTTCTGTACAGATCCATCAGTTCTAGGTGCCTAACTTTTTTGTCTCGTACTTACTTCAAGTAACATTGCCAAAGATCTGTGAATTAGATTTGCTTTTCCAAGGTTAAATTTTGAAAGGATGAGGAATGAGATTGGAAATGGGAATGAGATTCATTTTCAAATGATTTGTACTTGGAAATATATGAAAAATTACTAATAAAATTTTGTATTGTGATTTAAAAAAAAGGTATCATTTGGCTTCAGGAAGAATCATTGTTGAATGAATGGCAGTATGGACACAAAAGGAGTCGAGCTCTTCACTCACTTAAATAGAAATTTAAAAATTTTTATTTTTTTATATATAATAACTTTATTAACTGAAATGTAATTCGAAGCTAAATTTAAAATAGTAATTTGATTTTAAAAATATTTCAGGTATTGAAAATATTATAAACAAATGCTTATTCCATTAACTTTTTGTATTATTTCCAATTTTCTTAGTGAATAGTTTGAGCGCTTCATGTAGCAATTTAACTGTTAGTTTTCTTTATAAAGAGGTCATTAAAAAATTAAGTTTGAAGCTAATATACATGGGGCTAGTTCCATTTTTGTCTTCCCCAAGTTCACTCAAATACCCTATATTTGAAAAAAATAATTCTTACTACAGAAAGCCCATTTTTTTTACAGAAACCTGGAAGGACTGTATTGTGGTGCCACCTGTTTACAAATTTGAGACTGAGTACTTTTATATCACTTTTATATCACAGCAACAGTTGCTATGCACATTCCCTAAGAAAAAATATCGCAATGATTCTATTTTGTATCGATGGAAATCAAAATTCGAAATTCCATAACTTGAAAAATACATTTCTCTCAAATTTATGCCCAGTTAAGTTTTGGTTTAGCATATTTAAAACTTAGCATTCGAAAAAGTATCCTTAAGTTTGTACTGGAATTTGAATGCTAGAAGATTTAGCGATAGGTTTGTTTTCCTAAAACTTTTTATTCAATTTCCATAAAAATATTAAGTCTAAAAATATTTTTGTTTGTAAATGTAGGTTTTCTGTTTTATTTTTTAATATTCAGTTATCGTTAATCTCCGAGAAAATACCCTATAACTAGCAAACACAATTTTTTAATATTCCATCATCGATAAAAAATAAAATTTGATAGAGAGATTTTAGAATTCTTCAGATACTTACAAAAATTTTGGGGAAAAAATATTAAATAAGACAAAATTCGGATTTTTACCTTTTATTAGCTAGTATTTTTACCTCAAGTTTGCGGTGTAAAGGAACTTCTATCTTCATTTCATACTATTTAGCAGTGACTTCCTTGGCAGAAGTGTTTACACAGATTTTCATCTTTTCATTTGAATTTTGAAGATGAAACTTCGTCGATTCAGCATCACAACGAAGTTGAAATGGTTTAAAAATTTGGGAAGATATGGAATAAACCAACTACTTTTGAGGAAGTGCAGTAAATTATGACAGAGATTTATCACAGTTTTGCACAAATATATTTATTCGTGCCAAAAATGACAAAGATTACCGTAATAAAATTATTAAAAATAACTATAAAATCCTACCATTCTGCCCAAACAGCACTAGTCTTGACAACATGTTAACATCTCAAATTAATGCAACAAAAGTTCCAATAACGCGTTATTTCTCAAAGTCATAACTAAGCAGAAAGAGGAAATGCTCCAGCTGAAATTTTCAAACGTTATAAAACGAATAAATTTAACTTGAAACCTTTCCATTCCGGTTTAATTAACGCGAAACATTTTAAATCAGTGTGAAACTTTGCCCTACCTCTTTGACTATTCTTCGTGTCCACGTATTCTCAGGTGAATACAGAATCTTTCCCCGGAACAAGGGTTTCAAGAATCCCCACACGATAGGGCCTCCTGCCATCCTCATCACCTGCTCGTAGCCCCGGCGACAAAATTCATCTGAAATAATAAATAAAACAAATTTAGAGATGGAGTCAAATTTTTTAAAGTATGCGCTCTGCTGTTCAATCAGCTTCAACTAAACATTAAAAGTATTTTTTTTCGATAAATCAATGATCAACAATTCGTAACATTCGAACGCTTTTGAAGTGGACAGTCAAGGTAATTCTTTTTATTTTGGATGATGTGATATGACGTTTTCGCTCCATTTTATGTACAGTCGCTCAAAATAATATCCGAACACCATGGTTGATTACAGACAACGATTTTTTTTAGAAATTAGTGATCCGGTAACCTTTGTACCTACCTAACACATATACGAATTTATAATAAAGTATGTCTTTTTATTATATAAGACATTGTAATTTAAGTAAAACAACCTAAAAACAGTTATCAATATTTATACGAAACCTAAAATTACAACTATCACACAAAATAAAATATTAGAGGAAATTGATTTTAAGCAAAATAAAATTACAACTCTCACACAAAATAAAATATTAGAATCATAAAATATTAGAGGAAATTGATTTTAAGCAAAATTTATTCGCTTTAAATACTAATCAATAGTTTCATGAATTTCATTAGTCAAACACTTAAAAATAATAAATTGCAACTTTTGATTATTGGTATTAATCTTTGAAGAGACAAAGAAATGTTTTTTAAGGCAATTTCCTTACTTGGCAGTTGGTCGAATTCCACTGGATCCAAATTCGGTTCTTTCTTTGAAGCGATCAATGGAGTGAATTGATTCTGCAAAGCTTTCAAAGGTCGACCACAGATGATTTTGCCACCAGCGTCCAAAGCCACGGGGGCTG
The DNA here is from genome assembly GCA_038380435.1 of Ryuthela nishihirai. NCBI lineage: Eukaryota > Metazoa > Arthropoda > Arachnida > Araneae > Heptathelidae > Ryuthela > Ryuthela nishihirai. Next base: position 54,463,612 of record JAWZYU010000022.1, read on the forward strand.
AAACAGAAACAAAAAAAAATTAAGGGTATATTTCTGTCTATTAAAAGATTACTGAATAAGTTTTACTTAATCGAAAATAAAACATCCGATTAAAGCAACGGAAATTATAGACTTTTTAAAATAAATAATAAAAAAATTATATTTCAATAAATATATTTATGGTGTATATATATGGATATTAATTATATCTTGAAATATAAAATTAGCATGCAAGATATGAAGTCATCAGATGAAATTTCCTAAAATTATTGGTATTTCACTTTATATTTTAAATACGTATAAAATATCTGCGTTCTCAATGTTATTATTTAATTATATGTAATATTTAAAGTTGCCGTCCCGTGGCCGAGTGGTTAGCGCGCTTGGCTACTGATCTACGGGACCTGGGTTCCAGCCCCGGGTAAGGCATGGATGTTTGTGTCGTTTTTCTGCTGAGGTCCTGCCATCCTCTCAGACCTTCTACTGTGACATATAAACTGTGGCATATAAACTCTGTGGCAAGCAGCTGCTTGAGGGGGTATTTATTTTTTTTTATTTAATATTTAAAGTTGGGTTTTGTTATATTTTGTTGCGATTAAAATGTGGTTTTGTTATATTTTGTTGTGATTAAAATGTGGTTTTGTTATATTTTGTTGGCTTTTTTGTTTCCACTATTTAAATATATGATTGGGTTGGGTTGTTTTACCTCTGAGCGGCACTTTTTTGCACACCATGGGCTAAATGGTCAGGTCACAAGGACCCCGAAGGCTCAGAGAAGGTTGGGGGAGGGAACCCACTTTTTTTTTTTTAAAACGATTTCAATTCGAAATAAAACACCGCGAGAAATTAAACGACGGTTGTCATGATTACGAGACACTACGATTAACCAATGGCTACACTCGCATGCTCTTATAAACATGTTGCCAATTTACGGTAAAAATATTCCAACTTGTTTTAAACGCCCTTTCTATTACAAACGAATTTGCGAATTATTATAAATTAAAATATAACAATCTCGTTTACCACTGTTGGAAAATCTGCCGGTTAGTACTTTCAACTCACTCGCTAAGACTCTGATGCCTTCGCTGCTGATGTTCAAGCTCTCGACCTGTTGTCTGACTTCCGGTTCCAAGACTGCAGTCAAACTTTGGATGTGCTGGTGCAAGAGAGGAAGAACCTCAGGGGCAGTCTTGATGACCTCGATGACCTCCTCTGCTTCCTTCCTGGTCATCTCAGCTCTGTCCAGAATGCCTCCGATGCCAAGTTCTGCAAACTGAAATATCAATATTAGCAAAAATACGAAACATTAACTTTCTTCCATAGATGAACTATCTGCTGAAATAAATCTTTCCTACTGATATAATAGTGGAGTTATTTGTTATGCCTGCTGATTGGTTGGGTTGTTTTACTTCTGAGGGGTACTTTTTTCCACACAATGGGCTAAATGGCCAGGTCACAAGGACCCCGAAGGCTCAGAGAAGGTTGGGGGAGGGGACCCATTGGAACAGCTGTTGGGAGACAGATGGTTGCCTCCCGTCAAGCTATCCAGCGTGTTCTTTAATGTTGAGTTGTTTTACCTCTGAGCGGCACTTTTTGCACACAATGGGCTAAATAGCCAGGTCATGAGGACCCCGAAGGCTCAGAGAAGGTTTGGGGGAGGGAACCACTGGAACAGCTGTTGGGAGACAGATGGTAGTCTCCTGTCAAGGCTATCCAGCGTGTTCTTTAATGTTGGGTTGTTTTACCTCTGAGCGGCACTTTTTTGCACACCATGGGCTAAATAGCCAGGTCATGAGGACCCCGAAGGCTCAGAGAGGGTTGGGGGAGGGGACCCACTGGAACAGCTGTTGGGAGACAATGGAGATAGTTCTGACTTCCTGACTCAGAATATTATAATTCTATTCCATACAAATTCTTTTGACAAAACCTCCTCTTAACTTTCTACCCTTTATGTCTGCACGTGTTTACTCAATCTCTTCCTTATTTTCTAATCTTGTCCTTGAATATTTTATTATTTACTTTTGATATTTCACGTATTCTTCTTCCTCTACGGTTATTTAAATGAAATGTTTCATTTCGCTGAAATTTCCTCTACAACTTTCTATTCTGCATCTAGAACAGAAGTTCGAATAATATCCATATTTTTCAGCCGTGGACTGTTTACACCACTGCAAAAATCTCCCCTTACTTCCCTGCTTAATTCTTCCTAGATGCAATAGCCTGACAAAATTGTACTAAACAGACTGACAACAACATTAATTGTTCAATTAATTAAAGAAAACTTTAGCAATGCCATAGATTATACATACACCGAGGGTTGGGTTGGGTTGTTTTACCTCTGAGCGGCACTTTTTTACACACAATGGGCTAAATGGCCAGGTCACATGGACCCCGAAGGCTCAGAGAAGGTTGGGGGAGGGGATCCACTGGAACAGCTGTTGGGAGACAGATGGTAGCCTCCCGTCAAGGCCATCCAGCGTGTTCTTTAACGTGCACAGGGTATGGCTCTTCCGCATACGGTGCCACGGCTTAACGTCCCATCCGACGGACGGCGGCCTTTCCAAGCCCATCGGTGTCCCCTACTGACCGTGGGCAGGGCGGGGAATTTTGCGGAGATAAATCTCAACGCTGACCCAGCTGGGACTCGAACCTGGGAACTACAGATTACGACATACACCGAGGAAATTAGTAGCATATAGTGTACACAAGTGCGACATTGTTCAAAATAATTCAATGCCATTGGCCGTATTAAATGACTGCAAAGGCATCTGAAAACCCGCGTATCCTAAATAAATAAGATTTTTTTCTTGAGGAAAAATGTCAGAGATTAAATGATTTCAACCATATCTTGCTTTACCAATAATAATCGTTTAGTATATAAATAATTTTATTTGAAGCTATTAATAAACTGTGCAACTAGTGGGGATATTGTTAATTATTCCAGCTTCTTTAAGTCTTTAAATGCTGAATAAAAAAATTTATATTGAAGATTTAGGAATGTCTAATTTCGATCTTTAATTTAATCTGGGTGGCATTTTTCAATAAAAAATATTTAATCTTAAAATTAGGGATTTCGAAAGTGGGGTTTTCATTAGCAGAGTAAAGACATTTTCTCTCAGCTGTTTTGAGCAATGCGAAGCTCACAGAAAGATTTTTAACTTCAGCATCATCAATCATCATCATTCATCAGCGATATAGAAAGGAAAAAAAAAAGATAAACTTACATTCCTCATGTATTTCATGAAGGAAATTTCGCTCCTCATCTTTGTGGCCTCGTAGAAGACTTCGTCACTTGTCGCCAGGGAACAGAAGAGGTCCGTGACGTCATGCAGAGTCAGGTTCGAATCTTCCAATCTGAAACTTTCAACTACGGTGTAATGTTCGCAAAAGATCGATTCCCTGGAGGATTCGGAGTCGCTTTTCGCTAACACCTGGATAAACGAAAAAGTAGAATTCACTTCTTCAATCACTTTCATTCAAATGGTAATTAAACGATTGGGTTGTTTTACCTGTGAGCGGCATTTTTTGCACACCATGGGCTAAATGGCCAGGTCACAAGGACCCCAAAGGCTCAGAGAAGGTTTGGGGAGGGGACCCACTGGAATAGCTGTTGGGAGACAGATGGTAGCCTCCCGTCAAGGCCATCCAGCGTGTTCTTTAACGTCGGGTTGTTTTACCCCTGAGCGGCACTTTTTCTACACAATGGGCTAAATGGCCAGGTCACAAGGACCCTGAAAGCTCAGAGAAGGTTAGGGAAAGGTACCCACTGGAACAGCTGTTGAGTGACAGATGGTAGCCTCTCGTCAAGGCCATCCAGCGTGTTCTTTAACGTTGGGTTGTTTTACCCCTGAGCGGCACTTTTTGTACACAATGGGCTAAATGGCCAGGTCACAAGGACTCTGAAAGCTCAGAGAAGGTTAGGGAAAGGTACCCACTGGAACAGCTGTTGAGTGACAGATGGTAGCCTCTCGTCAAGGCCATCCAGCGTGTTCTTTAACGTTGGGTTGTTTTACCACTGAGCGGCACTTTTTGTACACAATGGGCTAAATTGCCAGGTCACAAGGACTCTGAAAGCTCAGAGAAGGTTAGGGAAAGGTACCCACTGGAACAGCTGTTGGGAGACAGATGGTAGCCTCCCGTCAAGGCCATCCAGCATGCAGCCCACGGTCAGTAGGGGCCACCGATGGGCTTGGAAAGGTCACCATCCCTCGGATTTGACGTTAAGCCATGCCCTGTGGGCAGGGCGAAGAGTTTTGCGGAGATAACTCCCAATGTTGGCCCAGGCGGGACTCGAACTTGGGACTGCAGATTACGAGCCTGGTGTGCTACCAATTGAACCACTCCCGCCTCTAAATTAAATTTTGATCAATTTGGGTGAGAGCAGAATATTTAAGCAAGAGGAAACTCTTCGAAATGCGACATGGGAGTTTTTTTACATTACTATTTCTGGCGGAGAGGTTTTTATATTCTCTTTATGCATTTCAACTTCTTATCTTTTATTGATAAAAATGATAAGAGCTACTTCTATAAATTGGAAACTGAAAGTATAGCTGAAGGTAGTTTATACTTTTGAAAAGTATTCACAGTTTGTGTTCTTGAAAATATATTTTACCATTCTTCTATCAAGCAGATAAGTCTGAAAATTTTCGCTTAGGGTTCGGAGATCCATCTTTAAGTTTCCAATCTAAGTATGCAAGAATAGTATATTTGTCATTGTTCAGTGATATTTGGATACATCTGTTATTATTAAATCAGGTGATATATATCTGCCATTGTTCATCACTTTCATTGTTCAATATCGTACATTGTCCACTAACGTATACTTTGCTATTAAGATTGGTATTGTTACACTTATCATAGATTAATTAAGTGATGGTTCACATCATGGATATTACATACCTATAACAGTATTTATAGTATTTTCAGTTCTAGGTGTTATATGCACCACTTTTGGTGAAAGTTTATATACCTCTCATTGTTCAGTTAAAAATGATACTTTGATTGGTGATGCCATAAATGCAATTGTGTTGTTAGGAGTGATACTTCTAGCACTGTTTAGACAAAAGTGATGAACCTGTCACCGCTCAGTTAAAGATTACTTGCCTGTCATTATTTTTTTAGAGGTGATGTGCCTGCCATTGTTAGGAAGGTGACATGATTGTCATTGTTATAAAGATGATATGATTGCCATTGTTAGAAAGGTGATCTGCTTGCCATTGTTAGAAAAGGTGATCTGCTTGTCATTGTTAGAAGAGGTGATCTGCTTGTCATTGTTAGAAGAGGTGATCTGCTTGTCATTGTTAGAAGAGGTGATCTGCTTGCCATTGTTAGAAAGGTGATCTGCTTGCCATTGTTAAGGCTGATCTGCTTGTCATTGTTAGAAAAGGCGATCTGCTTGCCATTGTGAGAAAAGTTGATCTGCATGTCATTGTTAGAAAGATCATACGCTTCTCGTTGTTTGAAAGGCGATATGCTTGTCATTGTTAAGGCTGATACTCCTGCCATTGTTCTGTTCCTAACTGAATAGTGATGCACCTATCAATGTTCAGTTAGGATTATTATACCTCTTACTGTTTAGTTAGGGATGGTATAAGTCTAACTGTCCACTATTTAATAAACTATTTCAAGATAAATGGTGCAGGTGGTATTTACAATTTTGGCTTTGAACCACTTTCAAAGAGAGTCAAAATGCCACTTGCCTGACTGAGGTCCAGAACGGAATTTAAAACCAAATTTATATTTTCTTCACTCAAACTGAAGTGACTTCTTAACACCTGACGAACTATTTTTATGTTGTTGAACAATTCTTTCAATTGATCTGAAAAAAAAAAAAACAATATTTTCCAATATTATGTAAATAGATCATCCTTTGGGAATTTATTATTTTAAACAATTAGAAACACAACTTTAAAAAATATTTGCCTTAATCCTTAAATACCAAAAGTCTACGGAGGTGAAACCAGACGATACAATTTAGTTCTTACAAAATGTCTGTTGCATTTGTCCACTGCAGGTAGCACATCCTATCAAAGCTTTGTTTTATATTGTCTGCCCATTATATATGATATTTTTGTCTTTTTCCCATTCGTTAGGAACGTTATTCATTGTCACAGTTTTATGACTTGAAAAGGACAGAGAAATTCAATGCTCAGCAATTTCTAAAAGATGGCACGAAGAAAATCTCATTCAAAAAAGAGTTCGATTTTAACTAAAGCATTTAAATCTTTCAAGAACAATTTATCGTTATTCATAAATATTAAAATTATCTCAGATATAATTACAAAAAAATAATAAATTTCATTATAAAAAAAAACTGATTATGAAAAGTTAATATTTTTGCTTTAGGTTTTGACATTGCCAGTTTTGGTATTGAATGTTGCAGTTTAAAATAGTTAATAGTAATTGAAAAATTTCTGTAGGAAAATAAAACATATATAAATCATGAATGAAATACTGGGCAGACGTTTTAAACACTTAGATTTCGATAAACGTGTTCCAGGTTTTTCTTCCCCAGGCACTTTACTTCATTCCATTTAGAAATGAAAGGAAAAATATTTCTTATTTGCATGAGGTCACAATGAAATAACCATTCGACCCATTGTAGTGCATAAAAAAAGAATCAAATCCTTTCCGACTTAGTAGCCAGGAAATAACAGTTTTTTTATCATTAATTTTTAAACCTATACAAAGCTTAATCCAAATAAATGAAATATCCCTCTGAAAGTAATTTAAGGCTGAAAGATGAAATTACTTTTTATCTAAATAAAATACGGTAATTATTTTTATTTATTGTATTACTTAGAAAACATTCATTAAAACTATATAAATGATAAGTTCATTTTAATATATCAATAATTGCAAGTAAATATACATAATTTCATAACACCAAACATATTTTTGTATGGCCATAGATGCATTATTTTAGTAAGGAAGACTAGTTTTAGAAAAATCTCTCACAATGCTATTACAATTAGGCTTCTATAAGTTGTCTTGAAAGCTTTTAAACAAAGCGAGGATTTCTCATAAATATAAGAGGATATTTCATAACTGCATGAAACATACAAATCTACTAAACATAAATCCAGTGGGGTTTCGTGATCTAGCAAGGGCTCATGGGAAAACGATCTAATTGAGCTTCCTTCAAGTTGGTTAATAAATATTTAGAACAATTTCTTAGTAGGTAATTATTAAACAGATATGAATGAGCAACAATAAGTTATTAAAAATAATATCATAATAATAAATTGCAACTCAGGCCCCTCACAGTCTATGGACCCAGATCAGTGTACTAGTCCATCAAAAACCCTGTTATAAAAAAAATACAGCATTTTAGCAAATACCTTGTGTTATTCTTTGCATATGTCAAATTCCCCGAATTCCCTGCATAAGGTTTATTGTGGATAAAGTTCTGCGCTTGATAACCACTTTAATTTGAGCTATGTGTTTGCTACAACCTTTCAACACTATGAACAAACTGGACCGATAGCTCCAGTTTAGGTTATACACATTTATTTTGGGTTGTTTACCTCTAAGGGGCACTTTTTTTGCACACAATAGGCTAAATGTCTAGGACACAAGGACCCCAAAGGCTCAGAGAAGGTTGGGGGAGGGGACCCACTGGAACAGCTGTTGGGATTGGATTGTTTTACCTCTGAGCGGCACTTTTTTGCACACCATGGGCTAAATAGCCAGGCCACAAGGACCCCGAAGGCTCAGAGAAGGTTGGGGGAGGGTACCCACTAGAACAGCTGTTGGGAGATAGATGGTAGCCTCCAGTCAAGGCCATCCAGCGTGTTCTTTAACGTGCACAGGGAATGGTTCTCCCTCACATGGGGCGTGCTTAACATCTCATCTGACTACTGCATCCTTTCCAAGCCCATCGGTGTCCCCTACTGACCATGGCCAGGGTGGGGAGTATTGCGAAGATAAATCTGAACGCTGACCCAGCTGGGACTCGAACCTGGAAACTGCAGATTATGAGCCTGGCATGCTACGGACTGAGCCACCACTGCCCCTATATACATTTATAATTAAATACAATGACCAGATCACAAAGATCCCACGGCTAAGAGAAGGTAGGGGTGGGAGGGAACCCACTGGACAGCTGTTAGGAGACAGATGGTAGCCTCCGCCAATGTCATCCAATGTGTTCTTTAATGTACACAGGGTATGGCTCTTCTGCACAGGATATGGCTTAACATCCCACCTGATGGACAGTGGTCTTTTCAAGCCTATTGGTGTTCCATACTAACTGTGGGCAGGGCGGAGTTTTGGGAAGATAAACGATTTTTGGGCAGATTGCGAGCTTGGCGCGCTACCATCTGAGTCACCCCCACTCCACTTTTGACATGGTTCCATTTCTGCAGTCACATATGATTTTTTTCAATTGCAATGAACAATTTTTTGCTAAATAATGGGAGTAGCCCATAAAGTTATAAATTATGTCTATAGTTTAGAGATGGTGTATTTTTTGTGAGTTCTAAAAGTGAAAATGGGTAGTTTTATTATAATTCATAAAATGTTGGCTGATAGCACTCTTCCCCAATTCATTCATTCCGATATTTAACAACATTTTTTATTTCAAAGCAATTTTGAAATAAAAAATTTTTTGTTTCAGCAAACATTTTCTACCGTTGCTTTTTCTTTTCACGGAATAATTTGAAAATATTTTTTTACCGGTACTAAAAATGAATACAAATTAACGAAAAATTAGAGTTAACACATTATGTTTAGCGCGTGTATTTAGTGTAACCATTGAGATTCTTTCAAGGAACGCAAACACATCACCCTGAATTCGGCTCTTAAAATCCTTTTTGAAGAATCTACTTACATTTAATGTCAAAAACATTCATTTCTTTCAAAGCCTTCAAGCCTTGAATTCCTCTCAACATTTGCCTCAAAAAATCCATCAAAGGGCTTCCTTCGAAAACAGGTTCTATGCTTTTCTCCAATCGACGAAGGCTGTGGGAAAAAATATTAATTCATATTTTTTTTTCATTTGTCAAACAATTAATATATTTTTATTTATATACTGCATAAAAATGATTATACTACAAAAGTATGAAAACTTATTTTAATTATATTTAAGAACCTAAAGCCGTCCCACGGCCGAGTGGTTAGCGCGCTTGGCTACTGATCTAAGGGACCTGGGTTCGAGCCCCGGGTAAAGCATGGCTGTTTGTGTCGTTTTTCTGCTGAGGTCCTGCCATCCTCTCAGACCTTCTCCTGTGGCATATAAACTGACAAGCTCCTGTCAGATCTCTGTGGCAAGCAGCTGCTTAAGAACCTACCGGTTAATTAATATTTTAAAATTTTTAATAATTTTGAAATAGTTTCTTCGAAATTTATTTCGTCCTGAAATTCAAAACTGAGCTCCACTACAATTTAAAAATACTGCTGTGAATAATAAGAAAAACTACCTACTGATAATTATTAATGCTCATTAGAGAGAAAAATCAGTTATTTTTACCATTTCACTTCGCAATGTTTCAAATGCCCATAAAGGAACTCGTTCCAATTCTCATGCATAGAGAAAGGTATTATCGCAAATGCAGTTGCCCAGTGGGTGTGGCAAGTGAGGATGCTATTGAGAATCCGCAGTTGATTTGGAATTTCTCAAAGATCCTCGAATCAATCAGTCGGTGATCAGAAACGATTGAAGCATCAACTGCGCAGGCTCAGTCTCTCGAGTTGCTACTCGCGTAACGTCATTGCTTAAAACTAAAATTTTTAAGAAAGGTGAAATTCGTTAAGTTTTAGCTGATTCCACTAATTGAGTCAACGGTTTGCTTTAAAAAAAAAAACATTAATTGTAAAATCGTCAAGTTTTTGCAACTAACCCTTCAGTAATTTTTAGGTTCAAAATATTTTCACATTTTTTTTACCTTCTTACATCCTTCGACCAATGTTATAAAGGGATTTCGCCGCATTTTTGTGTTTAATTTTTAATAAATATTTCTATGGTACAATGGAAACAACTTATTTGAATTGAAAAAGAAAAGCAATATCTGAAGAAACTGAAATTACTTCTTGAGCAATTTGTCCGCAATATTTGTGTCGATCAATTGCGAGAGAGAAGGAAATATCGCCTTCGAAGTGAAGTCAAAGGTCAAGTTTACAGCCGCTTCGCCGATCCCAATCACACTGCTCAAAATATCGCTGCTGTTGCTCATCAGTTGTTGCAACCAGATGCCACTGCGGAATTCTTGCATCTGCAGAACTGGAATCTACAGAAAGAAAAAAATGAATTTAATGGAGCACAATTTGATTTTATTTCATTGGAATATTTAGAATAAAACTTTTATTCAAAATAATTAGAATAATATTTAGGAATTGCTTTGACTTGTGATGACTTAGTTAAAAAGGCTCTATTGATAACATAGGACAGACGAGGAAAGCTGCTAAATCTTAACGGTGATGTGACATTATAAATCTGTGTCAGGATAAAAGAGAGCCAACAGGAATGCTACGAAATGCTAACAGGGATCTGAACCCTGAATCTCCGGCATGCTAATATGGGCTTGAACTTTTTTATTTTTGATATAAATGTACATTATTAGAATGCAGATAACCTAAGAGCATATACGCATCCAGGTTATTGTAATAATTAACACAGGAATAAAGTAGTTGGGTTGGGTTGTTTTACCTCTGAGCGGCACTTTTTTGCACACCATGGGCTAAATGGCCAGGTCACATGGACCCCGAAGGCTCAGAGAAGGTTGGGGGAGGGGACCCGCTGGAACAGCTGTTGGGAGACAGATGGTAGCCTCCCGTCAAGGCCATCCAGCGTGTTCTTTAACGTGCACAGGGTATGGCTCTCCCGCACACGGGGCCACGGCTTAACGTCCCATCCGACGGACGGCGGCCTTTCCAAGCCCATCGGTGTCCCCTACTGACCGTGGGCAGGGCGGGGAATTTTGCGAAGATAAATCTCAACGCTGACCCAGCTGGGACTCGAACCTGGGAACTACAGATTACGAGCCTGGCGCGCTACCGACTGAGCCACCCCCGCCCCGGAATAAAGTAGTGACAACATATAATATACAGGGTGAATCTGAAAAAGTGGGCAAAACTTTACGGGGTGGTAGAACGCAGCTATACGTGCAATATTCGTCATAGAATGTATGGTCGGAACGCAAACGGCGAGAAGTTAAAAGGTAGTTTTCCACTGTCACATTTAAAGAATGAACACAAGAAGGAGAGGAGATACTTCAGAAAACATTTTATTAACAGGAATGTAATTGAGGTACATGCTCAAAGAAATTGCTCAAAAGAGCTGCCGCCAGTTGTAATGCAGGCTTCACACCTGCGGGATAGGGACCGACGCACATTTGCGAAGACACTAGGCATTTCCCGAATATCGCCGGCAACAACGGCGATCCTGGCGACTAGATCCATATCGGTTTCAATGGGGCACTCGTAGATTAGGCTTATCCGCCATTTCGTGGTTAGTATAACCAGCCATCCTCTCGGCAATCCACGGTAGAAATGCCGTTGGGTGCGAGGACCGACCCTTTTATACCATTTCCAACGCCACCTAGCGGCTCGCCGTTTGCGTTCCGACCATACATTCTATGACGAATATTGCTCGTATAGCTGCGTTCTACCACCCCGTAAAGTTTTGCCCACTTTTTCAGATTCACCCTGTATATGTACAATCTTAAACATCTTCAATGATAATTTAGTGTGCATTTAACAGAAAAGTATACAAATCCTTTTGTCGAATAACAGTAGCAAATATATATATATAAGTGATTTCATTTTTCTACAGAGATAATTTTTGTGTTCGTGTAGACAGAAAAGTGAAACTTCAAAGGGCTAGCTTAAAATGTGGAAGTAAGGCTCCATCCTTATTCTATAACTGTTGGGCTGATACTAAATCAAAACATGCTAAAAGTGGGCTGGAACTGACGTTGGGACATAGACTCAGTGTCGACTCACTGTTACTAAGTCATGCTAACACTAAATGGTAGGTAGGGGAAGATAATACTAAAGCTACCACATGCTAGCAGTGAGTTGAAGCTGAATCAACGACGTTAGCAGTAGGCTGACATTAACTCTACAATTGCTAACAGTTGGACCCAGTGGAGGTCATAAGGAAGGGGCCACGAGGGCTATGCCCCCTCCAACCCAGTGGCGGTCATAAGGAAGGGGCCACGAGGGCTATGGTCCCCTCCAACCCAGTGGCGGTCATAAGGAAGGGGCCACGAGGGCTATGGCCCCCTCCAACCCAGTGGCGGTTATAAGGAAGGGGTCACGAGAGCTATGGCCCCCTCCAACCCAGTGGCGGTCATAAGGAAGGGGCCACGAGGGCTATGGCCCCCTCCAACCCAGTGGCGGTTATAAGGAAGGAGCCACGAGAGCTATGGCCCCCTCCAACCCAATGGCGGTCATAAGGAAGGGGCCACGAGGGCTATGGCCCCCTCCAACCCAGTGGCAGTCATAAGGAAGGGGCCACGAGGGCTATGGCCCCCTCCAACCCAGTGGCGGTCGTAAGGAAGGGGCCACAAGGGCTATGGCCCCCTCCAACCCAGTGGCGGTCGTAAGGAAGGGGCCACGAGGGCTATGGCCCCCTCCAAGAGACCCACAGGTGCTTAATTTCTTTAATTTCAACAGCCAGCCAATACCTTTTCTAAGAAGACAAACCCCTGACGCCTTCAGCATCCTACATGAGGGCATTGTAAGAACATATTAAGGATTTTTACTCCAGAATTGACACTTGTCACTACAAAGTCCTTCGTATGACCCTAAATGGCCTACTCCAAGATTAAGACTTATGACCCCCTGGTTGGACCTATCTATAATTGAAGCTACTATCTACTGAAGTAACAGTTGAATCTGTGTGAAGTAACAGTTGGCCTAACACTGAATAACTATCTCCTAACAACTGACTAATACTGAAGCAACTCTTTGCTAACAGATGGTCTGTAACTTTAGCAACTACAGTCGCTCAAAAAAATATCCGAACACTATGGTTGATTAGAGTTGGGTTGGGTTGTTTTACCTCTGAGCGGCACTTTTTTGCACACAATGGGCTAAATGGCCAGGTCACATGGACCCCGAAGGCTCAGAGAAGGTTGGGGGAGGGGACCCACTGGAATAGCTGTTGGGAGACAGATGGTAGCCTCCCGTCAAGGCCATCCAGCGTGTTCTTTAACGTGCACAGGGTATGTCTCTCCCGCACACGGGGCCACGGCTTAACGTCCCATCCGACAGACGACGGCCTTTCCAAGCCCATCGGTGTCCCCTACTGACCGTGGGCAGGGCGGGGAATTTTGCGGAGATAAATCTCAACGCTGAACCAGCTGGGACTCGAACCTGTGAACTACAGATTACGAGCCTGACGCGCTACCGACTGAGCCACCCCCGCCCCGGTTGATTACAGAATTCAGAAGAAAAAAACATCTGGCAACGATTTTTTTAGAAATTAGTAATCTGGCAAACTTCGTGTATGTACACGAAGGTTGCCAGATCACTAATTTCTAAATAAATCGTTGCCAGATATTTTTTTCTGAATTCTGTAATCAACCATATTGTTCGGATATTTTTTTGAGCGACTGTACAAAGCCTGGCCAAATTAATAGGAACACTGCATCGTCCGCGAAGTACTATGAAGCATGCTAAAGTATGCACAATTTCATACTCAGGTAGATATTCTACGTCATTATGAATTTCTATAAAAGCAGTAAACTAATGGTGGAAAGCCAAGCGAGGCCCGTCTTCCCCCCCCCCCTTTTGACGATGCCATTTACCAATCTGCAATTATGCATTTGATATGCATATTGCTCATCACTTTATTCACTAAGACGTGATTATGTTTGAGAGAAAGAGGGCCAATCGAAATCAGTCTCTCCCCGAATTAAAAGTCCGAGCAGCAGTCTTTTATTCTGTTAATCTGATGTTGCACATGCGCAGTATCTGTCATACAACACTCGAGATAATTAACCCGAAGAGATTACGCAATAGCATTAAAAACTATTAAAAACAATTGAGTAAATTAACACCTTAGTATAGAACATAATTTCTGTTTGAACACAAAATAAAGGGCCTGAATGAATATGAGCCACGTTTTATTTTCAGATAAGTGTTCTAGTGATGGGAAAATAAATAACACAAATATGTAACTATATTTTACTAATGATACAGATAGTTATTTATAATTATTTCCGAATGAGCTGAGTCTAATTTTTCTACCTTTTTTACCAATAAAAAGAATGCAGTGTTACAGATAGCAATTTCTTAATCAGTAGCTGCAGTGCCCCCGCTAGGTATTCCCAAGACCAGAGTAAACAATTGGAATTATGCCTCTCCACACACAATCAATGACTATGGGTTCATGAACTAATAAAAATTGTACAACGATTCATATATTAACTATAAAAAATAATGTAACCACGAAGTATATGTTGCAGAATTTTTTTTCTATATAATGAATAGAAATTACAAAATAAATAAATATCAGTTTGTAAAACAAAAAGGTTAAAAAAAAGTGCATTTAAAATTTTTCTACAAAAATAACATTATCTCTATGGTTCAAAGTAAATACAAAGTAACATATAATGTAAACTGTAATAAAGATTTAGCGAAATATTTTTAAATTTGGAAAAAAAAAGGTAATTTGAAATTACTTCTGTTTCATTTGAATAACTACTTCCCATAATCTGTTTTTCTAAATTCGATATATTTCTCTCAGGTATTCTGTACCTTTCTAGGTACAAAGATATTAGGCATTGTTGCGTCATGTCATGAACCACAACCCTCCCCCTCCAGTGAATGATTTAGCCCTAATATTTTGACGAAAAAGAGACGGGAACTACCTGAGAAATGACAGCTGTAGTGTTGATGGCACGCATCAGCATCTCAATTCCATTCTGATGGCATAAAAAGTCATGTACATGTTTCCTTGACGCCTGTTTCTCTTCCTTGTCCAGCATCAGGACATATTGTTCGTTGAATTCGTTGCTGCTGCACACCGCGTTCCTTAGGGCCACAGTAGAAAACTTCCTGCGAGCAATCTGAAAGCAGAAAGCAACGATGATGTGTAATTGCACAACATTTAGTTTTTGAATGATGAAAGAGGTGTAGTTATTTTTAAAACGGTTGTCTATATCAGAGTTTTTTTTAAATTAATTACTGTACATATAAGTATTTTAGGTGTTAATACGAAAAAGTTGTATATTTTCAAGGTGTAGGTGTAAGTTAAATTTAACATTTAAACGCTTTCTCTTATTATTGTGCTTCAGTAAGGTGCAGTAACGTGGGAAAAATAAATTTTAAAAACATTAACACACAAATTATTTTAGGGAAAGAGGTCGATAACAATTTAGATAAGTTGAATATGTTTTAACAGTTTTATGCTATTTTAATTAATTATAATTTAATCTATATATACATCATATTATTGTTGGGGATATAATGAAAACAATCTGGATAACAAAATGCGGTACATTCTTAAAAAGTATTGGAAACCTTTCATGTAGATAAATGTTTAATTTTTCAAATGTTATTTATCTGGTATCAGTAATAAAAATTGGCATTAAAAATGAAAAATTGTCCAAATAAATGTCGTGATCAGAGGCGATACTCACCCAGTTAAGATTTAAAGAAGAATTCATCAAAGTATTGAGAACATCGTCCCTAACATATTCGGAAAATATCGTCGAAGAATTTTCAAAATCTTCTATCACAATTTCTGACACACGAGATATAGCTGAAATATCAGAAATTGAATATCAAGATGTCTGTCTCGTAATTACTTTAAATAAAAATTTAATTCACTCACCATACTTACAATACATAAAATAAATAAAATAAATATGCATTATGAAAAACATTTAGATTTAAATAGGAATGCTTATTGTTTTGCAAACTGCCTGTTAAAATAGGTGAAAAAATTTGAATCTTTTGGCATATCCTCATGTTTGCATTATTTCGATAACATACGATCATTAATTTAAAAAATATCACTAGGAATAATGTTTACCGGTAATTGAATAATTCAAATATTATCGTTAATTAATAAATGTTTCAACTTTGCAAATTGGCGTAGCTCAGAAAAAGGGGGTTAAGACTGTGATTGTGTAACAAATTAAATTAACTCATTTATTAGGATTTACAAAAATAAGAGAAATAAGGGAAACACAAACTTAAACCACAAACTTTATACATTTCCAAACTTAATAAGAAGGTAATGCTAATATTTTTCTTCATATAAATTGAGAACAGACGACCATACATTTATTGAAATTTAAGCAGAGAGTTTTTCACATTTCGCTTTAAACTGAAACACACTGAACTTTAGAGAAGAGAGTTGAAATCTTTCAGTACTCTCAGTGAAGTTTGAGTCAGGAGTTTGTAAAAAATATGAAATTGGAGGAGGGGGAAGGAATTTTGGACTGAAAATGATTCAGTTGACAACAATGCATGTAAACAATTCACCAATATAAGAATGTTGTCAAAGGATTTATGGCTAGAACTTAGAAGATGTTTGTGAGCATTTACTTCCTTTCTGTTAGTTTATGTGGTTGTTGTTTGTTCCGCAACAACTCTGAAATATCTATATGAATCAATCTTATGCTTCGTTTCTTGGAGATGATAATTATAATTACAATAAACAGTTACCGTTCATAATTTAAGAATTATTTTATTTAAAGAAAAAACATTAAACCAAAGAAGGTCTAAGGAGATGAAGGCTAGCTTCGCACAAGCGTAAGTGGCGCCGTTCTGCGGAATTTTAACGAAGCTGAAAGTGGCAAATTGATGTGCATGCACAAAAACAACTGTAAGGGGCGATCTACGCTGTCATTTTTATTCCACTGCAGCTATGGTTTGTCTTCCTATTGGTATATTTATTGCGATTTAATCAGTGTTTCAACCTGTCTAACACCCATGACTGTTTGGCATAGTGATAGCTGACCCTAAAGTTATTCAATGAGTATTTTATCCCGTTCCGGAGTATATTTTACGATACCTGGAAAAGCCGTTGTATGTTTATTTTGAGTAATTTTGCAGAATTTTTAAAATTAATATGTAAATTAATACATTTAATCATCTTGCGAACATGTAAGTCAATGTATGTTGCAGTTTTGTGTTCCCTGGAGCATATCGACATATATAAGTGTCTGCAGTTTGTTCTAATAGTTATTTTTTTTATGGTTGATACGAGAAGTGCCTGCTGCCATCTATTGACAGTTTATACAAGTAAGAAACTCGATGTGACTTTAATTGAAAATATCCTAAATTCTATAAAATGTAATTAAACAAAACATGTTGTCTCGCATTAAGCCATAAATTTCAATTTATTATAATATATTAAATATAGTAGAATGTTCAAAATATAAAAATTTTTATGTTGAGCATAGCTACTACTTGTTTTACAAAATGGAATTTTATTAAGGAAAATAATTTTAACTAATCTTTGTGAAAAGAAAAATCATGATGGTAAAATTTAAGAAAAGAACAGAGTCAAAGTGTATGTAAAATTAGTGACGAGGTGTAAGCCATTGAAAACCTTGCTGGGCGGTGGAAAAATAACGCAAGGAACTGGCTCCTCTCCCTGGCTAGGTGGCTTCACTGCAATACACGAATTTGCCATGTTTAGAGGGCGCTGCAGTCGAAAAGTTTACATTACGTCTATGGAACCTAGCTCTCTTCTCCCTTAGACACTCCTTGATTAAAACCTTTCAACAAATCAATATATGGAGTGACAGACAAAACAGATTTTTAAATGTAGGGGAAAGGAAACTTTTAGTCATCGGAGGAGAAATTATTGGAAAATAAATATAAAAAAAAAACTAAGCTCCCTCCCGTCCAATGGCCAGAGTATAATGTATGTTTTTATAATCAAGGTAATTATATTGATTCCAATAAAAATATAATTAAATTTCGACATACGTGTTTATTACGAAAAGGCGCATTAGAATGAAATATACAGAAATTAAAAATAACACAATTAAGCCGTGGGCAGTTTGAAAACTGCAAGACAGTCAGATCTGAAATATAGACAAGAAGTGGTCTAAATTATGTTGTAACTTTACGAATTCTTCCTCCAAATTGCAAAAATAAAAGCAATCTTAGGTACACATACCAGCCAAAGTAACTGAGTCTTAATATGGCCATTATCATTAGTTCGGCAATGAAGTTAAAGGATAAAATAGGACGAAAGTATTGACTCAGCTGAGAACAATTGAATAAAAATTGATTTCGTGTCGATGTTCAACTCATCAGAAGATCGCAGAAAGAGGCAGACTTCCAAACTGCACAAATCGCATACATATCAGAGATGAAACAAAGGCTTCATTACAAGAGGCAAGTTCAAATAGTATTACATAATGTCGAAAGCAATATAATCAGCCAATAAAATTCTACACGATCCACTTCAATCTCAATTGGCGGGAAAATTGAAAAATAACCGTTACATAACTGGAACATAAATGCGTTAGAGACCAAATAGTCGTCTCGAATTCCAGTTCAACTCCGTATCATTCTCCATTCCCCGTTTTTTATATTCAATAATTAGGGCGTTGACATGCAACAAAATAAGAGTTTTATTCCAAAGTTCCCGAGCGTTTCGACTTTGTTGCCTGTTTCCAAATGCCCAGAGTTATGAAATATCGTTCTCAGTTGATGGTGTCATCACGGTCCAGAAACTCAACCAATAGCTGAAGTTCGTTCGCAACTCGATCATTCACAGAGATTTGGGTATCTAAAATATTGACATCGTCATCAAACAAGTACTGGGAAAATTATTCTCTTTGGCTGAGGTATGTACATATATACAAATTACCTTATCGTAGTTGATGTTAATTACAATCATTACCTACCAGCAGAAATTTAAGAATTTAAATCTATCATTGCCGAATTCTTTTTCTCTAAATCTATCATTTGTTGTTCTATCCCTAGGGATCTGATTTTTCTGCTTATTCAGTGGTGTAGTTCTAAAAACAGTACACGGGAGCTTTCTACTCAACTAGATTTCATTGAAAATAAAACGTTTCATGCATCACTGAACTTAAATTCACCAATAACACATTTTTGACTCTCCATCTATTCTTCCAAAATTTCATAATATTTATAAATTAGTAATTAAAGTACCGGGCGTCAGTACTTTAATTCACCATAGAATTTCATAGTCTTTGAATCGTCACTGTTCAGGACATTAAGAGCCTGGTACTCCCTTTTCAGTTTCCCTTTTCAAAAGAATTAGCTACTACTTCTATTTCTCCGTCTGTAGACCTTCAACTTTTTTTTCTTTTCTTTTAAAGAGAAAATTTTAAAATTATTTTTAGGTTAGATAGGAACTGATGAAAAATAAGATTCCATTTTTGGAACTGTAGTGAACGGGGGTTCGGATCCTGTCCAACTGGACCAGATGTGATGACCTATAATTCAGATCCGTGTGACAGATGTAGTGGCCCAGTCCACCCAGGAGAGAAGGACGATGGAATTACTGCTTAATTCACTTCGGTGAATTCACAGATTCGCGGGTTTTTAAGCCCGTGCCTCTGTATGCCTTTGAAGAAACTGGTGTTGAATGAAGAATACGAACTGTCCATCAATTACTGCACGAGAGTTATTTAGGGACGACACAATTTTTATACCCACTATGTACAGCTATGTGCTTGGAATGAACTCCACTCCGTGGGCCTTTGCTGCTTCACGCTGTGGTTCTTTCTGAATCCACAAAACGACTATCAAATTCACCGCTCAACTCCGTGAGCGTTTGCTGCTTTGCTACTGCAAATATTACTAAAATGAGGTGGAGAATTGCACACTCTGCAATTTCTCACTTTCCAGACCTCAAAATTCGGCGAAAGGATTTCCCTTTGCCTACACTGTGGCTCCTCCTGAACCACAAGAAAAAAAGATAAGATCCTCCAAGAATTTGGATTCCCTCTTGGAATCGCACCGGACTTCAAGGGTTCATTTGAGAAAGGCGGCGTCCTTTTGACGCGTGTCAACGCGATCTCTTCGCTTGACAGCTAACGCACAGAATAAAGCTTTCAAATCTCCCGCCTAGCCTCGTCGCTGCACTGGCGCCCCCTAGGCTAGTCATTTACGGCGATAAACAACTTCTGGCATTGATTCCTTCAACAAGCAGCAAGCTTCAGACCCGAAAACAACAATTTTCAGATTCTGCACTGGCGCCCCCTAGGCTAGTCATTTACGGCGATAAACAACTTCTGGCATTGATTCCTTCAACAAGCAGCAAGCTTCAGACCCGAAAACAACAATCCCAGCACAAACATTTCAAAGAACACAAAAATATATACAACAATATAATACAACAAAAATATACAATAAATAAATAAATATAAAATTCGAGGGACATGACAGGAATCTCCCAAAGTTTCAACTGCGTTCTCTCTAACGGATGAAACATTAAAAAAATTCTAAACGTTAAAGGACATTACTAACATTGTATTTGTGCTGGAAATTTTTGCTTGTGGAGTGTGAGGGTCAAAGTTTACAGCAATGATTTGCTTCCTTACTCCGGGGGGGGGGGGGTATGGAAAAATGCAACTTCTTTTGGAGGTAACTGAAAAATTACTTTTGAGATATATAAATTTTAACATTATAATTCATATTTCAAATCCTGTAGAAGATTTTAATATTCATCGTTAGGGGGCGCTAAATACGAGACACACTAAAGTTTCAACAAATATTACAAACGACTTACTTACTATTGAAATTTCGGTTGTGGAGTGTGATGGTTAAATAATTGGTCAAAGGGTTTACAGTGATAGAAATGATTTGTCACATTATCCCCAGAGAGGTGTTGGGGGGGGGGGGGGCAACGTATTCGTGTGAAGAGATTAATAAAAATTCTTTTCTGTGTTAAAGGTATTAATATATATTTTACTATATACATATTATCAATCATCCATTAGTAAAAATTTGCACTATCAAAGGATGCCCAAGTCGGAAAACGGAACACTTCATTCTCTTGGAAAACGATAATTCTTTATTCGCCAGGGATGATGTGGATTGTTCTAGTGTTAGAATCTGTTCTTTGAATCCTTTTATACAATTCGTTGACGCTGACGAGCTGCAAAATGGAAGTTTGTTATTTAGGCTAGATTTTGCTCTCTTAAATTTCTGGTGGTAGGTATGACTGTAATTGACATAATATACGATGATGCGATTTGTATATATTTCAGTCAAGGAGAATATTTTCCCCAGCTCTACTTTGATGAAGATGTCATCCAGTCATCCATATCCAAATGGTTAATAAGCAAAAAAAAAAATTCCTTGGAAATCAAATGCTGAGCAGTTTTTCTTCATCCAACTTCTACTTACCTGGTAACTGGGGCACAAGGTACTTATCCACCATTTTCTCCAAATTGATGACTTCTGATTTTTTAGTCATTAGTTTAGACACTGCACTGGCAATGTGCCCTAAAAGGTTTCCAAATCTATAAAAATAGAAATATATGTAGTGAGATATACAATTTTATATCTCATAAATTACAAATCCACAATAGTCTTAAAATTTTCTATTAAAGAATTTTAATTTTATTATAGGGAATAAATCAGTATTCACCGTGCAATTGTTTTACCCTTAACATACTTGTTTACATCAAATTTATCGAAAAGTATCCCCGCATTTGCATCAGTTAGAAAATTTCTAAAAATTAAACATTGCCTTAGTAAAATGGATGTCTGCGAATACGAACTTTTTTGTTATTTCTATTCGTGTGAATGATTTCGACTTTCTGCAATTTAAGTCTACTGATTTCGAAAATGGCATTCATTTTTTTCTATCACGTAAAGGGTTTTTATAAATTGGGAAGAAAAAGGAAACAGAAATTGCTATTTTAGTCCAATAAACAATTTTTATTATTATTATTAGTGTTTTAAGAAGAACACTGATGTGAATATTGCATATGCACCTGAAATGCTGTTTCAAAACTTAAAGCATAATGAAATTTAACCTTCTGTCAACGAAAATAATTTACTTATGCATCAGTAATTAACCACGGCTGGTGAAAAGGTGTAATTTTATTTACCGCATCTGGTGAAACGGTGTAAATTTATTAAACAATGCTGGCGAAATGGTGTAAATTTATTAGCCAATGCTTGTGAAATGGTGTAAATTTATTGACCAATGGTTAATAAATTTACTAACCAATGCTGGTGAAATGGTGTAAATTTATTAACCAGTGCTGGTGAAATGGTGTAAATTTATTAATCAATGCTGGTGAAATGGTGTAAATTTATTAACCGAAGTTGGTGAAATGGTGTAAATTTATTAGCCAATGCTTGTGAAATGGTGTAAATTTATTAGCCAATGCTTGTGAAATGGTGTAAATTTATTGACCAATGGTTAATAAATTTACTAACCAGTGCTGGTGAAATGGTGTAAATTTATTAATCAATGCTGGTGAAATGGTGTAAATTTATTAACCGAAGTTGGTGAAATGGTGTAAATTTATTAGCCAATGCTTGTGAAATGGTGTAAATTTATTGACCAATGGTTAATAAATTTACTAACCAATGCTGGTGAAATGGTGTAAATTTATTAACCAGTGCTGGTGAAATGGTGTAAATTTATTAATCAATGCTGGTGGAATGGTGTAAATTTATTAACCGAAGTTGGTGAAATGGTGCAAATTTATTAGCCAATGCTTGTGAAATGGTGTAAATTTATTAGCCAATGCTTGTGAAATGGTGTAAATTTATTGACCAATGGTTAATAAATTTACTAACCAGTGCTGGTGAAATGGTGTAAATTTATTAATCAATGCTGGTGAAATGGTGTAAATTTATTAACCGAAGTTGGTGAAATGGTGTAAATTTATTAGCCAATGCTTGTGAAATGGTGTAAATTTATTGACCAATGGTTAATAAATTTACTAACCAATGCTGGTGAAATGGTGTAAATTTATTAACCAGTGCTGGTGAAATGGTGTAAATTTATTAATCAATGCTGGTGAAATGGTGTAAATTTATTAACCGAAGTTGGTGAAATGGTGTAAATTTATTAACCGAGGTTGGTGAAAATATGTTAACAGCGAATACTCTGGATCACATTTGACCAGAAATTACTGTACAAATTTAGATACAGCATGTAATGATATTTTTTGCAATTCATGCAAAGCCAAATACACACATAAATACAATTATAAATAAATCTGAGGAGCTAAAAAAAGTTCGGTGTCTGTTATTAGCGGATCTAATTGGTCAATGGTGTTCCCTTACTTTTCCAGACTTTTCCAAAGAGGTCCTTGCAAGGCTTGGTGGAAGCAATGTTCCATTACCGTGACATTCACAGTCTCCACGGAGGTCACGTATCTGTCCACGAAATCAGAAAAACCTCTTAAGGTACCGTATACAGGGACACAAGAAGAGATGTCAGTGGAATTGGAACTCTTTAATTGCTCTTCCTGAAAATCAGATTGAAAAGAAAGTTATTTTGCATCAACAGCAGGAGCAGGAAAGCAAGAAGTTTCATTATTATAAATATCGTTAAAAGATACATAAGGACGGAAAAAATTGTGAGTGCTTCAAATTATAACCTTTATTAGGTTCCATAACAAAAAAAAAGAACAAATTTAAACCTTCGTTAGGTGAAGTGCAAATATATATAAAAGTGACTTCCGCAAATTACAACCGCATTGGGTCACGACCCATAACAGAAAAAGTTACGAGAGTAGCAAATTATAAACTTTTTTGGATCAGGAGTGGTAACAGCCAAAAAATTGAAACAAATTTTGAGAGTCGCAAATTAAAACTTTCGTTAGATAAAGAATCATAACAAAAAGAGCCGCAAATTATTTCATTTAAATTTTTTTATCAGTTATTGAAAATTTAGTTCATATGAATTTTTTGTAAAGATCTAAATCACTGCACATAAATTAGAATGCCAAAATTACTAATCAACTGAAATTCGATTATCTTTATTAAGTAGTAATTTAGTTAATGAATAAAATATAAAATAATTGAATTTTTATCAGTTATTTAGGTTGGGTTATTTTACCTCTGAGTGGCACTTTTTTGCACACAATGGGCTAAATGGCAGGTTGCAAGGGCCCCGAGGGCTCAGAGAAGGTTGGGGGAGGAGACCGACTGGAACAGCTGTTGTGAGACAGATGGTAGCCTCCCGTCAAGGCCATCCAGCGTGTTCTTCAATGTTGGGTTGTTTTACCTCTGAGCTGCACTTTTTTGCACACCATGGGCTAAATGGTCAGGTCACATGGACCCCGAAGTCTCAGAGAAAGTTGGGGGAGGAGACCCACTGGAACAGCTGTTGGGAGACAGATGGTAGGCCATCCAGCGCGTTAACACAAACAGGAGTATGCTCTCCCGTACACGGAGCCACGGCTTAACATCCCATCTGATGGACGGTGGTCTTTACAAGCCCATCGGTGTCCTAACTGACCAAGGGAAGGAATTTTGTGGAGAGAAATCTCATTTCTTCCCCAGGTAGGACTGGAACTTGGGAACTGCAGATTACGAGCCTGGCGTTCTACCGACTGAGCCATCTCCATCCCTAATTATTTAGGTGGAATGCCTGCAATTCAAAGTAAAACGGTTTCTAAGTCATTTATGCGCAAGAAAATGATTAAGATGCATTTTGAATCGGTTTTAAACAATATAAAGAAAGTAAAAGAAACTGATTTCTTTGACAAATTAACCACAAATATTACCCACCTTGTGAATTATTCCTTTTAAGTCTATAGCGGTAGCTATCCAGTGATACAAAGAACTAATGTTTCGCTTTGCTAAATCACAAAGAAGAATTTCTGCATCTGAAATCGAAAAAGGAATCTGGAATTATTAAGTGAATCCTCGAGGTTTTTTTTTTTATACCTGTTAGAGAAATCTCCTTGTTAAAGTTTCATGAATATAGCCTATACATAGAGAAACAGATTGAAAATTCTGTATCTGAAATCAAGAGGTCTGTTTAAGGATATGGGTGATTAAGTTTTCTTTCTTTAATCGAAGGCTAATAAAATTAAAGAAAATAACCTTCAAAAATCAACTCTAAGTAGGATAATCTTAAAATCACATGTAAATAAGGTGACATTCAAAATCCCTTCTAAATGTGATGACCTTCAAAATAACCTCTAATGAGATTTGGGTTGTTTTACCTCTGAGCGGCACTTTTTTGCACACCATGGGCTAAATGGCCAGGTCACATGGACCCCGAAGGCTCAGAGAAGGTTGGAGGAGGGGACCCACTGGAACAGCTGTTGGGAGACAGATGGTAGCTTCCCGTCAAGGCCATCCAGCGTGTTCTTTAACGTGCACAGGGTATGTCTCTCCCGCACACGGGGCCACGGCTTAGCGTCCCATCCGACGGACGGCTGCTTTTCCAATCCCATCGGTGTCCCCTATTGACCGTGGGCAGGGCGGGGAATTTTGCGGAGATAAATCTCAACGCTGACCCAGCTGGGACTCGAACCTGGGAACTACAGATTACGAGCCTGGCGCGCTACTGACTGAGCCACCCCCGCCCCCCTCTAATGAGATGATCTCAAAATCACTGTAAACAAGATGACCTTCAAAATCACCTCTAAATAAGATAATTTTCAAAATCACATGTAAATAAGGTGACCTTCAAAATCGCCTCTCAATGGGATGATTTTCGAAACCACTTGTAAACAGGATGACCTTCAAAACTACCTATAAATAAGAAGATGGCTTTCAAAATCAAAGAAGTGGAAACAATATTTAATTTGGTTCTACATTTATTATTATAAAGAAGAAAAATACTCAACCATGGCTTAATTTAAACTTAAAATTAGAACGCCAACATATTATCAGGATTTTGAGGTGGGGTGGGGGGTGGGGGTGGAGGGAATATTTTGAAAATATTTTTAATGGGGAGTGATCTAGATTTTTTGTATAAACGAAAACCAGTGACAATATTTGCTTTAAATATTAATTCAGGTTTTTAATTTTTTCTTGATGAAATCATTGCAAACAATGAACACCAAGTTTATATTCTCAAATTCGCAGCCATGATTTAGAGAAAAAGTGTAACTTCTATTACTCTTAAAATACAGTAAATATCATCTGAAAATGTTTAATTCACCTTCAAAATTGGGACGTTAAGCTTCACAATGTTAAATGAAACTTAAATCCCGCATAGAAAACAATGTTATAAATTCAGATTAATTCGAAATCTAATCTAAAAAATATGCTATTTTTTTAGTTTTCTAAATAAATTTTTTAGGCTAACTTACCTGGTATGGCATCCATTATTCTGATCGATAATTCGTTCAACAAGGACTCCTTAGCAGGCAAATTGGAAGAAAGACAAAATTTATGGTTCCTATGTAATTAGAAGAAATGACAATTTATTCCTATTGAAATATTAGTCAACATGCTAACATTATTATTTTTTATTAAGTTTCATGTTTTTTTACAACAAGTAAATATTTTTTTTAACTCAGATTAAATTGTTGCAAAGGCTTTGTGATGTGTTCATCTCATTATTTAATTTGACACTGTTGAATTAAAATAGGTAGGAGGGGGGGGGAAGGTGTGAAGTTATCAATGGCAGTAATTGTTTGCCTGACTGTGTTTCCGCAGGTACTTGAGCGATAGGTCACAAATTGGATGTGGTGGTCCCAGGTCATCCTTTGGCAAAGAAGGCAAATGTTTGGGGCCTCGGATTTTTTGGGGCACATTTTCATTACCTTTATAATAATTTTAGGGGGCGGGGGAGGAAATAGTTCACTTTTGCCTTGGAGCACACGATTCTTGATGCCCTTTCGCCTAGGGCTTGCGATTTTTGGGGCCCATTTTCATTTCCACATCCCTTATAATAATTTTAAGGGGGGGGGGAACCCCATACTTTACTTTTGCCTAGGTGCTTGCGATTTTTGGGGCCCATTTTCATTTCCACACTCCTTATAATTTTAGGGGGGAATACTCTAGTTTTGCCTAAGGACCCTTTTTCATTTCCGCACCCCTTATAATTTTAAAGGGTGGGGGGCATAAGATGGCCCTAGGTGGACCCACTTAATTCTAGTCCTGTTGGGGTAACAGATCGGGTTCCTAGCTGCCGTGGGTCGGGGAGTGATCCCTCGAAAATTGTTTCTCAAACACTTTTCGAGGGATCACTCTCCGACCCACGGCAGCTAGAAACCCGATCAACACAACTCCGATGGCAGCCAATCTTGTGCCGATCAGCACAAGATTGGCTGCCGTCGCTTATCTTGTGCGAATGGTTAAAGGTTAAAGGTTAAAGGCGAGAAGATCTGAATGAAATTAACGATGGGAAGAGTTAGCAATGGACATAACTTTCGCGCCAATTTTCTTAGAGCATTATAAAAACATAATTTTTCTTGATTCGAACAATAGCTAATAATATATCTGATATAATTTTCACTATATTGAATATTCTTGGTGGGTAAGTTAGGAATAAATGTGAAATCTTTCGCAGATAGGTTAAAATATTAAAAACAGTTTCAGTAATAAAGAATGAATATTAGGTTGCGATGCAATACTTACAGTGAGTTGAACACATCGGGGAGGGTTTTCAAGATTGATCTGAAGTATTGAGACCAAGGCGGAGATTTTTCAGGGCGGGAAAAAGGCGACAGACTTGCCACGAAATGGTTGAAGAGTAAGACCAGTGCGTCCTCATTCCGTTCCTTGATGACGTCACGTTTCCACTTTTCCAGCTTCATTCGGTCGTCGTCAGGTAATTTGAGCGCCTGTAGAAAAACAGCATTTCGTTCATTTAGGTATCACTTTAACTACGAGAAAAGGAAAATCCTATTGCAGTTAGAGAAAAGGAAAATCCTATTACAGTTAGGGAAAAGGAAAATCCTATTGCAGTTAGAGAAAAGTGGCAAACTTTTTTCTTAACTCTTACAACAGGTTGCACTGGAGTAGCAGACACAGGGAGATTTCTTTCGGCTTTTATCTCCCTTTAGCCAGTTTAGCCAGAAGAACTTATTGAAATTATGAGGGTAAAATTGGCACTTGATTTAACGACATTAAAACTCAGTAATAGTTTAGTTGAATAAAACTAAAGAAAAAAAATTCAGTAATATTTAATTTCTTTTAATGTTCAGAAACATTCTTATTAATATATAGCAATAGATAAAGATAATATAAAAATATCATACTTTATCTTTTAACACCTAACAATAAAAAACGTCATTTGAATCTACCACTGGTTAAGTAAAATAAATAAATATATTTAAATCATTAATAAATGGATTGAAATAATAAAGGCTTCAAAAAAATCAACTGAGTGAAAGATTTGAAGGTAGAAACACAATTATTGAAAATATTTTTCAATCTATTGATAAGTTAGAAACAAAAAGCGAATATCATTTAAAAGAATCTTATTTCTACCTTCAAATCATGATACATTGAAACATTAAGGATTCGATTCTTTAGAAACATTAAAGAAATCGATTCATTAAGGAATCGAAAAATTAAGGAATCGATTCTTTTCATTAATTTAGAGGAGGTGAATCGAATAAATCGAATCATATCTCTCACTCAGTCGATTTATTGAAACTTTTACTGCTATTTCAATACATTTATTAATAATTAAAATATATATGCCATGGCCGAGTGGTAGCGCGCTTGGCTACTGATCAACATGGCTGAGTGGTTAGCGCGCTGGGCTACTGATCAAAATGGCTGAGTGGTTAGCGTGCTGGGCTACTGATCTACGGGACCTGGGTTCGAGCCCCGGGTTAAGGCATGGATGTCTGTGTTGTTTTTATGCTGAGGTCCTGCCATCCTCATAGACCTTCTAAATATGACATATAAACTGACAGGCTCCTGTCAGACCTCTGTGGCAAGCAGCTGCTTGAGTGGGTATTTATTTTTTATTATTTTATATATTTATTCGTAATTTACAAAAATATGTAACACATAATGTTATGCTTAAGGTACGAGTCTATGCTTATTATGGACCTAACTTAGATCTGAATCATCCTCTCGACAACTTTCCCTGAATAGATTCTAGTTGCAAAAGTACATTTCATAACTTATTCGTTTTTGTCTAATTTATCAACAGATTAAAAAATAAGTTATTAAAGGTATTTTTGCAACCAGTATTTCTTGCAGAAAATGGTCGAGCGAGTCCGAACCAGGGAAAAAATTTCCCTGACATATCATAAGAGATTTTTAAATTCTTTTTATTGTAAGCTGTTACATACTTTAAAATCATCGTAATTATTTGATGACAAAATTGAAATTTTAATGTTATTTGAGGAAAAAATACCAGTAATAATTGGTAGAAACTGAATATTCTTAAATAACTTCTAAACACTAAAGTGTTTTTTTTTTTATCTGGGCAGGAATAAAGTAGGGTATAGGACCATGGCCGAGTGGTTAGCGCGCTTGGCTACTGATCTAAGGGATCTGGGTTCGAGCCCCGGATAAGGCATGGCTGTTTGTGTCGTTTTTCTGCTGAGGTCCTGCCATCCTCACATACCTTCTACTATATCATATAAACTGACAGGCTCCTGTCAGACCTCTGTGGCAAGCAGCTGCTTGAGAGAATTTTTTTTTTATATGAGGTACCCATGGCCGAGTGGTTAGCGCGCTTGGCTACTGATCTAAGGGACCTGGGTTCGAGCCCCGGGTAAGGCATGGATGTGTGTGTCGTTTTTCTGCTGAGGGCCTGCCATCCTCACCGACCTTCTACTATGGCATATAAACTGACAGGCTCCTGTCAAACCTCTGTGGCAAGCAGCTGCTTGAGGGGGTATTTATTTTATTTTTTTTTTATAGGAGGCCCAGGCGCCAAGAGTTTTTTTTTTTATAAAGCGGTAGAATTTCAAATGGAAATAATTTTTTTCCAACTCATGCAAACTTTTGAATTATTAGCAATGAAATAAATTTAAGAAACCATTATTAGTTGATAAATTCGACTTAGCTACCAGTTATAAAGTTACGAATTGTTTTCCTCTCCATTTGCTACTAAGATTATTAAGGAATCTACAACAGTCTTAAAAATGGTGGAACACATAAACACCAAAGTTCAAAAAAGCAAATCAGTATTATTAAAAATCAGTATTATATATTTACTAATTTAGTTATGATTGATTTCTAATAAGATGAGGGCTCCCAAATCCTAAGTTTCCCCCTCCACAGGCTTCAGAATTGGTTGATTCGACAGTGCGTATAATTAATAAAACAAAAAGCGTGTTTAAAAGTAATCGATGTTTTTAGTAGTAACAGAATTTTCAAACATTAATGCTCTTTGTATAACCCTTAGAGATGCTTAACCCATTTCTTCCCAGTGTTGCGTACACGCAATACGAAGTGTTGCGTGTACGCAACACTTGGGAAGAAATGTGTTAATGTTTCGTTACTTTTAGAAGAATGTTGGAGATCTTCAGATAACATTTGCTGGATATGAGGAAACCCATAACCTCTAAAAATTCAAACAAACAGAAAACCATTAAAACTGAAGTTTGAAAATTTCGTTGACCAAGATCTCCTGTTTATACTTGGGTTGGGTTGGGTTGTTTTACCTCTGAGCGGCACTTTTTGCACACCATGGGCTAAATGGCTAGGTCACAAGGACCCCGAAGGCTCAGAGAAGGTCGGGGGAGGGGACCCACTGGAACAGCTGTTGGGAGACAGATGGTAGCCTTCCGTCAAGGCCATCCAGCGTGTTCTTTAACGTGCACAGTGTATGGCTCTCCCGCACACGGGCCACGGCTTAACGTCCCATCCGACGGACGGTGGTCTTTCCAAGCCCATCGGTGTCCCCTACTGACCATGGGCAGGGCGGGGAATTTTGTGGAGATAAATCTCAAAGCTGACCCAGCTGGGACTAGAACCTGGGAACTACAGATTACGAGCCTGGTGCGCTACCGACTGAGCCACCCCCACCCCCCTGTTTATACTATATATATAATATTAAATATATATATAATACTTTTTTTGAGACTTTATCCTTTTCTAAACTAGGCAAAGGACCCTCTTAAGTATGAGAAAGCCCATTCTAGGAAAAAAAACTCACTTACCGCGGAGTTTTATAATGTACCAATGAACAACAAGGACCCATTGCATTTTTTAAACTTTAAGCAGCTATACGGAGGAGAGTAAGAGTTTAGAGTGACATGCCACCAATTCACTTAAAAGTATCCTACGTGATTAACAGAAATAAATTCCAATGGCCAAAAGATTCAGGCTAAAGGAATGGCCGAATTCGATTCAGATGAAAACGAATTGATCAATCGAATTATTGAAGCAGTCATTACTGAAAAATATTTAATATCGAATGGTTGGGCTGGACTTATTTTTTTCCCTCGACAGGTATCCGGGTCCGGTATTATCAGAGTGATCCTGATTCATGTGGCTCAGGAATATTTAGAATTTAACGAAATTCTCTCTTACCAAAAGCGATAAGTCTTCAAGGGCAGGAGCAATTCGAATTCCATGCTCTCCCATTACAAAGTCTTTCCACTCTGATAGAGGCATCTTGCAGATGATGGAAATGATTTCGTGATGTTGCGATCCTTTGGTGTTGGCTGCTTCAATAAGCTCAGGATCTGTGCAGAGAGACTCAACTGCAGTGGGGTGATTTTGAAAATATTCAATCTGGAAAAAAAAATAGGTGTTAAAATAGAACGACGAATTTATAAATCCACCATTATGAACAAATAGCTAAAGAAGTGTGCAAAACATTTATAAAAATTCAGTTCATAAAAATCTTCTTTGGAAATTATTAATATGAAACACTGATTTACATTATACATATTATTGTCTAATTGGGTTGTTTTACCTCTGAGAGGCACTTTTTTTGGCTCACCATGGGCTAAATGGCCAGATCACACTGACAAAGGGCACAGAGGGGAGCTGGTGGCAGAGATAAGTCTCAACGCTGACTCAGATGGGACTCGAACGGGAAGTGCAGATGACGAGCCTGACGCGCTACCGACTGAGCCACCCGCTTCCCCTTATTATTTAGTTATATGGAATTAAATATTTGTGTAATATATTAATAAATACCTCAAAATATTTGAAGTTGGATTAGTTTGCTTTACTTCTGAAGGGCACATTGGATTAAATGTCTACGTCATAAATATTCCCAGGGCTCAGAGAGATTTGGAAAGAGAGATCTGTTGGAGAAATGTTAGACGTCATAAATATCCCCAGGGCTGAGAGAGATTTGGAAAGAGAGATCTGCCGGAGAGATCTTAGACGTCATAAATATCCCCAGGGCTGAGAGAGATTTGGAAAGGGAGAGCCGCTGGAGAGTTGTTAGACGTCATAAATATTCCAAGGGCTGAGAGAGATTTGGAAAGGGAGTTCCCTGGAGAGATGTTAGACGTCATAAATATCCCCAGGGCTGAGAGAGATTGGGAAAGAGAGATCTGCCGGAGAGATGTTAGACGTCATAAATATCCCCAGGGCTGACAGAGATTTGGAAAGGGAGATCTGCTAGAGAGATGTTAGACGTCATAAATATCCCCAGGGCTGAGAGAGATTTGGAAAGGGAGAGCCGCTGGAGAGATGTTAGACGTCATAAATATCCCCAGGGCTGAGAGAGATTGGGAAAGGGATATCTGCTGGAGAGATGTTAGACGTCATAAATATCCCCAGGGCTGAAAGAGATTGGGAAAGAGAGATCTGCCGGAGAGATGTTAGACGTCATAAATATCCCCAGGGCTGAGAGAGATTTGGAAAGAGAGATCTGCTGGAGAGATGTTAGACGTCATAAATATCCCCAGGGCTGAGAGAGATTTGGAAAGGGAGAGCCGCTGGAGAGATGTCAGACGTCATAAATATCCCCAGGGCTGAGAGAGATTTAGAAAGAGAGATCTGCCGGAGAGATGTTAGACGTCATAAATATCCCCAGGGCTGAGAGAGATTTGAAAAGGGAGATCTGCCGGAGAGATCTTAGACGTCATAAATATCCCCAGGGCTGAGAGAGATTTGGAAAGGGAGAGCCGCTGGAGAGATGTTACACGTCATAAATATCCCCAGGGCTGAGACAGATTTGGAAAGAGAGATCCGCTGGAGAGATGTTAGACGTCATAAATATCCCCAGGACTGAGAGAGATTTGGAAAGAGAGATCCGCTGGAGAGATGTTAGACGTCATAAATATCCCCAGGGCTGAGAGAGATTTGGAAAGGGAGAGCCGCTGGAGAGATGTTAGACGTCATAAATATCCCCAGGGCTGAGAGAGATTTGGAAAGAGAGATCCGCTGGAGAGGTGTTAGACGTCATAAATATCCCCAGGGCTGAGAGAGATTGGGAAAGAGAGATCTGCTGGAGAGATGTTAGACGTCATAAATATCCCAAGGGCTGAGAGAGATTGGGAAAGGGAGATCTGCCGGAGAGATGTTAGACGTCATAAATACCCCAGGGCTGAGAGAGATTCGGAAAGAGAGATCTGCTGGAGAGATGTTAGACGTCATAAATATCCCCAGGGCTGAGAGAGATTTGGAAAGGGAGAGCCGCTGGAGAGATGTCAGACGTCATAAATATCCCCAGGGCTGAGAGAGATTTGGAAAGTGAGATCTGCCGGAGAGATGTTAGACGTCATAAATATCCCCAGGGCTGAGAGATATTTGAAAAGGGAGATCCGCCGGAGAGATGTTAGACGTCATAAATATCCCCAGGGCTGAGAGAGATTTGGAAAGAGAGATCCGCTGGAGAGATGTTAGACGTCATAAATATCCCCAGGGCTGAGAGAGATTTGGAAAGAGAGATCCGCTGGAGAGATGTTAGACGTCATAAACATCCCCAGGGCTGAGAGAGATTTGGAAAGAGAGATCCGCTGGAGAGATTTTAGACGTCATAAATATCCCCAGGGCTGAGAGAGATTTGGAAAGAGAGATCCGCTGGAGAGATGTTAGACGTCATAAATATCCCCAGGGCTGAGAGAGATTTGGAAAGAGAGATCTGATGGAGAGATGTTAGACATCATAAATATCCCCAGGGCTGAGAGAGATTTGGAAAGGGAGATCCGCTGGAGAGATGTTAGACGTCATAAATATCCCCAGGGCTGAGAGAGATTTGGAAAGTGAGATCTGTTGGAGAGATGTTAGACGTCATAAATATCCCCAGGGCTGAGAGAGATTTGGAAAGTGAGATCCACTGGAGAGATGTTAGACGTCATAAATATCCCCAGAGCTGAGAGAGATTTGGAAAGAGAGATCTGCCGGAGAGATGTTAGACGTCATAAATATCCCCAGGGCTGAGAGATATTTGAAAAGGGAGATCCGCCGGAGAGATGTTAGACGTCATAAATATCCCCAGGGCTGAGAGAGATTTGGAAAGAGAGATCCGCTGGAGAGATGTTAGACGTCATAAATATCCCCAGGGCTGAGAGAGATTTGGAAAGAAAGATCCGCTGGAGAGATGTTAGGAGGTAGACGGAAGCGTGCCTTCAAGGGAGGTAAGTAAGAATATTATATTTAACTTATTTATTTCTTATGCTCCCTCCCTTTTTCCCCTACACCTACGGTAAAAATGATTACATTTGAATAAATACTATTAACATAAAATTTTCATTTCTGGATGAATAACAATTTCTCTGAAAAATCACGGAGTCGCTCTTACACAACGATACCAAAGAAGAAAGAAAAATTGTCTTGAAATAGAATCAGATACCGACCTGCTCTGCAAAGATTTTATCTGTTATAAAACTTTCGCTTTTAAGTAAGATAAGGATTGTTTTGCATCGTGATTAAGAATTTATGCATCTTGATTTCAGGATTTTAGATTTTCTTAACATTGTTCCCTCAACATTTCGCATTTCAAAGTAATTTTAAAAAAGAGTAAAATTTATTACGAAATTTTTTTAAACTTTTGAAACATAGATAGATATAAATCAAATGTAGAATTACATTTGAGATAAATCTTACTCAGAGAAGGATAAAAAATTTCAGGCCCTGGATGTTCGTAGGCATGGGGTGCGCCTCCTCCAATTCACATCTAAGAGTTAAATTTTACTTTTTGTTCCTATTACCATAATGACTTAAATTATTAAACCATATCCAAAATATTTAATTCAAACCAAGACTGAAAGAACCCAGACCCCCCCCCCCCCCCCCACACACACACACACCAACACTCTCTGTTAAATCTCGAATACGTAAACTTACCCCTAATTAGAACTTTCAGGGTAATGCGACACTGCTTGGTATGAAAATTTCTAAAACAAATCATTTCTAAAATTGTAAAAATTTGTGTAGTTTTCATTCAGTCAAATTTGGTTTGCACGTGATTTAAAATAAAATTATATTAGAGTAGATTAATATTTGTTATTTTACTAGTACTACGTTTTTATGTGGTACTTCTTCTTAAGAGCACATTTCAGATATAACAATCTGTAACAATGAAAATAATCTTTAGTTGTGAAATTTCACGTTTTTAAGAATACAGTACCAAGCTGAAAACACCGGTTCTCGTCCGATCATCAAAGTTAAGCAGCTTTAAAACAACGGTTCTCACCCGATCACTGAAGTTTTAAGCAGCTTTAAAACAAAGGTTCTCGCCTGATCACCGAAGTTAAGCAGCTTTAAAAAAAACGGTTCTCGCCCGATCACCGAAGTTAAGCAGCTTTAAAACAACGGTTCTCACCCGATCACTGAAGTTTTAAGCAGCTTTAAAACAACGGTTCTCGCCTGATCACCGAAGTTAAGCAGCTTTAAAAAAACGGTTCTCGCCCGATCACCGAAGTTAAGCAGTTTTAAAACAACGGTTCTCGTCCGATCACCGAAGTTAAGCAGCTTTAAAACAACGGTTCTCACGCGATCACTGAAGTTTTAAGCAGCTTTAAAACAACGGTTCTCGCCTGATCACCGAAGTTAAGCAGCTTTAAAACAACGGTTCTCGTCCGATCACCGAAGTTAAGCAGCTTTAAAACAACGGTTCTCACCCGACCACCGAAGTTAAACAGCTTTAAAACAACGGTTCTCGTCCGATCACCGAAGTTAAGCAGCTTTAAAACAACGGTTCTCACCCGATCACCGAAGTTTTAAGCAGCTTTAAAACAACGGTTCTCACCCGATCACCGAAGTTTTAAGCAGCTTTAAAACAACGGTTCTCGCCCGATCACCGAAGTTAAGCAGCTTTAAAACAACGGTTCTCGCTCGATCACCGAAGTTTTAAGCAGCTTTAAAACAACGGTTCTCGCCCGATCACCGAAGTTAAGCAGCTTTAAAACAACGGTTCTCGCTCGATCACCGAAGTTTTAAGCAGCTTTAAAACAACGGTTCTCGCCCGATCACCGAAGTTAAGCAGTCTTTGGGCGCGGTCAATACTTGGGAGGGTGACCACTTGGGAACGGCGCGTGCAGTTGGCAAAAGATCTGCTGAGGACCCGCCATCCTCACAGTTCCCTTCTACTATAGCGTATTAAACTGACAGGCTCCTGTCAGACCTCTTTGGCAAGCAGCTGCTTGAAGAGGTATTTATTTATTTTTATTTATTATATTCTTCTGCAATTCAAGGATTTCTATATTCAGATATTAAAGACAAAAAAAATAATAAAAACTGAATGATCTTACCAGAATTGTAAGCGAAGCTGATAATTCTCTATTCTTATAGTTTTTATAACTTTCGGCGTCAAGTATAATTTCTAGAAACTTCTTCAATCTGTTCTGATCACTAAATATTTCTTGGAAATTCGTTGAACCTGAAATAAAACGTTTACTCTTATTATAAGTTTAGCAAATAATTAGCATTAAAACCACAATAAATGGACAAATATGATTCATCTGGCATAAAAACAGGTACTAAGTCATATTAAATTATATAACATAAATATAAATTAGAAGTTTATAATATCTAACTCAGACTAGTGGACATTACATTATATAAAGGCATCTATGTGGAGAATGCCATCAACACCACTACCTACGCCGGGGCAAGACAGTGCCACAAGGACACAGCTCATCCACGGCTACCTATGGCGAACAATCCTCTAAAAAGGAAGGTTCATCCATCGGTCAAAACCTAAATTAATCTGTTCCCCGGTTAGCCACGAAAATGGTATACAGAACAAAATTGACTCGGCTCCCGGGATGGAAACCCTTAGTCTGGCTTTTCCATCCATACGCCTGTCGACCGAGGATCTTTTCCAGTCGCAAGCCTTCAACTTCGTCCTCTCCATAGTGCCACGCCCCCACTGCCCCCCAGAAACAGTCTGTACCCCAACTTCACTGAGGCTGCACCGATGAGCCCACTGGACCGGGTGTTCCAAGCCCGGTCCGCAGGGGCGGGGGTGGCTCAGTCGTTAGCGCGCCAGGCTCGTAATCTGTAGTTCCCAGGTTCGAGTCCCAGCTGGGTCAGCGTTGAGATTTATCTCCGCAAAATTCCCCGCCCTGCCTACGGTCAGTAGGGACACCGATGGGCTTGGAAATGCCGCCGTCCGTCGGATGGGACGTTAAGTTGTGGCCCCGTGTACGGGAGAGCCATAACCTGTGCACGTTAAAGAACACGCTGGATGGCCTTGACGGGAGGCTACCATCTGTCTCCCAACAGCTGTTCCAGTGGGTCCCTTCCTCCATCCTTCTCTGAGCATGTGACCTGGCCATTTAGCCCATGGTGTGCAAAAAAGTGCCGCTCAGAGGAAAAACAACCCAACCCGGTCCGAAGCACTCTCAGCCACAGCCCCTCCATCGAGGCTGTGAACCTAAAGCTTCCCTGAACAAGTGAATCAGCCCACTGGACCGGCCCCTCCATCGAGGCTGTGAACCTAAAGCTTCCCTGAACAAGTGAATCAGCCCACTGGACCGGCCCCTCCATCGAGGCTGTGAACCTAAAGCTTCCCTGAACAAGTGAATCAGCCCACTGGACCGGCCCCTTCATCGAGGCTGTGAACCTAAAGCTTCCCTGAACAAGTGAATCAGCCCACTGGACCGGCCCCTCCATCGAGGCTGTGAACCTAAAGCTTCCCTGAACAAGTGAATCAGCCCACTGGACCGGCCCCTCCATCGAGGCTGTGAACCTAAAGCTTCCCTGAACAAGTGAATCAGCCAACTGGACCGGCCCCTCCATCGAGGCTGTGAACCTAAAGCTTCCCTGAACAAGTGAATCAGCCAACTGGACCGGCCCCTCCATCGAGGCTGTGAACCTAAAGCTTCCCTGAACAAGTGAATCAGCCCACTGGACCGGCCCCTCCATCGAGGCTGCGAACCTAAAGCTTCCCTGAACAAGTGAATCAGCCCACTGGACCGGCCCCTCCATCGAGGCTGTGAACCTAAAGCTTCCCTGAACAAGTGAATCAGCCCACTGGACCGGCCCCTCCATCGAGGCTGTGAACCTAAAGCTTCCCTGAACAAGTGAATCAGCCCACTGGATCGGCCCCTCCATCGAGGCTGTGAACCTAAAGCTTCCCTGAACAAGTGAATCAGCCAACTGGACCGGCCCCTCCATCGAGGCTGTGAACCTAAAGCTTCCCTGAACAAGTGAATCAGCCCACTGGACCGGCCCCTCCATCGAGGCTGTGAACCTAAAGCTTCCCTGAACAAGTGAATCAGCCCACTGGACCGGCCCCTCCATCGAGGCTGTGAACCTAAAGCTTCCCTGAACAAGTGAATCAGCCCACTGGACCTGCCCCTCCCAAAAAACCAGTCCTCAGACCCTCAAAAACCCTGCCACCAAAAGCCACATCCCATCGTGCAAATGAGGAAACAACGGGCCGTGACCCTACTTCACAGAGGCACCATTCAGCCCCCCCACGTCAAGGTGGTCCCCTATCGGGGGGGGGGGGTGATTAGTGGACACGTAATAATATGTGTGGCAATCCCGGTGTTCCGCAATTCTGAGACTGCACTACACCTCGAGGGAGTTGCCACAAAACCACATCAACTAGCTAGAGATAATTCTACAGTCTGCCTTCATTGAACATTCCTAACTGCGGGAGAACACCTGTGGAAGAGAGAGACCTTACTTTTGGAAACAAGTCTCTCTGATGAGCTAATCATTGAGGTGCAGTGAGTGGGTTTTTCGAATTTTGAAATCTCCTCATTTGCCAGAGCCAAAATATAATTCACTGGATTTAGACCACATCATTTGCCAATACAGATAAGATGTTAATTTTTGAATTTAGATGCCTAAATTTCATAAGATGTATAAACTTTTTGCATGGGGAAGCTATCATGATGGAGAGTCCTCAGGCTCTCCCATCGACAAGTCACACTTAATAGGGCTGCAGTCCCGTTCAGCATGACCTTCAACTTCGTCCTCTCCGCCGGGACACCAACCGGCGGCCTCCCCAGCAATACCTCGAGCCTGGACTTCACTGCAGCCAAATAAATGAACCCACATGACCGGGGACTCCAATCCCAGTCTGCAGGCCCTCCCAAGGCCACTCCATCCCGACTCCATGACGCCCCAGACTTCGCTGGGGCGATTAAGGAGCCCACTCGACTGGGGATCCATTCCAGTCGGCAGGCCCTCGGAAAAGCCTCTCCATCGGGGCACCAAGACGACCTTGGACCAAAGAACGTATAAGGAGAAGAAGTTCAGCTTTGACAAAGCGTAAGTGGCGACCTCAAGTGGTGTTTCGATTCGTGTCGTGCATTCGTTTAAGCTGGGAAGCAAACAATAAGGGGCAAAGGAATTATGCATCAAAAAATTTATATTTTAATTTATATTGAGGCACTTCTATCTAGTGCATATTTTTTTCCCAATGAAATGCTGCACTCAAAGCTCCCTTACTTTGAAAATAAATTAATTTAAAAAGTTACTGGAAATAAAGACGTCAATTAAATTCATGCAAATCTCAGCTTTTAACAGTATTTGTTTAATATTCAAAGAGTTATGGAAGCGGAATTTTTGATAACAACTTGTCAGGAGTTAAATACAAATAAAAGTTTATTACATATAATTTGTACAATTGATGCAGATGAACAAAGCATTCATATATTTGCTTCTGAAATGATATTTATAATCCAAAAACAAAACTCTCCTACGTTAAAATAATGAGTATTAAGTTTTATTTTTAAAGTAACAGTGAATATATATATATTGTTGCGAATTACAAAAAGGATAGGCACTGAGCGTGAGTATTAATAACTATATTTTAAAACCAATTACAATGCAATGCAAATTGTTACAAAAAAAATATGGATGAAGTATCTTATAAACAAATTAACTACTATCATGCATAAGTCATTAACCTTTTTGTACAGAGCATACAATATCAGCTCTGTCTGTTCTACTAAAATACTACCTCTTCGCTTTGTTTACCATGTCACTTGAATACCTTCAGACGTAAACAAACTCTCGTCCTCTGCTAGTTCACTAAACTTTTGTTACTAACAACAGAAAACAATCACCCGCGCACACACTAATAAATGTACTAATTATTTTTACTTAACGCGCAGGGGCGGGGGTGGCTCAATCGGTAGCGTGCCAGGCTCGTAATCTGTAGTTCCCAGGTTCGAGTCCCAGCTGGGTCAACGTTGAGATTTATCTCCGCAAAAATTCCCCGCTCTGCACACGGTCAGTGGGGGACACCGATGGGCTTGAAAATGCCGCCGTCCGTCGGATGGGACGTTAAGCCGTGGCTCCGTGTGCGGGAGAGCCATACCCTGTGCACGTTAAAGAACACGCTGGATGGCCTTGACAGGAGACTACCATCTGTCTCCCAACAGCTGTTCCAGTGGGTCCCCTCCCCCAACCTTCTCTGAGCCTTCGGGGTTCATATGACCTGGCCATTTAGCCCATGGTGTGCAAAAAAGTGCCGCTCAGAGGTAAAACAGTCCAATCTAAGGTAAAAGTTTTAATACATTTGCCCTTGTGGTCCCTTTGGGGTATTACGTGTTTTATTTTTGTTCTTACTAATCAGGCACTATTTTAGACTTCGAGACATAAGCATAGGCTTGGAGCTCATAACATTAAAGATATCAATTTTAATATCAATTACATTCTGCTTATTCCAACAAACAAAATGACTGCAGTTGACATTTAAAGTCAGAAAGCTTTAAAACTATTAATTTGATTTTATGACGCATTTATTTGTTACGTTTTTATTTTCTTCAGGTACAAGAAGCAGTTTATAAGCACTGGAGGTTCTGCAAACTGACCACGATGTCCATCTGCTCGTGTTGTGCCCCTTTAAGTCCACCAGGTAAGGTCATCTGTTCTTCTTAATTCGTCACCGTTAATCAAATAAAACTGAAAAACCTTTCCCGATCATTCTACTTCGGAAGCGGTTGCCGAACAAAGACGAATATTTTATTTTTGTCACACCCCTTAGACCCAAAATCAAAAAACGTATAAGGAAAAGAAGTTCAGCTTTGACAAAGCATAAGTGGCGACCTCAAGTGGTGTTTCGATTCGTATCGTGCATTCGTTTAAGCTGGGAAGCAAACAATAAGGGACAAAGGAATTATGCATAAAAAAATTTATATTTTAAAAAAGGAAAAAAAGTAACTGCACTTTGTATTTGAAAAAAATAATATCATGATTTTAATAAAGGTTTATTTTCTCCATTGGAATTATTTTTCGTTGAACCTACAATTATAAATTGAACGGAAAGAGAAGATTTGAAATTAGCCTGAAGTTAATTTATAGAATAAATTATTACACTTAGAAGCTTTCTTAGTTGCATAGAAACAGGGAACAGAATTGATATTAATATACTCTGCAAGGATATCAATGGGAAATTATTACATAGGAAAAGGGAAGAGAATGGAAGTTGACAGTAACATGTAATTACAAAAGCGTTCGTCCCCTGTAATGTTCGTTTCACCTCTACACCAAATGCACGATACTCGATTTTACATTAATCTCTATGGAAGCTTAACATCTTCTCCCTCTACATTCTTTGCTTGGACTTCGCAGGGGTCGGCCGAGAAGCCCACCTAACTGTGACACACTCGCAGTCAGCAGACCCCCAACCGGCCCCTCCATCGATAAACTTCAATAAAACCACCGCTACAACGTTAAATACTTGAAATAACCAAATAGATTAAAACTGTCATAAAATTATTTAATTTAGCCCTCCTGTTCAAAACATTACTACGAATCTAGCCATTCGATATCTGTATTATATTATTCGTTTTGTGTTATTTTTAAAATTTAGCATAGTGATGGTGGAAATTAACAATTTTAGAAGTTTCGGAGCATGCGAATCGTAATATATTAAAAATACTTATCGAACTTTTTTTTTATTAAGCTATTAATGCAAAAAGTTTAATATTTGCAGAGGAGAGAGCGATGACAATAGATTGCTTGTTGGAAAACTAAAAATTAACCTCTACATTACAACGCATAAGGAGGTAAAGAAGTTATTCAACGCAATTTGAAACCGGTAGTTAAAGAATAGGCAAGTTTCAATATGAAACAACAGTAATGCCAGATGCAAGAATTTGTTTCAGAAGTAATTGAAACTTAAATAATAATCATTATTTCCAACTATATATGTTTTAGAGATTTGTGTATAAAAAATTCTTTTAATATTGATCCCTTTTCTGAAAATGAAATAGTGGAAATTCATCTTAAATGTTTCAGTTTCCCTAATTCTTTAAATGCTGACTGAATGATTTTCAAATTTGTGATTCAGATCTATAATTGATCTGCTGTAATAGGTTTGCATGAAAATCTTATTTTAGAAGTTATAGAGTTTACAAGTTGGCATAACCTGGTCTGTAAATCTTTCTCATTGGCATAACATGATGCTGCAAATCCTTCATATTGGCATAACCTGGTCTGTAAATCTTTCTCATTGGCATAACATGATATTGCAAATCCTTCATATTGGCACATCATGGTACTGTGAATCCATCTCATTGGCATGACATGGTACCGCAAATCCATCTCATTGGCATAACCTAGTCTGTAAATCCTTCTCATTGGCATAACATGATGTTGCAAATCCTTCATATTGGCACATCATGGTACTGTGAATCCATCTCATTGGCATGACACGGTACTGCAAATCCATCTCATTGGCATAACCTAGTCTGTAAATCCTTCTCATTGGCATAACATGATGTTGCAAATCCTTCATATTGGCACATCATGGTACTGTGAATGAATTTCATTGGCATGACATGGTACTGCAAATCCATCTCATTGGCATGACATGGTACTGCAAATCCATCTCATTGGCATAACCTAGTCTGTAAACCCTCCTCATTGGCATAACATGATGTTGCAAATCCTTCATATTGGCACATCATGGTACTGTGAATCCATCTCATTGGCATGACATGGTTCCGCAAATCCATCTCATTGGCATAACCTAGTCTGTAAATCCTTCTCATTGGCATAACATGATGTTGCAAATCCTTCATATTGGCACATCATGGTACTGTGAATCC
Source organism: Ryuthela nishihirai (assembly GCA_038380435.1). Taxonomy (NCBI): domain Eukaryota; kingdom Metazoa; phylum Arthropoda; class Arachnida; order Araneae; family Heptathelidae; genus Ryuthela; species Ryuthela nishihirai. The sequence continues at coordinate 54,506,814 of JAWZYU010000022.1, forward strand.
ATCTCATTGGCATGACATGGTACTGCAAATCCATCTCATTGGCATAACCTAGTCTGTAAATCCTTCTCATTGGCATAACATGATGTTGCAAATCCTTCATATTGGCACATCATGGTACTGTGAATCCATCTCATTGGCATGACATGGTACTGCAAATCCATCTCATTGGCATGACATGGTACTGCAAATCCATCTCATTGGCATAACCTAGTCTGTAAATCCTTCTCATTGGCATAACATGATGTTGCAAATCCTTCATATTGGCACATCATGGTACTGTGAATCCATCTCATTGGCATAACCTAGTCTGTAAATCCTTCTCATTGGCATAACATGATGTTGCAAATCCTTCATATTGGCACATCATGGTACTGTGAATACATCTCATTGGCATGACATGGTACTGCAAGTCCATCTCATTGGCATAACCTCGTCTGTAAATCCTTCTCATTGGCATAACATGATGTTGCAAATCCTTCATATTGGCACATCATGGTACTGTGAATCCATCTCATTGGCATGACATGGTACTGCAAATCCATCTCATTGGCATGACATGGTACTGCAAATCCATCTCATTGGCATAACCTAGTCTGTAAATCCTTCTCATTGGCATAACATGATGTTGCAAATCCTTCATATTGGCACATCATGGTACTGTGAATCCATCTGATTGGCATGACATGGTACCGCAAATCCATCTCATTGGCATAACCTAGTCTGTAAATCCTTCTCATTGGCATAACATGATGTTGCAAATCCTTCATATTGGCACATCATGGTACTGTGAATCCATCTCATTGGCATGACATGGTACTGCAAATCCATCTCATTGGCATAACCTAGTCTGTAAATCCTTCTCATTGGCATAACATGATGTTGCAAATCCTTCATATTGGCACATCATGGTACTGTGAATCCATCTCATTGGCATGACATGGTACTGCAAATCCATCTCATTGGCATAACCTAGTCTGTAAATCCTTCTCATTGGCATAACATGATGTTGCAAATCCTTCATATTGGCACATCATGGTACTGTGAATCCATCTCATTGGCATGACATGGTACTGCAAATCCATCTCATTGGCATGACATGGTACTGCAAATCCATCTCATTGGCATAACCTAGTCTGTAAATCCTTCTCATTGGCATAACATGATGTTGCAAATCCTTCATATTGGCACATCATGGTACTGTGAATCCATCTCATTGGCATAACCTAGTCTGTAAATCCTTCTCATTGGCATAACATGATGTTGCAAATCCTTCATATTGGCACATCATGGTACTGTGAATACATCTCATTGGCATGACATGGTACTGCAAGTCCATCTCATTGGCATAACCTCGTCTGTAAATCCTTCTCATTGGCATAACATGATGTTGCAAATCCTTCATATTGGCACATCATGGTACTGTGAATCCATCTCATTGGCATGACATGGTACTGCAAATCCATCTCATTGGCATGACATGGTACTGCAAATCCATCTCATTGGCATAACCTAGTCTGTAAATCCTTCTCATTGGCATAACATGATGTTGCAAATCCTTCATATTGGCACATCATGGTACTGTGAATCCATCTGATTGGCATGACATGGTACCGCAAATCCATCTCATTGGCATAACCTAGTCTGTAAATCCTTCTCATTGGCATAACATGATGTTGCAAATCCTTCATATTGGCACATCATGGTACTGTGAATCCATCTCATTGGCATGACATGGTACTGCAAATCCATCTCATTGGCATAACCTAGTCTGTAAATCCTTCTCATTGGCATAACATGATGTTGCAAATCCTTCATATTGGCACATCATGGTACTGTGAATCCATCTCATTGGCATGACATGGTACTGCAAATCCATCTCATTGGCATAACCTAGTCTGTAAATCCTTCTCATTGGCATAACATGATGTTGCAAATCCTTCATATTGGCACATCATGGTACTGTGAATCCATTTCATTGGCATGACATGGTACTGCAAATCCATCTCATTGGCATGACATGGTACTGCAAATCCATCTCATTGGCATAACCTAGTCTGTAAATCCTCCTCATTGGCATAACATGATGTTGCAAATCCTTCATATTGGCACATCATGGTACTGTGAATCCATCTCATTGGCATGACATGGTACTGCAAATCCATCTCATTGGCATAACCTAGTCTGTAAATCCTTCTCATTGGCATAACATGATGTTGCAAATCCTTCATATTGGCACATCATGGTACTGTGAATCCATCTCATTGGCATGACATGGTACAGCAAATCCATCTCATTGGCATGATATGGTACTGCAAATCCATCTCATTGGCATAACCTAGTCTGTAAATCCTTCTCATTGGCATAACATGATGTTGCAAATCCTTCATATTGGCACATCATGGTACTGTGAATCCATCTCATTGGCATGACATGGTACTGCAAATCCATCTCATTGGCATGACATGGTACTGCAAATCCATCTCATTGGCATAACCTAGTCTGTAAATCCTTCTCATTGGCATAATATGATGTTGCAAATCCTTCATATTGGCACATCATGGTACTGTGAATACATCTCTTTGGCATGACATGGTACTGCAAGTCCATCTCATTGGCATAACCTAGTCTGTAAATCCTTCTCATTGGCATAACATGATGTTGCAAATCCTTCATATTGGCACATCATGGTACTGTGAATCCATCTCATTGGCATGACATGGTACTGCAAATCCATCTCATTGGCATAACCTAGTCTGTAAATCCTTCTCATTGGCATAACATGATGTTGCAAATCCTTCATATTGGCACATCATGGTACTGTGAATCCATCTCATTGGCATGACATGGTACCGCAAATCCATCTCATTGGCATAACCTAGTCTGTAAATCCTTCTCATTGGCATAACATGATGTTGCAAATCCTTCATATTGGCACATCATGGTACTGTGAATACATCTCTTTGGCATGACATGGTACTGCAAGTCCATCTCATTGGCATAACCTAGTCTGTAAATCCTTCTCATTGGCATAACATGATGTTGCAAATCCTTCATATTGGCACATCATGGTACTGTGAATCCATCTCATTGGCATGACATGGTACTGCAAATCCATCTCATTGGCATAACCTAGTCTGTAAATCCTTCTCATTGGCATAACATGATGTTGCAAATCCTTCATATTGGCACATCATGGTACTGTGAATCCATCTGATTGGCATGACATGGTACTGCAAATCCATCTCATTGGCATAACCTAGTCTGTAAATCCTTCTCATTGGCATAACATGATGTTGCAAATCCTTCATATTGGCACATCATGGTACTGTGAATCCATTTCATTGGCATGACATGGTACTGCAAATCCATCTCATTGGCATGACATGGTACTGCAAATCCATCTCATTGGCATAACCTAGTCTGTAAATCCTCCTCATTGGCATAACATGATGTTGCAAATCCTTCATATTGGCACATCATGGTACTGTGAATCCATCTCATTGGCATGACATGGTACTGCAAATCCATCTCATTGGCATAACCTAGTCTGTAAATCCTCCTCATTGGCATAACATGATGTTGCAAATCCTTCATATTGGCACATCATGGTACTGTGAATCCATCTCATTGGCAGGACATGGTACTGCAAATCCATCTCATTGGCATAACCTAGTCTGTAAATCCTTCTCATTGGCATAACATGATGTTGCAAATCCTTCATATTGGCACATCATGGTACTGTGAATCCATCTCATTGGCATGACATGGTACTGCAAATCCATCTCATTGGCATAACCTAGTCTGTAAATCCTTCTCATTGGCATAACATGATGTTGCAAATCCTTCATATTGGCACATCATGGTACTGTGAATCCATTTCATTGGCATGACATGGTACTGCAAATCCATCTCATTGGCATGACATGGTACTGCAAATCCATCTCATTGGCATAATATAGTCTGTAAATCCTCCTCATTGGCATAACATGATGTTGCAAATCCTTCATATTGGCACATTATTGTACTGTGAATCCATTTCATTGGCATAACATGGTGCTGCAGATCCTTCTCATTGGCATAACAAGGTGCTGCATATCTTTCATATTGGAATAACATGGTACTGCAGATTCTTCTCATTTTCATAACATGGTGCCGTGAATCCTTCATATTCACAAAGCATGGTGCATTAAATTTACTCACCATTGAATTTGAGGTAGACCATAGAAACAAAAAATAATAAAAACTGAATTTTTACAATAAATGCTATTTTATCAACTCAGTACAAGAAGAGTGTTCCTCACCTTCGATGAGGTCGCCCATGTATTCGGCGATGTAAGAAATTGGCGAAGCGGATAACGTTTCAGTCAAATCACCATTAGTTAACTTGTCAATCATATCATATAATGTTCGTATCGCTTCTTTGGAACTGAAAGAGAAAAAAAATACAATTCATTAAAAATTAATTTTTATTCCTAACTCATTAAGAATTCATAAAACGCTTTTCATTAATCTTAACGCAAATGGCAAATTTTGAATGTGAAACGTATCTTGTGCACATTAAGGGACATGCTGGAGAGTCATCACAGAAGGCGGGGCTTCAGTCCGTAGAGTCAGTCCGCGGGGGTCACAGAAGGTTCGTTCAGTCCGTAGCACGCGCGACGCTCATATTCCGAATTGCCCCAGTTCGAGATTTATCTCTACAAAAACTCTCACCTTCCCTCGGTGAGAAAGAAGACACCGATGGGCTTGGTAAAGGTCGCCGTCCATCGAATGGGACGTAAAGCCGTGGCCCCGTGTGAGGGAGAGCCATATCCTGTGCACGTTAAGGAATACGCTGGATGGCCTCGACGGGAGGCTATCATCTGTCTCCTAACAGCTGTTCCAGTGGGTCCTCTCCCACCAACTTTCTCTGAGACCTTGGGGGTCATTGTGACTTGGCCGTCTAGTCTATGCAAAAAAAGTGCTGCTCAGAGGTAAAAGCAAGAGCATCAACAACATGACAGAAGGCTTTGGGTTGGGTTGTTTTACCTCTGAGCGGCACTTTTTTGCACACCATGGGCTAAATGGCCAGGTCACATGAACCCCGAAGGCTCAGAGAAGGTTGGGGGAGGGGACCCACTGGAACAGCTGTTGGGAGACAGATGGTAGCCTCCCGTCAAGGCCATCCAGCGTGTTCTTTAACGTGCACAGGGTATGACTCTCCCGCACACGGGGCCACGGCTTAACGTCCCATCCGACGGACGGCGGCCTTTCCAAGCCCATCAGTGTCCCCTACTGACCGTGGGCGGGGAATTTTTGCGGAGATAAATCTCAACGCTGACCCAGCTGGGACTCGAACCTGGGAACTACAGATTACGAGCCTGGCACGCTACCGACTGAGCCACCCCCGCCCCTGACAGAAGGCTTCTAGTTGTCTGCTGTTCGGTCTATCTCCTACTTTGCACAGCTCTGAAGCCATGGGTCCTTGTGACCTAGCCAATTTGCTTATTTTGTTCAAAAAAAAAAGAGGTACAATCCAATACACCAATTTGAACATAATGCTAGAAATGTAGAAGTCAGTAATGTGTCGGAATCGCAATCTTCAGTTCCCAGGTTCGAGTCCCAACTATTACCAGCATTGAGTCTTTTCTCTGTTAAAACCCACCGTGTCCTCAGTAAGTAAAAGGGGCACCGATGAGCTTCGTAAATGCCGCCGTCCATCGGATGAAACATTATGCCGTGGTCCCATGAGCAGGAAAGTCATCTTGGGCACATTAAAGGACACACTGGATGACCTTGAAGGGAGACTTCCATCTGTCTCCTAACAGTTGTCCAGTGCATCCCCCCCAACCTTGTCTCAGCCTTTGGAGTCGTTCTCACCTCCCCATTTGACTCAATGTGTGGGTTGGGTTGTTTTACCTCTGAGCGGCACTTTTTTGCACACCATGGGCTAAATGGCCAGGTCACAAGGACCCCGAAGGCTCAGAGAAGGTTGGGGGAGGGGACCCACTGGAACAGCTGTTGGGAGACGGATGGTAGCCTCCCGTCAAGGCCATCCAGCGTGTTCTTTAATGTTGGATTGTTTTACCTCTGAGCGGCACTTTTTTGCACACCATGCGCTAAATGGCCAGGTCACAAGGACCCCGAAGGCTCAGAGAAGGTTGGGGGAGGGGACCCACTGGAACAGCTGTTGGGAGACAGATGGTAGCCTCCCGTCAAGGCCATCCAGCGTGTTCTTTAATGTTGGATTGTTTTACCTCTGAGCGGCACTTTTTTGCACACCATGGGCTAAATGGCCAGGTCACAAGGACCCCGAAGGCTCAGAGAAGGTTGGGGGAGGAGACCCACTGGAACAGCTGTTGGGAGACAGATGGTAGCCTCCCGTCAAGGCCATCCAGCGTGTTCTTTAATATTGGGTTGTTTTACCTCTGAGCGGCACTTTTTTGCACACCATGGGCTAAATGGCCAGGTCACAAGGACCCCGAAGGCTCAGAGAAGGTTGGGGGAGGGGACCCACTGGAACAGCTGTTGGGAGACAGATGGTAGCCTCCCGTCAAGGCCATCCAGCGTGTTCTTTAACGTGCAACAGGGTATGGCTCTCCCGCACACGGGCCACGGATTAACGTCCCATCCGACGGACGGCGGCCTTTCCAAGCCCATCGGTGTCCCCTACTGACCGTGTACAGGGCGGGGAATTTTGCGGAGATAAATCTCAACGCTGATCCAGCTGGGACTCGAACCTGGGAACTACAGATTACGAGCCTGGCGCGCTACCGACTGAGCCACCCCCGCCCCTACTCAATGTGTGCAAAAAATGTCTGCTCAGAGGCAAAACAATCGAATTTAACTGAAAGTGTAGGTGTAATTTTATATTTGAAATCTCATTTGAATAAGCAAAATAATAATTAAGAAGAAGTTTTTAGCAACCAATAAAAGTTCTTCACCTGAAATTGTAATTTGGGCTCCCCATTCCTTGCAGCTGACGTAACTTGTCCACTGCAGATAACGTGTCCGATTCCAGAATCAAGACTCTGTCGAAGATCTCTCTTCCAACCAGAGCGTGCAACATCTGTTTCATTTGCGTGATATTCATCACTGCATCGTAGATCTCCAACCACATCGGTGGATCATCATTTTCATGATCACCGCTGTGACCAACGCCTTTGGGATTTTTCGGCTTTGAAAACCTTCGAACCAGATCGGAAATGATTTCTCCCGAATAATTCGTAAAATCCTCTTCACTCATTCGGCAGAAGACTCGCTCGAGCTCGGTGGCGTTTGCATCGGAAGGGAGTGGCGCGAGACTGGCGATCGCATTTGGACGACAGAATTTGTAGAAGATTTTATTCATGGTTAGATAAAGCATCACAGAAGGATTCCTAGTTTGAACCGATATGTTCCTGATCACATCCATCCAAATATTTTCATCTGTTGGCAAGAGGGATGGATCGAACTTTTTCACTTTTTGAATTTTCTCTATTACAGAATGGAGTTGGAGGAGTGATTCGCTGATATCGTTCCATTCGATGGGGTCCTCGTTGTCAGTGTCCTGGAAAAAAAATATATCAGTTAGGAAATAACTTCAATAAATATCTTACAAGTAATTGTTGGGTTGGGTTGTTTTACCTCTGAGCGGCATTTTTTTTTTTGTACACAATGGGTAAATGACCAGGTCACAAGGACCCCGAGGCTCAGAGAAGGTTGGGGGGAGGGGACCCACTGGAACAGCTGTTGGGAGACAGATGGTAGCCTCCCGTCAAGGCCATCCAGCGTGTTCTTTAACGTTGGGTTGTTTTACCTCTGAGCGGCACTTTTTTGCACACCGTGGGCTAAATGGCCAGGTCACATGGACCCCGAAGGCTCAGAGAAGGTTGGGGGGGGAGGGGACCCACTGGAACAGCTGTTGGGAGACAGATGGTAGCCTCCCGTCAAGGCCATCCAGCGTGTTTTTTAACGTGCACAGGGTGTGGCTCTCCCACACACGGAGTCACGTCTTAACGTCCCATCCGATGGACGGCGGCCTTTCCAAGCCCATCAGTATCCCCTACTGACCGTGGGCAGGGCGGGGAGTTTTGCGGTGATAAGTCTCAACGCTGTCCCAGCTGGGACTCGAACCTGGGAACTGCAGTTTCGAGGCTGGCGCGCTACCGACTGAGCCACCCCCAGCATAGATACCAGTAATCCGAACGAGATAACTGCAGTAAGGGAATTTCGGACATCCCAAATAGGTAAATAGTAATAAAAATTATTATTTTTGATACTAATATACATATAATTATAATATTAGTTTTAATACTAATTTTTACATTACTGTTTTTTACGGAGTACTTTTCCTAGAAGAATAAATATTCCTCTTTATTAGCGTTATGATAACGTCAATACATAATATTTTTGCATTTCAAATAATGCATATTTATAAACATTAGTCTGAAGATTAATATTAAGGTACACCAGTAATAATATATATAAGAATTATATAAAATTTGACTCTTTGCTGAAGTTGTAACTTAGTTGTAAGCAAAGAAGGTCTAAGGAGAAGAAGGCTAGCTTCGCACAAGCGTAAGTGGCGCCGTTCTGCGGAATTTTACCGAAGCTGAACGTGGCAAATTGATGTGCAGGCGCAAAAACAACTGTAAGGGGCGATCTGCGCATGCGCAGTGCAATCATTTTTAGTCCACTGCAGCTGTGGTTTGTCTTACTCTTGGTATATTTATTGCGATTTAATCAGTGTTTCAACCTGTCTAACAGCCATGGCTGTTTGGCATAGTGATAGCTGACCCTAAAGTTATTCAGTGAGTGTTTTATCCCGTTCAGGAGTACATTTTACGATACGTGGAAAAGCCGTTGTATGTTTATTTTGAGTAATTTTGCAGAATTTTTAAAATTAATATGTAAATTAATACATTTAATCATCTTGCGAACATGTAAGTCAATGTATGTTGCAGTTTTGTGTTCCCTGGAGCATATCGTCATATATAGGTATCTGCAGTTTGTTCTAATAGTAATTTTTTTTATGGTTGATACGAGAAGTGCCTGCTGCCATCTATTGACAGTTTATACAAGTAAGAAACTCGATGTGACTTTAATTGAAAATATCCTAAATTCTATAAAATATAATTAAACAAAACATGTTGTCTCGCATTAAGCCATAAATTTCAATTTATTATAATATATTAAATATAATAGAATGTTCAAAATATTAAAATTTTTATGTTGAGCATAGCTACTACCTGTTTTACAAAATGGGATTTTATTAAGGAAAATAATTTTAACCAATCCTTGTGAAACGAAAATCATAATGATAAATTTTAAGAAATGAACACTTTGAACAGATTCAAAGTGTATGCAAAATTAGTCACGTGGTGTAAGCTATTGAAAACCTTGCTGGGCGGTGGAAAAATAACGCAAGGAACTGGCTCCTCTCCATGGCTAGGTGGCTTCACTGCAATACACGAATTTGCCATGTTTAGAGGGCGCTGCAATCGAAAAGTTTACATTACGTCTATGGAAGCTAGCTCTCTTCTCCCTTAGACACTCCTTGGTTGTAAGGTCTTCTGTTATTTTTTGTACTGACACCAATTTTTTTTTAAATTCGACGTAATACTAAAAGCTATTGCATTTCGATTGGACAGAGTTTTTAAAGTTGAGTTTGTTCTCACCTCAAAAGCTATCTCTTGAATGTTGGGATCGTCGAAGATTTCTTCCAAAATGCTGTAATACTTCTGAGAGCAGAAGACAGACATCAAAGAGTCCCAGTCTTGAGTCGTGAAAGAAGGATTGTAAAGGAAATCCGTAACCGTACCATTGCACAACAGACTTAAAGCTATGGTCATGTTTCTTTTGCTCTCAGTCACCAGACGATTCAGCTGAAAAACAAAAAGCATCACTAATTGAAATTAAACATTAATGATTAAATAATTGGTCCATTCAAGAACAAAAGAATTTAGTAAAGTGTGATAACTTAAGCCAAAATATCATTATAACATATTAAAAACAGTATGCAGTTAAATACTTTATTTGCTAAAGTTAAAGAAAAAGCTATTAAATAATTAAAATTTAATTACTAGACTTAAAATGAACAGTTACCGAATTTCAAACTAAATGCTTTAATCATTAAACATTTCATTACCCTTAAAAAAGGGGCGGGGGTGGCTCAGTCGGTAGCGCGCCAGGCTCGTATTCTGTAGTTCCCAGGTTCGAGTCCCAGCTGGGTCAGCGTTGAGATTTATCTCCGCAAAATTCCCCGCCTTGCCCACGGTCAGTAGGGGACACCGATGGGCTTGGAAAGGCCGTCGTCCGTCGGATGGGACGTTAAGCCTTGGCCCCGTGTGCGGGAGAGTCATACCCTGTGCACGTTAAAGAACACGCTGGATGGCCTTGACGGGAGGCTACCATCTGTCTCCCAACAGCTGTTCCAGTGGGTCCCCTCCCCCAACCTTCTCTGAGCCTTCGGGGTCCATGTGACCTGGCCATTTAGCCCATGGTGTGCAAAAAGTGCCGCTCAGAGGTAAAACAACCCAACCCTTAAAAAAAGTTTGAAAGTCAATTTAATTGTTTTGAAATCTTGCCAGTGTTTGAATTTATGTACTTTATTAATTTTTATTTTTCAGAATTAAATGCTTTTTGGTGTGCTAATATAACACGACCAACATCTGTATTTCATTTACATCAAGATGATATCTGATACCTTAAATTAATATTAAGAGCTCCAAGCCTATTGCTTATATCTCGAAGTCTAAAATAGTGCCTGATTGGTAATAACAAAAGTAAAACACAGAAACCCCAAAGGGGCCACAAGGGCAAAACAAACTTGCTATAAAAAGCACGACTAAAAGTTAAACAATGCGGATGCCATACAACACAATCTTAGGACGCTTGAAATGGTTTAAAACCAATGGATCATAATCAATCAGAGATCTAATTATATCATAAGGATTATCTCCCACTGCCTCGAAAAAAGGTTGCACGAGCTTCCGAATGTGGGTGTCAAAGTTTTCTAAGTGGCCAGTGCTCAAATCATTGTGAATGGCCTTGTTTTTCACTAACCAGGGAGCACTGACCCCAGATCTGAGGATTTTATTTTGGAAGCTCTGAAGCCTCCTGACATTCGTCTTGGTAGTATTACCCCATACAGGTGAGGTTTATGTGAGGACTGGCCACAGAAGAGTCTTATAAAGAAATAATTTCTTTTTCTGGAAGCAGTTTCGAGCTGCATCCTATCAGGGGTGAAAGTTTACATCTGATAATTTGAGCCTTTGAAAACACATGATCAATACAATAAAATAAATTTTATAAAATTTAATTTCTACTTCAGGTTTTTAAAACTAAATTGGTAGCAAGTGAATTAATTCTTTGGAACTTTGTACTTAAAATGTATTAAACGTAATTTCTAATTTCATTACAAAACAATGTTGAATACTTTTGATGGAAAAAGAGTCGTTAAAGAGAGAAATTCTCTCCGACTTTGGATAGCTGAGCAAGGGTAAAATAAGAGTTAAATATATCTTACTTTTGATTCAGCTAAAGATGTCCACAAAATTGTCGACATGAAGTCAGGCAAACGTGGCGCCACCTCTTTAACGAACTTCTGTGTTGCAGGTGATTTAGGAAACAGATTGGCAACTGTCACAATTGGATTATCTGAATATGGAACACACACAAAAAATATATTGATAATTTTTATATCTTGTAGGAACTTGCAGCATTATCTCATTTAAGTTACAAATAATGGCTGAGTGGTTAGCGCGCTTGGCTACTGATCTAAGGGACCTGGGTTCGAGCCCCGGGTAAGGCATGGATGTATGTGTCGTTTTTCTGCTGAGGTCCTGCCATCCTCTCAGACCTTCTACTATGGCATGTAAACTGACAGGCTCCTGTCAGACCTCTGTGGCAAGCAGCTGCTTGAGGGGGTATTTTTTTAATAGTAATGTAATAGTAATTTTAATGTAAATTTTTTAATAATAAATTTAATTTTAATCTTTGTAGCCTGATGGAAACATTCTAATCCTCTAAATATACTAGGCGCCGACATATAAGTTCAATAACAGAAGAAATAGAATTTAAATATAGAGCTATTTTAGGTAAATATCTACCAATTAAAATTCATCTAATTGCGTCTTATTTTTCAAAATTTAGCGTTTCTTAACTATTAAATACTAGTTATACCCACGCCAAACGTTTGGCACGAAATATTAACCCTTTCCATTCATAAGTTCATTCACGGCTTTCCACCATTCCAATCGCAATTAAATTGCGCAAAAAAGTTTGGCGCCAATCGTATATCTATCGATACATTCATTCCCAGCTTCCCTCCGTACTAATCACAACTCCATTCATAAAGTAGGCGACGGCAGCGCCTCCAGAAATCTCGGACGCTTCCCGAAATAAAGTTCTCAAGTTTAATGTCTACTGCAGGGATTCTCAACGTAGGGTACGCGGTAAATTTTTTTTGGGGTACGCTGTGAGAGCTCAAAAGTCGCTAGATCTAGTAACTAAGTCGCTAAGTTGGCATTATTATACTATAACTATAATTTTATCCATTTATATAAGGGGTACACCACTTACATACACATTTCCAGTGGGTATGTGAAGCATAAAAGGTTGAGAACCACTGGTCTACTGCAGTGGTTCTCAACCTTTTATGCTTCACGTACCCACTGGAAATGTGTATGTAACTGGCATACCCCTTGTACAGATAGATAAAACTATAGTTATAGTATAACAATGGGAATAAATAAAACATATATATATATACATTAAATTTTGTATTCATAAATTACATATATCGATAAACACCAAAGATGACATAAACAATTTAACAAATCTTATAAAATTATAAACATTTTACTAGCTAATTAGTGAAATGGACTTGTTACTAGGTCTAGCGTATCCCACGTTGAGAACCCCTAGTTCACTGAATTCTTGATTAGCAAATTCAGGCTATATATTATCTACATAAATGTTTTTTTCTGATAAAACTGCCTCTCTTGACTTATGTTTGGCATTCAGGTTCTAAACCAGTGGTCGCAACCTTCTTGAGCCGAACGCCCCCAATTTATATTTCTAAAGCCTCCCTTCATGGAAAGCTAGGTTAATTCGATGAAGTATGCGATAGTTTCTTTAATTTATTTGCAGAAGAAGTCGTAAAAATGTTCCCCAGGGGGCGGTAGTGTTCCCGCTGGGAACAACAATTCTAAACTGAGAATGTCAGGTTGTTGGGTTGTTTTACCTCTGAGCGGCACTTTTTTGCACACAATGGGCTAAATGGCCAGGTCACATGGACCCCGAAGGCTCAGAGAAGGTTGGGGGAGGGGACCCACTGGAACAGCTGTTGGGAGACAGATGGTAGCCTCCCGTCAAGGCCATCCAGCGTGTTCTTTAACGTGCACAGGGTATGGCTCTCCCGCACACGGGGCCACGGCTTAACGTCCCATCCGACGGACGGCGGCCTTTTCAAGCCCATCGGTGTCCCCTACTGACCGTGGGCAGGGCGGGGAATTTTGCGGAGATAAATCTCAACGCTGACCCAGCTGGGACTCGAACCTGGGAACTACAGATTACGAGTCTGGCGCGCTACCGACTGAGCCACCCCCGCCCACTGAGAATGTCAGACTAACCCTAAGGAAAATGCCCGAGTTTTGATTGGAAGATTCTACAACAGTATACTTCAATACTTTGAATAAATCATCTCAGGCATTCAATTACATGGGAATTTGTTTTGAAGGTAATAATAGTACCACAGCTTCAGAAAGTTTCTTGTAGATGGGAGTGGTTCGCAAAGTCATCATATATATTTGGACAATAAGAATTCAACATTTTTGAGCACAATTAAAGCACATCAAAATTTCCGAACATTTTTCGATATAAATATATTGGTATGTTAAACACCTAAGAGATCCTTACCAGATTTTTGTACAGCAGTCAATCGTTCCAGTAGAAAAGTAATCAGGGAACGGATGATATGGAAAGCAGATCTTCCTGTTTCCGTTGCCTCGAATTTCGAACCAAACAAGTGAAGAACAGCAGAAATTCTGAAAACGAAACTTCTTGTTAAAAAAAAATCTCAGTTGAACTACCAGTAATTTTATATTTCTAAAATTTATATCCGAACAAAAAAATCGCCACATTGTCGACACCTGTCATTTGCTTATAAAATAGATATTTTAAGATAATTTTTTAGCACTTTAGCAGCATTATATAGAAATCTAACCTTTGAACCCGAAACACCCATTGTGTCAAAAATATCACGTTTGTGACAACTATGATTGGAAATTCTGCCAGGCACCAATTTTTGTTCTCTAGCAGTGGTATTTAGAAATTTAGTTGTTGACTTCTAAGGACTCATCGTATCTAAAATCAATTTCACATTTCTGAGATCTACGACCCAAAATTTGTCAAGGCATCAATTTTTAGATCTATAGCACTTGTGATATAGTTTATTTTTAACCTCGAAAAAATAGAACTACATAAATCATATTTCCAAGCATTAGTGGGGTACAGCACATTATCCACCTCAAGCAGCCATGGGCAACGGAAGTCCAACCAGATTGTGCAATTTAGTTCTCCAATTATAGCTGTCCTGAGCTACATCTGACCACTGCGCACCAACCATTGTCTGCCCACCGCATCCTAGGTCTCCCCCTCTTTTTGAGGCCTTTAGACATACTCTTAATAACCCTATTCGCCAATCTATAATTATCCATACAAGCAATATGGCCAAACCAACGGAATCTCTCTCTGCACAATATGCTGCTTAAAGGAGGTTGCAGACTCCTTTGCCTAACCTCATCATTAGTTACAAAGTTGAACCACCTAATACCCAAGATGCTGCGTAAGCATCTGGAATCAAAAGCATCTAGTTTCCTATTATCTTGTTTACAAAGAGTCCAAGTTTCACTACCATAACTAACCCTAGAAAGAACCAAACTATTATACAGTCTAATTTTAGTCTTTAGATGTATGCGCTTATTTTTCCACTCTCTCCATAGATTCTTAAAAGTCCTGGCAGGAATACCAATTCGTCTGTTAATCTCATGCTGCACATCACCAGTATCTGTTACATAGCTGCCTAGATAATTAGACTGAGAAACTTTCTTGAGGGTACAACCATTCAGATTGACTGAACCACAACCTGCCAGACTTATTTTCATTACTTTAGTAAAAGAGCACAATAATACAGATTTGAAATGGAAAGGAATATCCATTATCAAGTACACATAGACATGAAATGCAGAAAACAATAACCTGTTGAATTTTTTTTTCATTTTTAGGAAGACATTTTAATAACGGTAGCTAAATTGTTGATATTGTCATATTAACATATTTTTCACAAAGAAATCATTGGCGTAGTCATATTAACGTATATTTCATAACCAAATCATTGCCATAAATATATTTTTTATTCAGCAGAATATGCAAAATTAATGAGCTGAATCGGAAAAAAAAGTCAAATTTAAATTTGTCCATGCGCACTAGTCAGCGAATAAGCATTTAGTGAAATATTTCGTCATGCAGTAACACTAAGAAATCCTCTTAGAGCGCATGCGTATATTTCATTCGTAGATTTTTTTATCTTATCAACCTCGTTAATAAAACATTTTCTGCTTTCAAACAACAGATAATGTTGAAAAAATTCAAAGTTTTTTTAATATTGATATTTTATGCCTTGTCTATAAAACATTAATACACACACCAAACAAAACTACCGGTATTTAAGTAAAAAAACTGAAAAATAAAATCAAACGGTTGAAATTTTCAATATGTGCATACGTGATAATGAATGGAATTCTTCGGTGAATACTTACACGCGGATATTCTTTTTCCACATCATTGTACTCGTTAAATTCTTAGAATTAGACGACAGAATGCTTGCAATTTCAATAAGGTCTTTCTCTACTGTGTTTTCTCTACTCTTGTTTTCTGTATAACCTCCGTCGATGACTTTTAACAAAGAATTGAAGTTGGCCAACTCTAAGATCATCTTGTAGAAAGTCACCCATTCCTTCTCTTTCATATCTTTCCTCAACAGCAGCATTTTCGCAATTTCTCTGGATGCATTCAGCGAATGCCTGATGCTTTGGATGCTCTCAATATCACAAAGGATCCGAGTCTCGTATGTGAGGTTCGACTCAGAGCCCGAGGAGCATATTCCTGCGCGAGGTGTAAACAGGTCCCACGAAGAAATGATAGGAGCAACATACACAAAAGCAGATGTCAGGAGATTTTGCGTCATTTCCCTTCGATTGAAGGGAGTTAAAATCGTATTTGAAGTATCTGTCTTGTTCCTCAGGTTGGCTTCCGGTTGATTCTTTAATCTCCTTTCTAGCAGCTTTAACAGGAAAGGCATATCGGGTTGGAAATTCTCCCAGTCCATTGGAATAGAATCATTCATCTGAAATGAATTTATCAGTGGTCAATAGAAAAATCAAAAACTTAAAAAAAAGATATTTAAGGTGGAAAAATTCATTATATACTATATAGACCAGGGGTGGGAACCCTTGACCCGAGTGCCAAACGTGGCACGCCAACGACTTTTTCCGGCACGCAACGCACAGCTCATCTTAAAAAATAATTAAATAAATATCCAACATCTTCTCTGAGTTGTATATTTTAACTTCATAGAATACAATTTTATTAAGTAGAGCGATACCAAATAAAAATGCAAAAAAGAAACAAATATTATCAACTGTTTTAGTAATAATAAGTAATAAGAAATTGAAACCAACATCCTATTTCCAATCCATCTCCACGATATACTGACGTACAAGTTTTGTCCCGTTCAATTGTTGCATCATTCGCCAGGCAGCCGGACGTGGCGTGATCATTTTATATATTTTTCCTGTTTTGTAAAGAATTTATTGATTATTTGAAAAGGTTCTCCAAATATTTAGAAGACACCAAATAATAATATGCTCCCAAAATTTCGGTTGGCACGTGAGAAAATTTTGCATCAAAGATTTGGTGATTTTGGCACGCACACTTAAAACGGTTGCCCCCCCCCCCCTCTGATATAGACGATTGTGTATGATTTGGTTGAATAATAACTGACTGAGCAATCTGAAAATTTTCACCTCGGGGTAATCTTGGGGGAAAACCTAATATTTGACCTCTGACGTGTTCTTTAAGGTCAAGTGGAGGTTACGTAGAAATCAAATTTTAATTTACGAGTTCTAAAAATATGGATAAAAAAAGAAACTAAAATCTGCGAGAAGCACGAAAAATCCCCATTTCAAAGTAAATATGTATTTAACATGGTATGCTAAAAATTACAATAGGAAGATTCCATGTATAGCTAACAGCTTTAGCATGTCCATTCTCCATAAGTATTAAAACTCAAACATTACATAAAAATCAGAACCTAGCAATGCAATCAAAATTACTGTTCCACATGTGAATCATCATTAAAACTGACAAGATTTGTAGAAAACGTTAGCTAATAAACTTCTTTTTTCTCATTGTTCAAGGAATATTATAAAACTTCCAGTTCTGAACATCATTATCGATTGCTGTTCACGTGCTCAGTATTATAGAGTGGCGAAGGTTAGCTTTCGCAATATTTCAGTTGCAGTTTTCAGTTGCTGGATATAAGAGTGAATTGCCTTAAAACACTGGATTCTAAACTTTCTGCTAAAATGGTGCCTCTTCCGCTAACCAAAGATTTCATTGCGTTCCCCCCCCACCTTCGGTATCAACCCCCTCTCCACCACTGCCATAAAGTTCAGTGGCGAGGAATGAGAATTATCCCGTCCAGTGCTTCTCTGATATGGCGGACTTACATTTTTTTTCAGTGTGCCAGGGACCGATAACGTAGGGGGTATTAAAATTTTTTTGAATTGAAAAATTATGTATTTTTTACTGAAAATATTAAAACTAGATATTTTATTCAGTTAAGAAAAAGCCCAAACGGGTATGGCATATCAATGCTTTGTTTCTAAAAGCATATTTCATTCCTGTCAGCTCGCTGCAACTTTGAAAAGCAGTGACTTAGACGATACCTGCAGACAAAGCAACTCAAATAAATGTGACAATGTCTGCAACATTGTCAAGAACTTTACACGTCCTTGACAGTGTGCCACGTCAAAGACCAACATCTATTGCTTGAGATGCTGAACTTCAAATCGTGCAAGAGACAAAATGATTGGAAAATGTTTGAAGAGGTGATTTTATTGTCATTCTGTGTGATCTTGTAAATGCAAGGGTTGCGTTTCTAAAAGCAATGTGCGAAACTAAGCAATCTATCTTTGACAATCGATTTTATTATAAAACTTTCCTTTAAAAGCTAGAGTTCCTTCAACCAACTAGCAGTGCCCCAGTCCCATACACTATCTTAAACACTGTTCAATAAATTTACTGTATTCTGAACTATTAGGATCCTTATGCAAATCACGAGTTTTTCTGTATTTAATGAAGTACTAGTTTTATTTATTTTTCAATTGGTTTTAACGAGAATTCATCAAATCTCAGCCGTAACAGAAGTTAAACGGAATCTCACCTGCATAGTGCTAATCAATTCACTAGGGAAATGGATGTCCGAAAATTTAGAGTCTGAATTACACAAAGCCATAGTCAGATTATTCCGTTGGTGGGCAAGCCGGTTTTCAGAATCCGAAGCATCAGCAATCGAAGAATTGCAAAGTTCCTGTCGAGTGAATTCGAACAAAAGCTGAACCTATAAAAAGAGAAAAGATTAACTCTGGTGAGATGGCCATTCAAGATTTTACTTTGGCAATTTGAAATATTTAGTACAAAAACAAAATTACTGGTAGTTCTAATTTTATTTTAAAAAAATTACTGGTAGTTCTAATTTTATTTAAAAAAAATTACTGGTAGTTCTAATTTTATTTTAATTCAGCTATTGAATGAAAACAGTTTATATGTTAAAAACATATTTTAAAATTAATAGCAGAAGCAATGATCATTTCTTGACTGCTTTAAATTGAAGAAAGAAAATCATTAAGACTCATTTTTAGAAACAGATTTACCTGTTCTGAAGGAAGTGATTTCCACCACATTATTTCAATGAAATCAAGAAAAGCTTCAAGGGCGTCCCTGCCGAAAGATGGAGTTGCTGAAAAATTCCTGGAAATGTAATTCGAGGGCAAAGATCCATCTGAAAAATATTTTAAAAAAAATAGAGTAACAGAAAATCATATGCTTAAAAAGTTATTTTTAAATTGCTAAACTAATAAAATTATAACACATTTTACATTAGTTAAATTATTTTGGCACTTGATAAAAAAACTCACCCTATTTTAATAAAATGCATATTTTTTAATATTTCAGACAATAGAATATATATCCTCAAATGAGCAGCCCTTAATATTAATCCTTAATTGAGAAATATTTCAGAATGCACTATTAAAGTAGAAAAATAAAAACCAAATGGGTCAAAAATGATCTCTCTACTCTTAGACATAAAGGCCAAAGGAGTGGGGCGGGGGTGGCTCAGTCGGTAGTGCGCAACGCTTGTAATCTGTAGTTCCCAGGTTCGAGTCCCAGCTGGGTGAGCGTTGAGATTTATCTCCGCAAAATTCCCCGCCCTGCCCACGGTCAGTAGGGGACACTGATGGGCTTGGACAGACCGCCGTCCGTCGGATGGGACGTTAAGCCGTGGCCCCGTGTGCGGGAGAGCCATACCCTGTGCACTTAAAGAACACGCTGGATGGCCTTGACGGGAGGCTACCATCTGTCTCCCAACAGCTGTTCCAGTGGGTCCCCTCCCCCAACCTTCTCTGAGCCTTCGGGGTCCTTGTGACCTGGCCATTTAGCCCATGGTGTGCAGAAAAGTGCCGCTCAGAGATAAAACAACCCAACATTAAAGAACACACTGGATGGCCTTGACGGGAGGCTACCATCTGTCTCCCAACAGCTGTTCCAGTGGGTCCCCTTCCCCAACCTTCTCTGAGCCTTCGGGGTCCTTTGACCTGGCCATTTAGCCCATGGTGTGCAGAAAGTGCCGCTCAGAGGTAAAGCAACCCAACATTAAGGAACACACTGGATGGCCTTGACGGGAGGCTACCATCTGTTTCCCAACAGCTGTTCCAGTGGGTCCCCTCCCCGAACCTTCTCTGAGCCTTCGGGGTCCTTGTGACCTGGCCATTTAGCCCATGGTGTGCATAAAAGTGCCGCTCAGAGGTAAAACAACCCAAGCCAAAGGCGTTTATTTTGTAATTCTTAATCCTGTCGGAGTTGGAACCTTTAGACTCCAATATGCAATTTAAACCAGAAAAATTGCATTCAAGATCGCTATTCATCGAACAGTTGTCATTATTATTTAAATGTACAATCTGAAGTGTGATTAAAACGTAAGACAAGAACAAAAGTGTCAATTCGAAGATGAAAACATTTTGGTTTAAAGTTAGAATAGCATGACCATAAAAGATGGATACTTACTAACATCTAGTTTCTTGATATTATCGGCGATTGCTTTAATAGTATTTTGGAATACAGGTAAATAAGGAGAGGTTTTGATTCCTGGAATCGAGAGGAATGTTTCGAGTAAGGCAGGAACACTGAAAAATAAAAATACTCTCAAAATAACACAGTTTAAAATAAAGTACTGTAAGATTTTCCTCATAGAAATTTCACAAATTGTCACCACCAAAATTTAATCCATCATTAATCTATTTATTTGAACTCTAAGCTGAAAATATGGACTAACCAAACAGAAGCTTTCACTACTGAATTAGTAGCCACAGAGAAATGGCCTTTAAGTGGGGCAATAATCAAAAAATAAAAAAAATAAAAATAAAAATAAATACCCCCTCAAGCAGCTGCTTGCCACACTGGTCTGACAGGAGTCTGTCAGTTTATATGCCATTGTAAAAGGTCTGAGAGGATGGCAGGACCTCAGCAGAAAAACGACACGAACAGCCATGTCTTACCCAGGGCTCGAACCCAGGTCCCTTAGATCAGTAGCCAAGTGCGCTAACCACTGAGACAAAATTGTTATTTTACCTGATTGTCGATCAGTTATTCAATTTTTACGAGGAGATCCGGGAAGATCTAGCAACAATGAGCTTTTTTGCAACGTTTTGTAGCTGGCGAATCAAATGATGGAAATCGGCATCAAGTTCAAGGTGCCGTTGGTTGCATCCACGTAGGCGTTGGAGGAAATGAAATTGTTGATAAAATAGCCAAGGAAGCATTATTATATGAAAACTGGCTCAATATTCCAAGAGGTTTCGGTTATTTTAAAAGCAAAAATAAGCAAATTTTAAAACGAAATTTTCTGCATTATTTTAAAGTTTATTCTTCCTCTCATCTGAATCAAAGGAGTTGAAATGGGTGAATGTTTTGACTATTCAAAGATTTCGGATTGACTAAAAAGGACATAGTGACCATAACCAGGCTCAGAACAGGGACCACAAGACTGAATGATCAAATGCATAAGATGAACAGAGCTGAGTCATCTTCCTGTGATACATGTAGAACAAAAGAAACAGTCTCTCACGTGTTACTTAATTGCAACAAATTTGATACTCATAGAGATCAAATGTTTCACTCACTGGAAGAAATTGGAATTAAGGAATTTACATTCAAAGATCTACTCGGACATCAGAATTGGATAAAAAGAAGATATACTTTTAAATTAATATTACAATTTTAAAGGATACTAATTTGATTGACAGAATTTGATTTAGTGCCACGATGTATCTGCATTAGGAGATTGAACGCTCTTAAAATTTTAATAATGTTAATCAAGAACTTTCAGTTTCTACTGAACTACCTCCTTCCTTCAGAGAACTATGGAATGTTTATGGAATGTTTATTTGACCGCAAATATACGATTACTGGCAATTTTATGTTTTTGCTTTTGAAATTTTGGTTTTCCAGACTCAGTTGGGAGAACTCTCCCACATAGTGCACGGACCTTTCTTAATAGAATTTCCGGCGAAAGGCCCGGAGTGATTTCCGGAATAATAGTTTATGTTGAAGAAGCTAGAAATATTAATTTGCTAAAAATCATTTTAAAAATCTCATGATATCTAGACGGTCACTCCGACCCCTATTTGACCTTGATGACGACACTGGATCTAAAATTCCTCGCATTTCTGAGTTCTGCTGCCTGAAATAGCCCGATTCGACTCTTTTCATCTCTCCAGCATAGACATAATAAAATTTGACCTTTAACCTCAATGGATCAACATCCAAAATTTGACCTTACCGAGATCTACGTCTCAAAATTTCCCAAGGTACCAATTTTTAAACCTCTAGCTAAATTGCACGGTCTGGTTGGACCTCCGTAGCCCATGGCTGCTTGAGGATGATGATGATGAGCACAATGAGCTCAGCTCTCTAGCACCGACAGATCTAAATTTGACCTTTCACCTCGAACGACGCTTCGAATCCGAAATTTCTTAACGTTTCCAACATCTACAATCCGAAACATTCCCAGGACACCGATTTTCATGTTTCTAGCACTCGTAGATTGAATTGAATTGAATTGAAGTTTATTTCACCTAAACATACATATATTGGTAGATAAAACACAGACAAGTTCACAGACAGGTGAAAAAGGGGAACATAATAAGCCGTAGCTTTTGAATAAATGTTTCCTGAAATACACTTAAATTTAAAACAATGCAGGTGACCTTAATTTATACATTTATACATTTATTTGAGCACATGAATTTTTGTGGTCTGACTATCATTGACTTGATAATAAGTGTAGTTTATATTTAAATTTAAAAGTTCTATATTGTTCCATTGCAGCAGTATCCTCTGGTATCTCGTCATTCCAAATCTTAATGCCAATGTACCGTATTGATCTCTGGCCTATAGATTTCTTATAAAGGGGCAACATGATCTTGTTCTTAAGGCGAGTATCATAACTGAAAGTCTTCGTTCTTTCTAAGCAGCAGTAAAGTTCCGAGTACTCTGTCATTTTATTCTTCACTCTGTATACAAAATTCCCCATAACATACTTGTAAATATTATATATATTTAGTATTCCATTTTCTGCCATCAAGTGTTGTACCGGATTTCTGAAATTTAATCTTAGAATATATCTCATAATTCTCTTTTGCAGACAAAATAAACTATTCAAATTGGCTGAACTAGTATCTCCCCAAACACTAATTCCATATATTAAATGTGGGTACACTAATGCATAATATAAATTTATCAAAGTTTGTTGATTTACATATTTTTTAATCCTCCCAATCGATCCAATATTTTTTGAAATAGTAGCTCTTAGCTGGTTAATATGATAATTCCAAGTTAAATTAGCATCTACCCAGAGTCCAAGAAATTTTATATATTCACATATTTCAATCTTTTGATCATTCATCAAAATATTTATTTCGTTATAATTCAGTTTTTTATTCTTGTTCTTAAAGACCATACACTTTGTTTTAGAAATATATATAATATGTGATCCATTTATGCATATTTCCAATTAGAGTATTTGTTTCTTCTACTAAAGTTCTTACATCAGTATGGAAAGAAATGACATTTATATCATCTGCATACATAACTAGTTTAGCTGCTCCCTTTTGTGATTGAATATCATTTATACAAAAGGAATAATAAAGGTCCCAGCACAGAACCCTGTGGCACTCCCCTATTGAATTTGATTTGTTCAGATGTAGTCCTATTGACTTGTACAAACGCTGGTCTTTGAAATAGGTAGCTTTTAAGCCAATTATTTATTTTCCCTCGAAGCCCATAGTGTCTAATCTTTTCCAAGAGAATTTCATGATCTACACAATCGAATGCTTTAGACAAATCTAAATATACAGCCAAGACAACTCGCTGATGTTCAAGATTATTAACAATATAATCATAGGTATCTATAATAGCACCTTGTGTAGATTTGCCATGTTGAAAACCATATTGTTCTGGTATAATTAGCTTTCTGTTTGATATAAATTTATATATACATTTATGCATTAATTTCTCGAAAATCTTGGCGAAAACTGAGAGTAAAGAAATTGGTCTGTAATTCTTTATATCTTTCAGGTTTTTACTCTTGTGAATAGGTATTATTTTTGCTAGTTTCATTTCATTTGGAAAAATTTCCTTCTGAAGTGACAAGTTGAAAATATATGTGAGGGGGACTGTACGTGACCTCTATTTGACCTTGAAGGACATGTCGGAGGTCAAATTTCGGATTTTTTCCGAGATCTAGGGCCCGGATAAAACATGGGTGCAAAGTTTCATAGCTCTCGTATTTCTGCATCATGGTCAGAATTAGTGAGTCCCTAACTCGCAATCATCTGTATGAGTCTCACCGCTCTGGAGTTTGCTGTTCTCAACCGTCCCCACCTCAAGCAGCAGATAAGAATCTACAAACAAATGATCTCTAAAGCACAAAATGAGAGGAAAAAACAATCAGCATAAAAAAAGGTTGCAGTCTAGGATAGTTTCTAATTCGCTTCAAAATTTAACGAATTATTTACCACGCATTTTAAATTCGTAATATTCTTTGAAATTTCTTGTAACCCGCATTTTCCCTTCAAAATGAGGGGCGGGGGTGGCTTAGTCGGTAGCGCGCCAGGCTCGTAATCTGTAGTTTCCAGATTCGAGTCCCAGCTGGGTCAGTGTTGAGATTTTTCTCCGGAAAATTCCCGCCCTGCCCACAGTCAGTAGGGGACACCGATGGGCTTGGAAAGGCCGCCGTCCTTAGGATGGGACGTTAAGCCGTGGCCCCGTGTGCGGGAGAGCCATACCCTGTGCACGTTACAGAACACGCTGGATGGCCTTGACGGGAGGCTACCATCTGTCTCCCAACAGCTGTTCCAGTGGGTCCCCTGCCCCAACCTTCTCTGAGCCTTCGGGGTCCATGTGACCTGGCCATTTAGCCCATGGTGTGCAAAAAAGTGTCGCTCAGAGATAAAACAACCCAACATTAAAGAACACGCTGGATGGCCTTGACGGGAGGCTACCATCTGTCTCCCAACAGCTGTTCCAGTTGTTCCCCTCCCCCAATCTTCTCTGAGCCTTCGAGGTCCAGGTGACCTGGTCATTTAGACCATGGTGTGCAAAAAAGTGCCGCTCAGAGGTAAAACAACCCAACCCTTCAAAATGCATTTCCTTCACGTAGACTTTGAAAAGATATAAACATTTCAAATGCGTGAAACGCAGAACTTTTCACCGAACACATTTAGTTCAGGGTTGTGCACAGTGTCAAACACCTAATAGTCTGAAGCAGTGATTTTTCCCCCCCGCCGTTTTCTATTTGTGGCAACTCTCACAGGTGGCGCGGGAATCGAGTAGGCAACTAACCACTTTGAAAATAATATATTTTACTCACTTGTGAATTTAGGATTTGATTTTAACCTTCGAACTGGTACAGATATTTCTGCATTCTAATCTGATATTTTTTAGCTCCAACCGAAGAAAACAAATGATTCAGATTTTTTCAGTCAAATTAGAGTTTTAAAACTGGACAGCAAACTCAGTTCCTACAACGCTGACGTCGATTGACAAATGCGGTACAGTCGCTCAAAAAAATATCCGAACACTATGGTTGATTACAGAATTCAGGAAAAATATCTGGCAACGATTTTTTTTAGAAATTAGTAATCTGGCAACCTTCGTGTAATTTCTAAAAAAATCGTTGCCAGATATTTTTCGATGAATTCTGTAATCAACCATAGTGTTCGGATATTTTTTAATATATTTAATGCGTATGAATATATAATGCAATGAATATTGAGCGTATGCAGTTACCATTCACAGCAAACTGTAGCGGTTGCAGTTAATGTTCACAGCACATTGGATCGTGAGAGCTCACAAAGACCTGGATCGTGTGGGCTCACTCACGGAAATATTGAGCGTATGCAGTTACCGTTCACAGCAAACTGGAGCGGTTGCGGTTAATGTTCACAGCACATTGGATCGTGTGAGCTCACAAAGACCTAGATCGTGTGGGCTCACTCACGGAAATATTGAGCGTGTGCAGTTACCGTTCACAGCAAACTGGAGCAGTTGCGTTAATGTTCACAGCACATTGGATCGTGTGAACACACAAAGACCTGGATCGTGTGGGCTCACTCACGGAAATATTGAGCGTATGCAGTTACCGTTCACAGCAAACTGGAGCGTGTGCAGTAACTGCATACGCTCCAGTTTGCTGTGAACGGTAACTGGAGCGTGTACAGCTGCTGCACACGCTCCAGATATTTTTCCTGAATTCTGTAATCACGTGACACGAAGGTTGCCAGATCACTAATTTCTAAAAAACTCGTTGCCAGATATTTTTTTTGTGAATTCTGTAATCAACCATAGTGTTCGAATATTTTGTTGAGCGACTGTACGATAGCTGCTGATTTGATTCTGGTTCCCAGATTCGGTTGGCAACCGCTTTGTTGGAGACTGAGACCTCTCTGTACATTCTGCCTACCCTGAAATTTTCGATTTGGTAAGCGAGATGTAAATTTAAAATATCTGATATTTATAATTTTTTCCCCCTTTTTGCAATAATTTATTCTATTTTAACCCCTCTCGAAATGTAATTTTACCCAAACCCAGTCCCCAGAAAATGTTCTGGCGATGTGCCAGGTGCTTATAAAAATCCAAAAAATAGATTTATACGCAAAAAATAAATTAACCGGTACTTACTGGTTTAGGGTAAAACGCATGTATTCCTTCGCATTGTCGTTCACGGAAATCATCCAATCAGATGCGTTCAATTGGTTTTCTATAAAACTGTAATCTTTGGGAGGAACAACTGTCGCCATGACGTCATTTACAACCTGATACAACTCATCCACGTGATCAGCGAACTCTGTGCTGTTCAATTCTCCTTGCAATGTGACGTTTTCCAGCTGAAGGAAAAAATCATTTTAAAAAATTCGTTTAAAATAATAAACATGCCAAAGTTAAAATTATCGGACTAGCAACAACCCTTGGGATTAAAGAGGCTGGGCCAGCAAGAGACTATATACAGCACAAACATATAAATGATATCTTTTCCTAAATAATACATATTTATAAATATAAATTAGTATAAAGATTAATTTTAATACTTACCAGCAGGAACAGGAATGTAAAAGAATCTGTAGATTTTTAGATATACCTATTTGGGATAGCATGTAGCCAATCAGGCTGCCAATTTTCCCTTAGTCCAGTCATCTCATTAGATCTATGTACCTATTCTGAAGTGACAATTTAGTGAAATGGCCTTCTGCTCTAGAGGGTGTTCACTAGAGAGAGTCTATGAGGCTCTAGAGACTGGACTAGAAACAGGATAACAGGATGTACCAGGTGATGTCTATTATTCTGAAAGGGTTGGACCAGCAAACAGTTTTTATAACATTAAAGAGACAAGATGTACAAAAGATCATGATGATAGGAAAATCAAAGGTGGCTAGATCAATGACAGGCTATGAGATTAAAGATGATAGATGAATGACAGGCTATGAGGTTAAAGATGACAGATCAATGACAGGCTATGAGGTTAAAGATGATACATCAATGACAGGCTATGAGGTTAAAGATGATACATCAATGACAGGCTATGAGGTAAAAGATGACAGATCAATGACAGGCTATGAGGTTAAAGATGACAGATCAATGACAGGCTATGAGGTTAAAGATGACAGATCAATGACAGGCTATGAGGTTAAAGATGACAGATCAATGACAGGCTATGAGGTTAAAGATGACAGATCAATGACAGGCTATGAGGTTAAAGATGACAGATCAATGACAGGCTATGAGGTTAAAGATGACAGATCAATGACAGGCTATGAGGTTAAAGATGACAGATCAATGACAGGCTATGAGGTTAAAGATGACAGATCAATGACAGGCTATGAGGTTAAAGATGATAGATCAATGACAGGCTATGAGGTTAAAGATGATAGATCAATGACAGGCTATGAGGTTAAAGATGATAGATCAATGACAGGCTATGAGGTTAAAGATGATAGATCAATGACAGGCTATGAGGTTAAAGATGATAGATCAATGACAGGCTATGAGGTTAAAGATGATAGATCAATGACAGGCTATGAGGTTAAAAATGATAGATCAATGACAGGCTATGAGGTTAAAGATGATAGATGAATGACAGGCTATGAGGTTAAAGATGATAGATGAATGACAGGCTATGAGGTTAAAGATGACAGATCAATGACAGGCTATGAGGTTAAAGATGACAGATCAATGACAGGCTATGAGGTTAAAGATGACAGATCAATGACAGGCTATGAGGTTAAAGATGACAGATCGATGACAGGCTATGAGGTTAAAGATGATAGATCGATGACAGGCTATGAGGTTAAAGATGATAGATCGATGACAGGCTATGAGGTTAAAGATGATAGATCAATGACAGGCTATGAGGTTAAAGATGATAGATCAATGACAGGCTATGAGGTTAAAGATGATAGATCAATGACAATCTATGAGGTTAAAGATGATAGATCAATGACAGGCTATGAGGTTAAAGATGATAGATGAATGACAGGCTATGAGGTTAAAGATGACAGATCAATGACAGGCTATGAGGTTAAAGATGACAGATCAATGACAGGCTATGAGGTTAAAGATGACAGATCAATGACAGGCTATGAGGTTAAAGATGATAGATGAATGACAGGCTATGAGGTTAAAGATGACAGATCAATGACAGGCTATGAGGTTAAAGATGACAGATCAATGACAGGCTATGAGGTTAAAGATGACAGATCAATGACAGGCTATGAGGTTAAAGATGACAGATCAATGACAGGCTATGAGGTTAAAGATGATAGATCAATGACAGGCTATGAGGTTAAAGATGATAGATCAATGACAGGCTATGAGGTTAAAGATGATAGATCAATGACAGGCTATGAGGTTAAAGATGATAGATCAATGACAGGCTATGAGGTTAAAGATGATAGATCAATGATAGGCTATGAGGTTAAAGATGATAGATCAATGACAGGCTATGAGGTTAAAGATGTTAGATCAATAACAGGCTATGAGGTTGTTGCGCTGTTTTACCTCTGAGTGGCACTTTTTTGCACACAACGGGTTAAATGGCCAGGTCACAAGGATCCCACGGGCTCAGCGAAGGTTGGGGGAGGGGGCCAACAGAACAACTGTTGGTAGGCAGATGGGCAGCCTCACGTCAAGACCATCCAGCGTGGTTTTTAATGTGCACAGGGTATGACTTCTCTCCTCACATGGGGTCACCGCTTAACGTCCCATCCGACGGACGGAAAGCATGAGATTACCTCATCTCATACCTAACATGGTGAAGATATCATTTTTTGGAACCCATGCCAGCAAGGTGAATTGATTGGCAACAGGGTATGAGGTTAAGAAGGTTAGATCGGCAACAGGGTGTGAGGTTAAGGAGATTAGATCAGCAGCAGGGTGTGAGGTTAAGGGACTAGATCAACAACAAGGTGTGAAGTTAAGGAGATTAGATCAGCAGCAGGATGTGAGGTTAACGGACTAGATCAGTAGCACGATGCGAGTTTAAGGAGATTAGATCAGCAGCAGGATGTGAGGTTAAGGGACTAGATCAATAACAGGGTGTGAGGTTAAGGAGACTAGATCAGTAGTACGATGTGAGGTTAAGGGACTACATCAGCAACAGGGTGTGAGGTTAAGGAGATTAGATCAGCAGCAGGGTGTGAGGTTAAGGATATTAGATCAGCAGCAGGGTGTGAGGTTAAGGGATTAGATCAGTAGCACGATGTGAGTTTAAGGAGATTAGATTAGCAACAGGGTGTGAGGTTAAGGGACTAGATCAGTAGCAAGATGTGAGTTTAAGGAGATTAGATCAGCAGCAGGATGTGAGGTTAAGGGACTAGATCAACAACAGGGTGTGAGGTTAAGGAGATTAGATCAGCAGCAGGGCGTGAGGTTAAGGGACTAGATCAACAACAGGGTGTGAGGTTAAGGAGATTAGATTAGCAACAGGGTGTGAGGTTAAGGGACTAGATCGTAGCACGATGTGAGTTTAAGGAGATTAGATCAGCAGCAGGATGTGAGGTTAAGGGACTAGATCAACAACAGGGTGTGAGGTTAAGGAGATTAGATCAGCAGCAGGGTGTGAGGTTAAGGGACTAGATCAACAACAGGGTGTGAGGTTAAGGAGATTAGATTAGCAACAGGGTGTGAGGTTAAGGGACTAGATCAGTAGCAAGATGTGAGTTTAAGGAGATTAGATCAGCAGCAGGATGTGAGGTTAAGGGACTAGATCAACAACAGGGTGTGAGGTTAAGGAGATTAGATCAGCAGCAGGATGTGAGGTTAAGGGACTAGATCAACAACAGGGTGTGAGTTTAAGGAGATTAGATTAGCAACAGGGTGTGAGTTTAAGGAGATTAAATCAGCAGCAGGATGTGAGGTTAAGGGACTAGATCAACAACAGGGTGTGAGGTTAAAGAGATTAGATGAGCAGCAGGGTGTGAGGTTAGATCAACAAATTAATTAATTAGCATTTAATTAATTCGCCATTGCCGCAATCCATCATATACGAATCAAAATCGTAAGAAAGAGTCGCTTTGAAAGAATAATTTTATTGTAGACTCGTAAACCCCTTCCGTTCGTAAAGGAGCATTTTGAATGTTCGTATCTGTAATGAGTGAGCTTTTTCTCTTGCAACTGCGAATGTAATTGATCTCAGAATTCGACATAATCAGCGAGGAAAGCCACCTAGTTGTGCCACTCGATGGCAGACACGTGGCCCTTCATTGCAGACATCGCAAAAATGTCTATCTTCACTTGATGACTCAGCCCAAGGCTATGCGCAACCCTCACTGCCCTAGATATTTGTTTTCAGTGCAGAAGAGTTCGCCTCGCTTTCGTGGAATATGAAATAAAGAAAAACCAAAAAGTAACTCATGCTGCGAAGTAACAGGTTCTGAGAACATTTTCCTGTTTTTTAGGTAACGTTCATTGGTGGATTTCCCAATAGGCGCCCGCCTTGGGTCTCAAACAGTCAAAATCAATTTTTTTTGTCGAACATTTTATTGAGCAAAAGATTTCGAAATTAATATAATCCACTATTTTAGTACAGTCGCTGAAAAAAATATCCGAACACTGTGGTTGATTACAGAAATCAGAAAAAATATCTGGCAACGATTTTTTTCAGAAATTAGTGATCTGGCAACCTTTGTGTTACGTAACAGAAGATTGCCACATCAATGATTTCTAAAAAAAAACGTTGCCAGATATTTTTTCTGAATTCTGCAATCAACCATAGTGTTCGGATATTTATTTTGACCGACTGTACTTTCATCTGCCATTGGAAACGTTTAATTTTGTGCACTTCGCAGTGAAATATGGATGTGTTTTATGTTCTTCTTCTACGATTATTTCTATCAGGAGTCATTTACAACTTGTAAACCTGGAAAAGGCAAAATTACAAGCGGAAACTTAACAAAAAACAACCTGAGAACTATTTTCGTGCTTATCAGGCACCAAACATTTGCCGTAATTTTTTTACCATAAACTGTCAAAAGAGCCACAGTTCTATGCATCCTAGGTGGATATATAATAAGAATGATTGCTGCATTTTGTGTCAAAAATGCGATTCAATTGAATTTTAGAATATTTCTTTTAGTTCTAAATAATTTACTAGTTTGACTGAATCACTCTTTCTCAGGGACTCAGTCGGTAGCGCGCCAGCCTCGTAATCTGTAGTTCCCAGGTTCGAGTCCCAGCTGGGTTAGCGTGAGATTTATCTCCGCAAAATTCCCCGCCCTGCCCACGGTCAGTAGGGGACACCGATGGGCTTGGAAAGGCCGCCGTCCGTCGGATGGGACGTTAAGCCGTGGCCCGTGTGTGGGAGAGCCATTCCCTGTGCAGGTTAAAGAACACACTGGATGGCCTTGACGGGAGGCTACCATCTGTCTCCCAACAGCTGTTCCAGTGGGTCTCCTCCCTCAATATTCTCTGAGCCTTCGGGGTCCATGTGACCTGGCCATTTATCCCATGGTGTGCAAAAAAGTACCGCTCAGAGGTAAAACAACCCAACATTAAAGAACACGCTGAGCGACCTTGACGGGAGGCTACGATCTGTCTCCCAACAGCTGTTCCAGTGGGACCCTTCCACCAACCTTATCTGAGCCTTCGGGGTCCTTGTGACCTGGCCATTTAGCCCATAGTGTGCAAAAAAGTGCCGCTCAGAGATAAAACAACCCAACATTAAAGAACACGCTGGATGGCCTTGACGGGAGGCTACCATCTGTCTCCCAACAGCTGTTCCAGTGGGTCCCCTCCCCCAACCTCCTCTAAGTTTTCGGGGTCCATGTGACCTGGCCATTTAGCACATGGTGTGCAAAAATGTGCCGCTCAGAGGTAAAACAATCCAACATTAAAGAACACGCGGAGTGACCTTGACGGGAGGCTACCATCTGTCTCCCAACAGCTGTTCCAGTGGGTCCACTCCCCCAACCTTCTCTGAGCCTTCGGAGTCCTTGTGACCTGGCCATTTAGCCCATGGTGTGCAGAAAATTTCCGCTCAGATGTAGAATAAATCCAACAACTCTCAAGACTGCAAATGGATTGGATGGACGGTTTCTTCTGCATGGCAACATTTATGAAACTTTTGAGAATGCAAAATTTAAAAATTTAAAAATGCCCGTTTGCCGTATTTCGACATTTGTGAGCAATTGTTCCCTTACCTTTGCGAGACAAGAAAATGCGGGATTCAGTTGGAGGAAGTGAGACCAGAAGCTCCTGCTGCAGACGAGCTTCTGGAAATTAGTGAGCATCGCTTGAGACTGCTCCGGAAGCTCTAGGAAGTGACCTTGCCAATCGGCTGCTGAGATCGAACAGAAAGCAGCGCTTTTATCGTCTGCTTCGAGCAAGTCATCGACGACTGACGACAACTGAAAGGGAAGGCAAAGTGTTACAATTTCAGTCAAAAAAAACTCCTCAAAGACAAATTAAGCAAGCATGATATACACTCTTTAGTCATTAAATTATGACCCTTCCTCCTCTCCATTGTATGTCAGTGAAAACTAACTTTAACTTCACGCGCTACAACTTCTAAAATAAACGTTTTATGAGAAAAATTTTTTTTTCAATTTTTAAAAAAAATTAAGTTCTTAATCAAGTCTAAATCTCGATTTTTCGACAATATTTGCTTTGTTTTTAAAGAACTATGTAAATATTTAAAAGCAACAATGCAAATTTAAAAAAAAACTGCAAAAATATCGAAAGGATTATTCAGAGACTTTTAAAATTATGCATTTATTGTATGAAATGGTGGAAATAATATTTCTCATTCAAATTATAATTAAGAGGAAAATTCTAATGTTTGGCATTGTTGTTGTTAAATATCCGAACTTCCATAACTCTTTATATACAAAGCGAATATTGTTGAAAACAGATTAAGATATATTGATTGAGATCTTTAATTTACCCATATAAACGCTCATTTCTCATAAAACGCTTGTTTCAGAAGTTATACAGTTTCGAAATTAGTTTCTAACGAGAAACCATGGAGTGAGTGGGCCATAATTGAATGGCTCCTGATTGTGATAACATTTTACGATCCCTATTACTGTTCCATGCGTGACAGGATAGTGACAGTCAGAAATATTGCAGTCAGTGTCCACCTCATTAGTAACAGACTCTAGTTTTGTTAATAGTTAGAGTTAAGTAACTTTCTAACAAGCATTTGGAGTGAAAATGCCACCGATGTTGCGAATCAAATCTATCTGAATCTAGATTTGCAATAATCTATTTATTCGCTATTTAAGGACTTTATGTAAGTTGAAGAGCAACAATGCTAATATTAAAGTGATCTAAAAGTTAGTCCGATTAGTTAAAATGTAAACAATAATAGTTTTTTCTGCTTTAAAACTTTAAGTTTCATTTTTTTATTTTTAATTAAATGTTATTTTTCACGAAAACAATAACGGTACTATAATTATATTATTTTATAACTGAAACAATTACAGTTATATTAATTTTTCTGCTTTATTTAAATATTACTGTTAAATGAAAACAATAACTGTTATAGTTTAATGCTTATATTTTATTATTTATATTAAAACGCATCAGTGTAGTTTTATCCATTTGTGTAATGATTCATTCGTTTTTTTTGGTATTTGTAAATGATTTTTTCCATCATTTGTTACGAAAAAAAGTTCAATGAAGGGAAAAAGATGATTGTTTTTAATTTAAAAAAAAGTCGGCTCAACTATAACAAAGAATGTGGAGGGAGGAGAAGTTCAGCTTCCACAGAGATTTAATGTAAAATCGAGTATCGTGCATTTGGCGTAGGGGTGAAACTAACGTTACAGGGGACGAACATTGCTGTAATTACATGTTACTGTCAACTTCCATTCTCTTCGCTTTTCCTATGTAATAACTACCTATTGGTGTCATATAGAGTACATTAATAATCAATTCTTTTCTGTTATTTAGAAAACTTCTAATTGTAATAATTTATTCTATAAATTGACTTCAGGCTAATATGAAATATTCTCCATTCCGTTCAATTTATAACTGTTGGTTCAAAAAAAAAATAATTCCAATGGAGAAAATAAATCTTTATTAAAATCATAATATTATTTTTTTTCAAATACAAAGTGCAGTTACTTTTTTTTTTCTTTTTTCAAATCTAAATTTTTTGATGCATAATTCATTTGCCCCTTATTACTTGTTTCCCAGCTTAATGAAATGCACGACACGAATCGAAACAGCGCTTGAGGTCGCCACTTACGTTTTATCAAAGATGAACTTCATTTTCTTATACGTTCTTTGACCATAATCAGGAAGATAAAGATTGGCAGATTGTTCAACTTTTTACTATACCACATTCAACTTAATTAATGTGGCTAAAAATTCTATATTTAAATTTTTAAAATTTCGCTAGTTCAAAAAAATTACTACTAGCTACCAATTTTTATATTTTATTGTTATCGTTATAGGTGAAATAAATTATTATGAAAAAAATTCAAAAATATATCATACCAACAGTTCCCACATTCTTTACGAATGGCTTATTTCCGTGGTACAATGACCACGAATTTCCACCTAGGAAATTTCTTTTACCTAGGAATTTTTCTTTCCACCTAGCAAATTTTTTTTATTATGCTCAGATGCAGTTATTAAAGAAAGTCATGTTTATCTCTTGCAATAATAAAACAAATTAACAATCATGTGTTAGATAGATCATGATCACGAGAGATATCACGGAGCAAGATATCATGAACTCTTCACCGTTAGATGGCGTTATCAAAACTATTGTGATTACTGAAAAATGCGAATCCTAAAATTTTGTCAATACTTCATTTATCTCTAAAACGAGAATGTTGAATAACTTGAAAAGAAAAGTGAGCTAAAAATAGTTATTTTACCTTTGTTGGATGATGAACTGCATTTCTTGTGATCTGAAGAATATGTCCGAGTTTATTAATGAGGCCTTCGAAAGAGTCGGTGCTGGCCGTTTCGTCGTTTGGAGATTTTTCCACATTCACACCTCCTAGAAATAGATGAAATAAATTGGTTTGAATCATCTAGCAATAGAGATTTCGCTTCCTTTTAAGTTACCCAATTCAATCATTCATAAGAAAGGGTCAGATTGTCCAGCGGAAAAATATGAAATATTTATTTAGCTTAAATTTGATAATTGTGTAAAATTAAAATATGATTTTTTAAAATATGTTTAAATTACATATACCTTACACAATATACTTCAAGTTAAATAGTGTTATTTGTTGAGTAATCTGAATAACTCAGTTGAAGATCTAAATATACATAAGATCTAGAGTATATGGTAATCAGAGAATTGTATCAACATAAATTCTATAACAACCGGTAAGTTATTTTTGACAAAAAGCATAAACGATAATAATAATAATATTATATATGAAAGTCGTCCCTAATATTCATGATATTATCACTAAAGTCAATGCAATGAAATGTCAATTAGGACCTCTCCTTCGGAGAAATGCTATCTTGATGATTGACCATAAATTATTATTGTACAACATGGTCATTCGTTCCATTATCACTTCTGCTTCCCCTATATGGGCGAACCCCACCTCCACGAATATACGCAAGATTCAGGTCTTGCAAAACAAAATATTGAGATCTGCGGTCGATGTCCCTTGGTTTGTTACTAACAGACAACTTCATAAAGACTTGGGCATCGACCACATATTAAATGCATCTCAAAAAGGTTTTTTCAGGCTGTTAAAAATAATCCTAATGAGATTATTTCTT
This sequence comes from Ryuthela nishihirai, assembly GCA_038380435.1. Taxonomy (NCBI): domain Eukaryota; kingdom Metazoa; phylum Arthropoda; class Arachnida; order Araneae; family Heptathelidae; genus Ryuthela; species Ryuthela nishihirai. The sequence continues at coordinate 54,542,925 of JAWZYU010000022.1, forward strand.
CTTTGCTTAATTATGATCATAATGCTCTTAATAAGTACAAGAGGCCTAAAATGATGGCTTTCTCTGAGGAAAGCTACTCGTTTTAGGTCTCTTTTACATGATATATGCTCTCTTTTTACCTTGTGTTCTATGTAAGCCTCTAGGGGCCGAGCCACGGATGGTTTACTTGTTATACGTTTTTACTTATGCTAACTGGGCATATTCTCAGATGGAAATGGTAATGGGTAATGTTTTACCTGGAACATCGCATATCCATACACGATCTACGATATAAAAGCCGTACAAATTAATTTCATTTTGCAATATTTATCCTAACGCTTATAGTGCTGAATTACTTTCTGATAAACATGAAAATGTAAAGAGCAACATAATTTAATTCCTGAAATTAGTAACCGACAGAACATGGTCATGTTATTGTACACAATGTCATTTGCCAATTTTAATTTTTAATTTGAAAACTTTCAAAAAACAGAAAAAGTATTTTAACAAAAAAAATATAAAAACTTGCAGCAAACTTCTATGGAAACTCTTGTGTCTTTTGGCACTCTAAGGGAGAGCGCACAGCACCGCAGTTTGCAGTTGCGTATCAACTGGCAGGCTCCTGTCACACCTCTATAGCAAGCAGCTACTTGAGGGGATAATTTTTTATTTTTATTGTAAATTGGAATCCTAAGCTTCGGTCGTTGTATCTAGTTAACTATTTATTCGATATCTGAATATACAAATTTTACTGTTTCAATACCAACGTTGCAAATTGGGTGTGTGTGGGGTTAGTGTTGCAATATTAGCATTGCAAATTGAGGTCTTGGATTTCATCCATTGTATTCCTTTACTGATCTTTCAACAGCGATAAAAAAAATTCGGCACTGAAGTCTCGGCTTTTATGTCCAATTGCTACTGTTTAAAAACGAAAAATGCAAAAGTAGATTCTCCAAGATCGGAAGAAACTTTATCATAAACGGGAAATTTAATCCATCAAAGTAACTGATGTGCCAAGAGAATTTTAGAAGAAAGAATTACCTTTTACTCTTTGCAGAGCGCAGGCGCCAGTAACCATTATTTCGTCAAGAATGTGAAGAACAGAACTTTGACCTCCTAACAGAGTGGCCAGTTGCTTGGCAACGGAGCGTAGTGTAGATGTCGAATTTTCATGCCTGGAGGGAAAAGAAATATTTTAAACACAAAAAAATGTATCAAACAACTAATCAACATTAATTTCTCAGACCTTTTGATATATTTTTTTTTGCCTGCTAGCTGCATCACAAAACAGTTTTTATTTTCAAACATTTTTTAACAATTATTAAACAACGCATATGCCATCTAACTATATACCAATTAGCATTTATAAATAATCGAAATCAAAAACTATGTTAACTGTATACTTATGACTGACATTCATCCGTTAGTCTTGAAATCCGCGATATATAACAAAATTATGTGCACTCAGAAGAGCTCTTCTGGAAAATGAATTGGAAATGCGTCAAGTAACACACTTCCACGAAAATATTATACATATCTCGTTTCCTCAGAGGAATTCGGAAAATATATTTAAATTTTTATATTAAATATAGAATTACCACTAACTACTCCACCACAAAAGGCTGAAGCCATCCTTTTGGCAAATGATGTTGATGAGATGAACTCTTTCATTCGAGCTGTTGATGAGACTGGTAGTAGTGTAGGTTTGGTTATAAACAGAGAGAAAACTAAAGTGATGAAAATTGGTCAGGCAGGCTGTGATTCAGTTAATCTGAATGGTTGCAGTCTTGAGCAGGTGTCACAGTTTAATTATCTTGGGAGCTATGTAACAGATAATGGTGATGTGCGGCATGAGATTAACAGACGAATAGGGATTGCTGCTGGGACTTTTAAGAATCTATGGAGAGTGTGGAGAAATAGGCGTATACACCTAAAGACTAAAATTAGACTGTATAATAGTTTGGTTCTTTCTAGGGTTAGTTATGGTAGTGAAACTTGGACACTTTGTAAACAAGATAACAGGAAACTAGATGCTTTTGATTCCAGATGCTTACGCAGTATCTTGGGCACTAGGTGGTTCAACTTTGTAACTAATGATGAGGTTAGGCAAAGGAGTTTGCAACCTCCTTTAAGCAGCATATTGTGCAGAGAGACTCCGTTGGTTTGGCCATGTTGCCCGTATGAATAATTATAGATTGGCGAATAGGGTTATGAACAGTGTACCTAAAGGCCTCAGAAAGAAGGGGAGACCTAGGATGCGGTGGGCAGACAATGTCAAACAGGACTTTGTTAGAATTGGTGTGCAGTGGCCAGATGCAGTAGATGTAGCTCAGGATAGACTTGCTTGGAGAACTAAATTTCACGGTCTGGTTGGACCTCCGTAGCCCATGGCTGCTTGATGATGATGACGATGATGATGAAAGGAAACAAAGGGTTGTCACCAGTTTTTTTTTTTTGGTTCTCCACGAACAGGTGGGCAAGAAACTAATTTTACATGTTGTGATCCTGTCCACAGCCACAAATTGATATAATCATTGAAATGAATGTGAAACAAAATAATTTATCTTTTGTATAAGAATATTACAAGTTAATTTAAAATTGTTAAAAATAAATTGTTAGCATTTAAAAAAAAATAGCTTGTAGTAGAATTATAAAAGCAAATATATATATTAAATAATAATTACTCCATATTTATTCGAATGAGAAAATGAATAAAGAGCATTAAATCAGTTGTACGTTGCTTGTTTTTGGAATTAGTTCTTAGCCCACACACCAGGGGCGCTGCTATGTGAGAATTATCATTGTCGAAGTCTGGCGATTTAAGATATAATGAAATTAACCTCTGTCTCTTAAAATACTCTGATATTAAGCGACACATGTTAGATTTGAAAAAAATCAAACATGGAAACTAAACATTCAAGAGCAAGAAAGAAATGCAATAAGACCGAGTTAATTCAAAATTCAAGAGACCGAAAAAATTTAGAATTACTGAAAACCTGGTTAATTCGATATATACAAACCGAATTAAACATATATATATATTAAATACTAAAATAATATAAAGTACCTCCCCGAAAAAAATCTGGCTTACCTTAAATATTCAAATCTTAACATAAAAACTAGTTTATTATTGAAGTAAATAAATTTTACTTCACTAATAAACTATCAAAATGTTAACGTTATCACTATTGCTGGTTATGTTTAATGCAACATAATATAAAAGTGAAAAAAAATATCACTGATTAAAGTGAGTCATTAATTCTGTCTCGATGCATTTTCTGGGGAATTTCTTGCGCAAGGCGCTGCTGATGTCACCAACTTCTTTCACATATTGTCACTGGAATAACTTTTATCCCGAAAAATATCTCTAAAATATGTCTGAATTTAAAAATGCGTTCTTCTTGAGACGGGTAATGATTAAAGCGATGAATCATCATCATCTTCTCTAATAAAAGATCAGAGACAAAAGTGGGGTAGCGTAGGTATTTTTACAAATTCTTTTGTTCATATTTTATTTTGAATTATTCAGGCAGAAATATAGTGATGTTATCAAGCACAAGCAGGCCAGGATCGAAAAAAAAAATAAATAAAAAGGACTTCTCCTTTTATTTTTTTTTATTTTAATAAAAGGGCAGCGACGCAATCGAACGGGACGAAAGGAGGAGGAACGCAATCGAGCAGGGAGGAGGGCGGAAACGCAATCGAGTCGGGGGGGAACGCAATCGAGCATGGGGGAGAACGGAATCGAGCCGAAAAAAAGATGGGGGTGGGACGGCAACGCAATCGAGCCGCAAAAAATATAAAAGAGGGGTACTAGTAATTGAATTTTTCATTACAGTATAACATTTTACCTTCTTTTTAGAGATTTAAAAAAATTTGTGACATATGCATTAAACATGCATAAGTTTAATCATATTTGGCTTCCATTATCCTTACTGGCATTTTCAAAGGATGGTGGGCAGAGCTCCATTTGGGCCTTGCTTAGATTCCACCCGAAAGACAAGGAAAATTTTTTTGTTCAAAATACCCAGTTACTTTTAGAGGAAATTTAATTAAGTCTTAAAATTAAAAGATAATTAAAATTATAAGGAAATTTCAAATTAACGCGGTTTTATTGCAGTAAATTAATATTACCATGAAATGTTAAGTCTTTGGGCATCCTTCCGTAAGAGTGTTGACCAAGCGCTGGAATTGAAGAGTGGTGAAGAGATTTGTGGCAAGGAATTGGCATTCTGGGCGAAGAAATCGAGCAAGTCCCCAGCCGACTGCAGAAATTTCATGATCACGTGAAGAGAAAGTTGCGTGTTGCTCATATTGGTACACTGAAACAAAAAAAAACATTCATTAAACGAATCCTAATAGTGAAAGATTACTGTTCCCCATTTGGATATCAGTATTTTACAACTATTTATTTTTCCTTGCTTGTAAAAAAAATGAATCAGAAATTGCCTTTTGTATTTTCTAAACTGCAACAGTTAATCTGATTGTTTTGTCACTTCTGCGTAACAATATCGGCGTTTAGGTAATAACCAATGCAGTTTGAGAATTTGGGTTGGATTGCTTTACCTCTGAGCGGCACTTTTTTGCACACCATGGGCTAAATGGCCAGGTCACAAGGACCCCGAAGGCTCAGAGAAGGTTGGGGGAGGGGACCCACTGGAACAGCTGTTGGGAGACAGATGGTAGCCTCCCGTCAAGGCCATCCAGCGTGTTCTTTAACGTGCACAGGGTATGGCTCTCCCGCACACGGGGCCACGGCTTAACGTCCCATCCGACGGACGGCGGCCTTTCCAAGCCCATCGGTGTCCCCTACTGACCGTGGGCAGGGCGGGGAATTTTGCGGAGATAAATCTCAACGCTGACCCAGCTGGGACTCGAACCTGGGAACTACAGATTACGAGCCTGGCGCGCTACCGACGGAGCCACCCCCGCCCCGCAGTTTGAGAAGGAAACAGGATTATTGTCGTTGATGAAACAATGGCCACTGATGCGAAAAATGAATCGATTGGAAGATGAGGTTAACAAGCTTTAATTTCTGTTTGAAAATTTCAGAATTTTTGCAGAGTGCAAGGAAAGCTGTTTTAATTAAACCAATTTAATATATTCAGTATGCATATCTATATAATCCTCAAGCATCCATGGATTACGATGATCCAACCATATAAAGCCAATAGTCCTCCATATACTTTTATCCTGAGCTACCGCTGTGGAATTAACCCAATATATGTCAAGGTTCTCTTTGACATTGTCTGAACACTGCAACCTTTCCCTGAGACTTTTTAGCACGCTGTTCATAACCACATTGTGTAATTTGTACTCACGCATATGGGCAACATACGAAATGTCCAGCTACAGTAACTTAATAATCAAATGCTGGTACATAATTAAATACCAAGAAAAGATGCTAACGATTATGTAGGAGGGAGGAAAAGCCAACATTTTGGGCTATAAATCTGTTTTCTGAAAATTTCGAATATTTAAAACTGTCAACAAATTAAATAAATGTTGCCTGAAATAGTATATATTTTGCATTTTTTTTTAATTTTTGCGAAAATAATGTATATCTTTCATCAGACACTTTCTTTCCTTTATCTTTGGTATTCTAAGAAACAATAGAACTCAGTTTGAAAAATTCATTTTCTTTCGGAAGAATTTAATTTCGGTTATGATTAGTTTCATTTGGCAGCACTAGCTTTTTTACAGCTCACAGGGTTGGGTTGGGTTGCTTTACCTCTGAGCGGCACTTTTTTGCACACCATGGGCTAAATGGCCAGGTCACATGGACCCCGAAGGCTCAGAGAAGGTTGGGGGAGGGGACCCACTGGAACAGCTGTTGGGAGACAGATGGTAGCCTCCCTTCAACGCCATCCAGCGTGTTCTTTAACGTGCACAGGGTATGGCTCTCCCGCACACGGGGCCACGGCTTAACGTCCCATCCGACGGACGGCGGCCTTTCCAAGCCCATCGGTGTCCCCTACTGACCGTGGACAGGGCGGGGAATTTTGCGGAGATAAATCTCAACGCTGACCCAGCTGGGACTCGAACCTGGGAACTACAGATTACGAGCCTGGCGCGCTACCGACTGAGCCACCCCCGCCCCCAGCTCACAGGAATTGGCATGAATCTCTGCCAAGACAGCAATGCTGACGCCATGCGATTTCTTGAATCCATTTCCAATTTGAAAACAAACTAACCCCCATACCCTAGTCCCGTTAAAGAACACTCTTGATACTTTGACAGCTGGATAATGTCTCCTAATAATTCCTCAATAAATTCCCTACATTAATCTGAGCCCTTGAGGCTCTTGTAACCACATTACTTAGTCCACTGTGTGGAAAAAGTGCCACTCAGCGATAAAACAAACCTAAAAAATGAATGAGGTCATAACACCTATTTCCAATCTTCGTCCTTTAATTCACATTGAATTAAAATTATTCCCCAAAATGAGTAATGAACAGGGGAGGGATTTACACACAGACACTTTAGAAATTTCGCTGTCTCCACTACTTAAACAAATGCCACTGGCGCATCATAATTCTTTGAGCGGAGACAAGTTAATTCTCGCCAAACGTTAATAACCGAAGGATGTCACAGGAAATGTCAGAGGAGTCAATGTTTATTATCTATTGTTTTGTGAATGACCATGACATCAGAGACGTTCTCTTCTGATTTTAACTCTTAAAACAGAGTTCCCCAAAAGAAATTCCTTCTGTCAGCAGCGGTAGCTCAAGTTTGCGGTCAATGTAAGAAATTCCTTCTGTCAGGTTTGCAGTCAATGTAAACATGGCACAAATAATTCTCAGATTTTAATAACAGTGTATTGTACTTAAAAGAATTGTACTATAAAAAAACTGGTAGGAACGAACGCATTTAAAAATTTCTTATCCTTTTGACGTACGTACTGACACACAAAAAAAATTAACCCCCAAAATGGCCTCCTCATGGCATCTTTCTAGTTCAAGGCCCTTCAATGTCATCTTTCCTGATCTGGGAGGGAAAAAGAGTGCTTCCCGCAAGTTTCTCCCCTGCTGCTTTGCTCTGCATGATGCCCAAAGCTGAAGTTCTGAAGAGCAATGACGTCAAGCTCAAAAGACAGTGACGTCAGATGGAGTTAATTGCGTCTGCTCGTTGTCTTTCGCCATGTGGGTGAGTTTCACGTTCTCTGCAACAACGCTATTTGATTTCACCTTTGTAGCTCAGGGTACTGTTGAAACTGTTGTAATCTCAATAAAGAAATCAGAAATTTTAAAATTCTATAGATTTTGAACTTTTTGCATGAGAAACATTAAGTTTCATTTTCATATTAACTTTTTTTAATTCAAGTTTATATTTTGTGATGTAATTGTCTTGAAAGCTTTGGTATCCAGGATAGGAAAAAAAAGTTGAGCTGTTTAGGGTACAATCTCAAGGTATTCAGATTGGTGCATGTACCTCACTTCAAAAAAGGGACATCTTGAGCACCTCTTATTCTATTACAGGAGAAATCATAGCATCGCTTTACAATAAAGGAGAATCCTTCAATTCCTCTTTAGTTAATAAAAGAGAGATTTTGACTGATCCTTTTAATAAAATTGGTGAGGAGTGCTACTGTTAAAAAAAAGAGAAACTTCTATAAAAATATATATTTTGTGCTTCCAACTGAAGTTAAAGAATTGTCTTGAACTTTTATTTGATAAACCATCTTTAGTGCTATTTTTAATAAAAGAGGCACATATCATACAATGACTCCTTTTTATCAATGGACATCTGTTGGGACTCCTTTTTAGTAAAGAGACATCTAAAATGACTACTTTTTAACAAAGAGACATCTACAGTGACTTTTTAAAAATAAACTACGATGGTGCCTACGATGCCTCCTTTTTAATAAATGAGTTTTTTTTTAATAAACGAGGCATCTACAGTGACTCCTTTTCATAAATTAGGCATCTAGAGCGACTCCTTTTTAACAAAGAGGCATTTAGAGCGACTCCTTTTTAACAAAGTGGCATCTAGAACGACTCTTTTTTTTAACAAAGAGGCATCTAGAGCGACTCCTATTTTTTTAACAAAGAGGCATCTAGAGCGACTCCTCTTTTTTTAACAAAGAGGCATCTAGAGCGACTCCTTTTTTTTAACAAAGAGGCATCTACAGCGACTCCTTTTTAACAAAGAGGCATCATTTGCAATGATTCCTTTAAAAAAACGGGGTGCCTAAGGTGACTCCTTTTTTAATAAACGAGCATCTACAGTGACCCCTTTTTAATAAATGAAGCATCTACATGACTCCTTTTTAACAAAGAGGCATTAGCTACAGTGACTCGTTTTAATAAAAGAGGCATCTACAGTGTGTACTTTTCGAAAAAATTTGCATCTACCGTGATGCCATTTAATAAAAGAGGCATCTTGAGCACATCGCACTTGATTAGAGGAGACGTGTTTTAATAAAAGTCACGTTGAACACAACTTTTAACAATGAAAGCATGTTTGATATCTCTCTGAGAAACAGAAACAAATAACTTGAGGCGCCTCCCACACTAATAGAAACCATCCCTCCCATTTAATAATGGAGTCGTTTTGAGCATAAATACTTAAATAAAGAAACTATCTTAGTATTATTGACTGTAATTCCCCCTTCACATTTTACGAAACTCTGCATTTGATTATAAACAAATATTTATTGAGCGTAAATGCTTATAGCTATGCAATAAAATCTTACTTGAGAGATATCAAATGAATGTTTCTGAATCAAGAGACAAAATTCTTTTTTTCCATCTTCAATTCGAGATTCGTCGATCCCACTGGGAAACAGAAGATAAGAGGAAGATGGCTGATCGCAGAGACTTCGCAGAGGATCTTCATCCGTAAGAATATCAACCAACTGAAAGGAATTTAAATTATATATTCTGAAAGTTTTTCTAAAAAAAAAGGATAACTTATGGTTTGCATGGTTCTTAGTTATACTGTATTTTTATATTTCTATCACTGACTTCTTCGATGGAAAAGTTAAAACGTACTCGATTATGTTGTTATTATTTTTTTTTCTTCTCATATGTTACAGATTTTTAAATATTTACTGGTAATTTCCTGTAAGCTCGTTTTCAAAGTAAAAAAGAAAAGGGTTTAATATTTTCATTTATGTGTCTGTCCGTTTGTAAACATTTAACTTTATTGTTTTCAGAGATAAATTAGGAATCCTTTTTGCGTTGGATAGTATTTATGAAATATGACGATTTGCATTTTACGAATCTCCCGAAACTTTACATTGCGCCCTCTAACGATGGGAGCAGTTGAAAAGGCAAAATGTTTAACGAATTTTTCAAACGATATGTTTAGGCTACAAATTTTGGTGTTGGAATTCAAGGCCAAGAGGTTTCCATTGACAGCAATGAATGAATGATCTCCTTGCCCCTGGATGGGGAGGGAAAGCTTTTGGCTTTAAGAGAAATTTTTATTTTATGTCGGATGGGTACTAATGAAATATTTTGATTCACATTTTTTAAATCCTCCATAAGTTTTTATTTCCATTGTTAGAGGACGCTAAACATGAAAAACCTTTAACCAATTTTACAGACGACCTATTAAATGTTAGAAATCTGAAATTTTGATTGTTTTGTCAAGTGATTTACACTGACAAAGATTTGTTCCCTTTTTCTCAGGTGCCAGGAAAACACCTTCATTTAAATGAAAAATATAAGTGATTATAAAAAAAATTACCGATGCATAATGAAAAATGAGAAATTATTTTTATGTTACATCAGCAGTAATAAAATATTACCATTATCATTTTCCCAATCATCTGTTAGTTCTATTTATCAATGTTAAGATCGTCCAAAAATCGAAAAATGATTTCCTTTCCTTTGAAAATGAGCACAAGGTGATATGTGCATTATTCTTATTTCATATGTGCAGAGAATTATTAAAATTAAAAATATAAATTTTTACTGGAAGTTATATAGTTCAATATATATATATATTTATTCATTCTTTTGATCTATGGTTATTAAAGCATTAATATTGTCCCTCGTCTGCTATTTAAAGACTTTTGTGTGATACCAAGGTGGAAGTTTCCAAATATTTAAACGACGGCAATTTCCACTTGAAAATTCCCGTGTTTCATTCGTGACTAACACAAAAATAGTCTCTTTTGAAGCTGTCGAATATCTGGCCCACTTGATTTTTCCTTAAGTACAATATTTTATTTTCATTGAATTTTAAAGCATAAATAGTAACAACGATTTTCTTTAGATTCAAAATATTGAAGAAGTATGGAAAAACAAGCGAATTAAAACGAACGTCAAATCAATAAACACAAAAGTAGCTGTCATCGTAAGAAATAAACATTGCATGTGATATTAAAATTTATATGGTAGCAATAGAAGTTCCCTCTGAAACCATGAATTGTCATATCATTTAAAGCTCTGTGGTTCATATTCTTTATCTAGTTACGAATTTGAAAATACGATTCAAGCAAGAATGTCGAGAGCCAACTTGGTCACCTGAAAAACGTTTTTCGGTCCCCATCTTAGTTACAAATAATTCGATAATATGCAATAGTAATAACGAAACTAAGGCCTGCGGAGGCATTTAATCTGACCCACTAAATTTTCATAGGAACAGAAATGGATCTAAAAATAATTAGGTGAAGCGTGCGGGAGGGGGGGGGGGTCAAGTGACGCAATCGAGCATGAAAAAATAAGGGGAAGTGCAAGTGAAACAATCGAGCCATAAAAAATAAGGGGAGATGCAAGAGAAGCAATCGAGCCAGAAAAAAATATAGGGAGGGGGCAAGGGACGCAATCGAACCACAAAAAAATAAAGAGGAGGGGTGAAGGATGCAATCGAGCCAGAAAAAAATAAAGAGGAGGAGTGAGTGATGCAATCGAGCCAGAAAAAATAAAGAGGAGGGGTGAGGGATGCAATCGAGTCAGAAAAATAAAGAAGAGGGGTGAGGGATGCAATCGAGTCAGAAAAATAAAGAGGAGGGGTGAGGGATGCAATCGAGCCAGAAAAAATAAAGGGGAGGGGTGAGGGATGCAATCGAGTCAGAAAAATAAAGAGGAGGGGTGAGGGATGCAATCGAGCCAGAAAAAATAAAGAGGAGGGGTGAGGGATGCAATCGAGTCAGAAAAATAAAGAGGAGGGGTGAGGGATGCAATCGAGCCAGAAAAAATAAAGGGGAGGGGTGAGGGATGCAATCGAGTCAGAAAAATAAAGAGGAGGGATGCAATCGAGTCAGAAAAATAAAGAGGGGTGAGGGATGCAATCGAGCCAGAAAAAATAAAGAGGAGGGGTGAGGGATGCAATCGAGCCAGAAAAGATAAAGAGGAGGGGTGAGGGATGCAATCGAGCCAGAAAAAAATAAGGGGGAGGGCAAGAAACTGGATTTGCATTGCAATATCATATTCTCACCCTCCATTTTAGAGGTGTTTAAAAAAATTTTGGAAACAATTCCTGAAATAAGCAAAAGTTGAATCAATTTTCTCCTTAATTACCCAACTAATATTTTCAAAAGTAGGCGGAGGTCGGCACCCATCCCCTAAATCCAGCCCCCTGTGTTACACACATTTTTCGATAAACATTTTTTAAAAGTGATAAAATGGAGAGAGAAAATTTTATACTGGAAGTGCAGTCACTTGCTTTGGAATTAGCTGTATTGTTTTTAGATTTGGGCCTATTTAAGAGATCACTGTATACAACGTATTATTCTATCGGTAGTTGTAAGTGCTACTCTAATGTTTCTAACTACTCAATGAGGAAATTATAGAATATGATCCCTGACCTTGTTTTCCTCTGCGGAGAGAGTGAAGAGGAAAATCTCGATGCCATCCAAAAGATACTTTTCAGCCCACGTGACGGCTCCCTGCAAGTACCGCGTGCCCTTCGTGACGTCATCAAGGGATGCTGGACCTGAAACAGAAAAATAAATAAGCCAATTGCAACTGGATGAATAAGACAGACCTCATTACTAGGAGAAGAACTAAGAGAGATTTATAGTTAAAAAAAAGTTAATTTGCCGTTTTTTAACACACAAGGGGCAGATAATCTTAAAGACTACTTGAAACCAGTGGCTGGTATAAGTGGTGTAATGGGAGCCTATGGGTTGTGCTGGGTTGCTTTACCTCCGAGCGGCACTTTTTTGCACACCATGGGATAAATGGCCAGGTCACATGGACCCCGAAGGCTCAGAGAAGGTTGGGGGAGGGGACCCACTGGAACAGTTGTTACGAAACAGATGGTAGCCTCCCGTCAAAGCCATCCAGTGTGTTCTTTAACGTGCACAGAGTTGGGTTGGGTTATTTTACCTCCGAGCGGCACTTTTTTGCACACCATGGGATAAATGGCCAGGTCACATGGACCCCGAAGGCTCAGAGAAGGTTGGGGGAGGGGACCCACTGGAACAGTTGTTACGAAACAGATGGTATCCTCCCGTCAAAGCCATCCAGTGTGTTCTTTAACGTGCACAGAGTTGGGTTGGGTTGTTTTACCTCCGAGCGGCACTTTTTTGCACACCATGGGCTAAATGGCCAGGTCACATGGACCCCGAAGGCTCAGAGTTGGGTTGTTTTACCTCCGAGCGGCACTTTTTTGCACACCATGGGCTAAATGGCCAGGTCACATGGACCCCGAAGGCTCAGAGTTGGGATGTTTTACCTCCGAGCGGCACTTTTTTGCACACCATGGGCTAAATGGCCAGGTCACATGGACCCCGAAGGCTCAGAGAAGGTTGGGGGAGGGGCCCCACTGGAACAGTTGTTACGAAACAGATGGTAGCCTCCCGTCAAGGTCATCCAGTGTGTTCTTTAACGTGCACAGGGTTGGGTTGGGTTGTTTTACCTCTGAGCGGCACTTTTTTGCACACCATGGGCTAAATGGCCAGGTCACATGGACCCCGAAGGCTTAGAGAAGGTTGGGGGAGGGGACCCACTGGAACAGCTGTTGGGGAGACAGATGGTAGTCTCCCGTCAAGGCCAACCAGCGTGTTCTTTAACGTGCACAGGGTATGGCTCTCCCGCACAAGGGGCCACGGCTTAACGTCCCATCCGACGGACGGAGGCCTTTCCAAGCCCATCGGTGTCCCCTACTGACCGTGGGCAGGGTGGGGAATTTTGCGGAGATAAATCTCAACGCTGACCCAGCTGGGACTCGAACCTGGGAACTACAGATTACGAGCCTGGCGTGCTACCGACATCTCACTTTGGGAACTGGTAGTATAGACCAAATGTGAAATAGCATTAACAAATCTGGAGTTAGCTAAAATGCAATTAGTGAGTTGGGTTGTTTTACTTTCGAGAGTCATTTTTTTCCACAGGGGACTAAATGGTCAAGTCATAAGAGCCCCAAGGGCTCAAAGAAGGTTGGGGTGGAAGGGAACCCACTGGACTGCTGTTAAGAGACCTGGTAGCCTCCATTCAAGTGTGTTCTTTAACATGCATAGGGTAAGGTTTCCTGCACTCGGAGCTACGGCTTAACGTCCCATCCGACAAACGGCGGATTTTTCAATCCCATCATTGCTCCGTTTCTGATGAAAAGCAGGCTGGAGTTAAAGGAGATGAATCTCAACCTTAATTGGACTCGAAAATAGGAACTGATCCATGCAAGACTGGGTGATCCCCTCCAGGTAGTAAAATGCTTGTTCTTGATATTTTTCCCAAATGATCAGAGAAATTTAATTCCCTGTACTGTTTACATTTGAAAAAATTATCTTTTCTAAACGTCAGTAGAATGAATAAGATTAATTTTCACTGCTGGGCAGGCCTCCCGTCAAGGCCATCCAGTGTATTCTTTAACGTGCACAGGGTATGGCTCTCCCGCACACGGGGCCACGGCTTAACGTCCCATCCGACAGACGGCGGCCTTTCCAAGTCCATTGGTGTCCCCTACTGACCGTGGGCAGGGCGGGGAATTTTGCGGAGATAAATCTCAACGCTGACTCAGCTGTGACTCGAACCTGGGAACTACAGATTACGAGCCTGGCGCGCTACCGACTGAGCCACCCCTGCCCCTGGGAGCCTATGAGGCTGCACTGTTGATAGAGGCGAGTGTTATCCAAATTAATGAAAGATCTGTGAGAAGTGTGAACTGCGCAGTCTCCTACGTCATTGCTTCTAAGGACATGTTCACAGACGGGATTCTCTTCCTCAATTGGAGCTAATGCTGAAGTAATAGCAGCGAATTCCATAATCACTTTTCTAGTTAAAGCTATTCATCCTTTGTAACGTGGAATCGGGTGACTCAGTAGGTAGCGTGCCAGGGATCGTAATCTATAGTTCCCAGGTTCGAGTCTTAGCTGGGTCAACTTTGAGATTTATCTCCGCAAAACTCCTCACTCTCCCTTTCTAACATTTTCAACGTAACACTTATTTTAATATTAACTTTAAAGAATCGCTTAAAAAACTATGTTCATTATTACATATTTTATTACTACATTCATTCATACATTAGCCTTTCAATGTTTAACAGCTTAAAGCAGTGTTTAGCAAACTTTTTCGCCCAGAACACAAAATTCAAATTCCCATTGACCGCCCTTACCTGCTAATATGATCCAACCAAAAGTGTCTTGCAAACCCATCAGAAGACCATGATGACCAAAATTTAGGTCGTGACCTTGGGTTTTTGATCCTTTACTAGAGCTTCTGCAATTAGTTGTCTGTAAAGTCTACAGCTTAAAGCAATATTTCCTTAATGTTTGGTCGCCATCCAAAATTCAAATGCTATTCATCTCACGATTCATATTTCACGTGCCTATTTATGTCACGACTCCAAATTCAAATCCATATTCACCTAACTACCCAAATTCCAAATGCCTATTGACCTAATGACTTAAAATTCAAATGTCTCTTCACCTAATGACTCAAAATTTAAATTCATATTCACCAAATGACTCAAAATTTAAATTCATATTCACCTAATGACTCAAAATTTAAATGCCTATTCACCTAAAGACTCAAATTTCAAATGATTCTTCACCTAAAGACTCAAATTTCAAATGATTCTTCACCTAAAGACTCAAATTTCAAATGATTCTTCACCTAAAGACTCAAATTTCAAATGATTCTTCACCTAAAGACTCCAATTTCAAATGATTCTTCACCTAAAGACTCCAATTTCAAATGATTCTTCACCTAATAAAGCAAAATTTAAACGTCTCTTCACCTAATAATTTAAAATTCAAATGTCTTTTCACTTAATGACCCAAATATGAAATGCCTATTCATTCAAAATCAAAGTTTCAAATACTTATTCCCCTGACGATCCAATATTTCAAAGGCCTATTCACGTCGCAATCCAAAATTCAAGTGCCTATTCAATTCTCTGTGTCTTAATTCAACGAGTTTTACGCAAATATTTTTAGCTTTGTCATGTTTTTTAATGCTAGGCGTTATATTTCAAACAAAATCATTTCAAAACAAATCAGTTTAATAAAACATTTTAAAATATATTGACAGAAGAAACAAAAAAAATTATGCAAAACGTAATCGCATTAAACAAATGAAACCAATATTTTACAACTTGTAGATCTGCAGAAGTAACAAAATATTTAAAACCTAATCTTCTTCAATTAGTAATTGCAGACCTTCCTTATGAAGCAAAATGTAACGGTAAATAAGTCACTGGTCATCCTTCTGAAATGGATTATGTCGTTACGTAAAAGGTCACTGGTCATCCTTCTGAAATGGGTTATGTCGTTACGTAAAAGGTCACTGGTCATCCTTCTGAAATGGGTTATGTCGTTACATAAAAGGTCACTGATCATCCTTCTGAAATGGGTTGTGTTGATACGAGAGTGGGTCACTGGTCATCCTTCTGAAATGGGTTGTGTCGTTACGTAAAAGGTCACTGGTCTTCCTTCTGAAATGGATTATGTCGTTACGTAAAAGGTCACTGGTCATCCTTCTGAAATGGGTTGTGTCATTACGTGAGTGGGTCACTGGTCACCCGTCTGAAATGGGTTGTGTCGTTACGGGAGTGGGTCACTGGTCATCCTTCTGAAATGGATTGTGTCGTTACGTAAAAGGTCACTGGTCATCCTTCTGAAATGGGTTATGTTGTTATGTAAAAGGTCACTGGTCATCCTTCTGAAACGGGTTATGTTGTTACGGGAGTGGGTCACTGGTCATCCTTCTGAAACAGGTTATGTCGTTATGTGAGTGGGTCACTGGTCATCCTTCTGAAATGGATTGTGTCGTTACGTGAGTGGGTCACTAGTCTCCCTTCTGAAGTGGGTTGTGTCTTTACAGGAGTGGGTCACTGGTCACCCTTCTGAAATGGGTTGTGTCGTTACGGGAGTGGGTCACTGGTCATCCTTCTGAAATGGGTTGTGTCGTTACGGGAGTGGGTCACTGGTCATCTTTCTGAAATGGATTGTGTCGTTACGTAAAAGGTCACTGGTCATCCTTCTGAAATGGGTTGTCATTACGTAAAAGGTCACTGGTCATCCTTCTGAAATGGGTTATGTCATTACGTAAAAGGTCACTGGTTATCCTTCTGAAATGGGTTGTGTCGTTACGGGAGTGGGTCACTGGTCATCCTTCTGAAATGGGTTGTGTCATTATGGGAGTAGGTCACTGGTCATCCTTCTGAAATGGGTTGTGTCATTATGGGAGTAGGTCACTGGTCATCCTTCTAAAATAGGTTGTGTCGTTACGGGAGTGGGTCACTGGTCATCGTTCTGAAATGGATTATGTCGTTACGTAAATGGTCACTGGTCATCCTTCCAAAATCGGTTGTGTCATTACGTGGTCATTCTTCTGAAATGGGTTGTGTCGTTACAGGAGTGGGTCACTGGTCATCCTTCTGAAATGGGTTGTGTCATTATGGGAGTAGGTCACTGGTCATCCTTCTAAAATAGGTTGTGTCGTTACGGGAGTGGGTCACTGGTCATCGTTCTGAAATGGATTATGTCGTTACGTAAATGGTCACTGGTCATCCTTCCAAAATCGGTTGTGTCATTACGTGGTCATTCTTCTGAAATGGGTTGTGTCGTTACAGGAGTGGGTCACTGGTCATCCTTCTGAAATGGGTTGTATCGTTACGTAAGTGGGTTACAGGTCATCCTTCTGAAATGGGTTGTGTCGTTACGTGAGTGGGTCACTGGTCATCCTTCCGAAATGGGTTGTCATTACATGAGTGGGCCACTGGTCATCCTGCTGAAATGGATTATATCGTTACGTAAATAAATCACTGGTCATCCTTCTGAAATGGATTATATCGTTACAAAACTGAAAATTAATTTCCTATTTGGAGCTCTTAGGTTTGTTAATCTTTAATGCAATATAAACAAACAGAAATAAATGCATATTGCTCAAAACTTGAAATGTCGAGAATATCTTTCAATGTAATAATCATTTCATCATCATTATTATTATTGCATTACCGATGACATTATGTTATTATTTGTTGTCATTATTGCATTTTAGTGTTGTTTATGACATCATTAGGACTATCGTTATAATGCGTTATCAAGAACTTGGCTGTTGATGTGTATATTTCAAGTATCATTTTTTAAACATTACGCTGTTAATCGCATTTTGAAATTTCAATGTGACTGTAGAAGATTATTCTTTTTAGTTAAAGACAAACTCACCGCTCAGTTTTGTCGTCGTCTTCAGAGCACTTCGCAATTCGTTGACATAGATGGTCGCAAGAGTCATTCCTTCAGTCATCTTCCATTTCAGCCTCGAATTGAGTCCATGAACAAAGACAGCTAAGTACTGAAGCGCAAAACTGAACCTGCAATAAGAACGAAAAGGGATTGAAAAGATTAAGTCATCCACTGCTTCTTTCGTCTTAAAGTTTCCAAGGTACAAGTGGAAACTTCGATTGCATTAAATGAAATTATTGCCCAGCAGTGAAAATTAATCTTATTCATTCTACTGACGTTTAGAAAAGATAATTTTTTCAAATGTAAACAGTACAGGGAATTAAATTTCTCTGATCATTTGGGAAAAATATCAAGAACAAGCATTTTACTACCTGAAGGGGATCACCCAGTCTTGCATGGATCAGTTCCTATTTTCGAGTCCAATTAAGGTTGAGATTCATCTCCTTTAATTCCAGCCTGCTTTTCATCAGAAACGGAGCAATGATGGGATTGAAAAATCCGCCGTTTGTCGGATGGGACGTTAAGCCGTAACTCCGAGTACAGGAAACCTTACCCTATGCATGTTAAAGAACACACTTGAATGGAGGCTACCAGATCTCTTAACAGCTGTCCAGTGGGTTCCCTTCCACCCCAACCTTCTTTGAGCCCTTGGGGCTCTTATGACTTGACCATTTAGTCCCCTGTGGGAAAAAAAAATGACTCTCGAAAGTAACACAACCCAACTCACTAATTGCATTTTAGCTAACTCCAGATTTGTTAATGCTATTTCACATTTGGTCTATACTACCAGTTCCCAAAGTGAGATGTCGGTAGCACGCCAGGCTCGTAATCTGTAGTTCCCAGGTTCGAGTCCCAGCTGGGTCAGCGTTGAGATTTATCTCCGCAAAATTCCCCACCCTGCCCACGGTCAGTAGGGGAGACCGATGGGCTTGGAAAGGCCTCCGTCCGTCGGATGGGACGTTAAGCAGTGGCCCCTTGTGCGGGAGAGCCACGTTAAAGAACACGCTGGTTGGCCTTGACGGGAGACTACCATCTGTCTCCCCAACAGCTGTTCCAGTGGGTCCCCTCCCCCAACCTTCTCTAAGCCTTCGGGGTCCATGTGACCAGGCCATTTAACCCATGGTGTGCAAAAAAGTGCCGCTCAGAGGTAAAACAACCCAACCCAAAGTGAGAGCTCCAGCCATTTTGGTTTCAACTAGTTTTATGCAAGAAAAATTATTTTGACTTCCATGAAGCATCGTTAAAAAACAATATTTCGCAAGGGGTCGTGTTAGCAATAATACCCGGTAAAAGGGTCATTACAAAATAATATTGCGTTGGGCTCAGAAAAATTCCAAACCGCTAGTCTGAACCATTATACCACGGAACACCACATTAAAACACCTTTTAAATTACTGGTAAATATTTAAAATCTATATCTAAATATATATTTAAAACGCATGCATTATATATTTGCAGGTAAGTTATAAATTTGTGATTTTCAGATTGCAACTTTTTTACTATTTACACTAATTCAGTATTTATAGTTTTCACCTCTAAGTAGAACATCTTTTGAACGCAATGAGCTAAATATCCAGGTTACAAGGACCCCAAAGGCTCAGAGAAGGTTGGGGGAGAGGATCCATTGGAATAGCTGTTGGGAGACACATGGTAGCCTCCCGTCAAGGCCATCCAGTGTGTTTTTTAACGTGCACAGGGTATGGCTCTCCCGCGCATGGGCCACGGCTTAACGTCCCATCCGACGGACGGTGGCTTTTCCAAGCCCATAGATGTCTCCTACTGACTGTGGGAAGAGTGGAGAGTTTTGCGGAGATAAATCTCAAAGCTGACCCAGCTGGGACTCGAACCCAGGTCATAAGACCTTAGAGATTGTGCAATGGGCGCAGTTGTAGCAAAGTAGCCCGGCTGCGATAAAAAATTCCCTTTCGTTTTCAAGATTTCAATACTTATTCTTTTCAGAGTTCATACGTGAAACATAAAATGTGAATGAAAATGCGGAATTTCTGCAAAATAACAATTATTATGATAAAAAAAAATCTGCTCCTATGAGGTCCCAGGGGCCCACTGTAGGTGACTGGTAAAGGACACCTACAGGGCCCCTTACCAGTTCGCCCTGAATGGGATAGATAGCTGTTGGATGACAGATTAAAGCCCTCTTATAGGTCTCCCAGTGTGTCTTTAAAGTGCACAATTTATTGCTTTGGTACGGTAAAGACTGGAACTTGGGAGCATCAGATAATAAACTGATGCATTAACCCCTATCAATACTAAATGCGATTTTGATGAAATTTGCTTTTCAATGAGAAAATATAGCGACTTTCAAAATAACTACACAATCTAGTTAAACCCCCAACTTTGAAGAATTTCTCTTCATTTTATGCAAATCATATTATATACAAATTGCTTACCTTTTAATGTCTGCCTCTTTCAATCTCTTCACATCGCATTAGATACAAATTGCATACCTTCTAGTGTCTGCCTTTTTCAATCTCTTCACATCACGTTATATACAAATTGCTTACCTTCTAATGTCTGCCTCTTTCAATCTCTTCACATCGCATTAGATACAAATTGCTTACCTTCTAGTGTCTGCCTCTTTCAATCTCTTCACATCGCATTAGATACAAATTGCTTACCTTCTAGTGTCTGCCTCTTTCAATCTCTTCACATCGCATTAGATACAAATTGCTTACCTTCTAATGTCTGCCTCTTTCAATCTCTTCACATCGCATTAGATACAAATTGCTTACCTTCTAGTGTCTGCCTCTTTCAATCTCTTCACATCGCATTAGATACAAATTGCTTACCTTCTAGTGTCTGCCTTTTTCAATCTCTTCACATCACGTTATATACAGATTGCTTACCTTCTAATGTCTGCCTCTTTCAATCTCTTCACATCGCATTAGATACAAATTGCTTACCTTCTAATGTCTGCCTCTTTCGATCTCTTCACATCGCATTAGATACAAATTACTTACCTTCTAGTGTCTGCCTCTTTCAATCTCTTCACATCGCATTAGATACAATTGCTTACCTTCTAGTGTCTGCCTCTTTCAATCTCTTCATAGAATTAGCGATCGCATTTTTCCAGTCTAAATCTTTCGTGTTGTTGTCAGATGGTTTTTCCAACTTTGTGGCAACACCTTCCATTATTTGTCGGATGTCATCCGCCATGTTGAACATCTGATCCACATTGGAGGGAGTGAGGATGGGCAGATCTGAAACAGTGCGATTGTTCCATGCATGGATCTGTCGATTAATAAGAATAGGTTACAATTCAATTTCATTTACATGGAAAGAAGCAATTCTTTTGGAAACATTAAGAAGCAATTCTTTTGGAAACATTAAGAAGCAAATTCAATTTGTTGTTATAATGCGAAATATTACTAAAATCAGCTTAATTACACAGCTTTTTTTTTTTGGCATTCATGGATTTCTTGCTGACTTTGTGGCGAGCCCGAACAGTCGTCGAAACGAAAACAAGGGAAATTAAATATGTTTAATGTTTACAATTTAATTTATTTAAATTGCAAAATATTTGAATTTAAAATAATTTATCACAACTTATTTTAATATACTATTAAATATTTTAAGTATTTTACATACGGCGCTCGTATTCTATTCCCATCTTGAGTAGTTCTCTTCCCACCATCTTGAGAAATTAAAAGAGATTCTGTTCAAATGAAATGGCAATCTCTGTGGTCGACTTTAATGCAATTGGCCGCAAATCAAAGGGCTTGGATTCGCGACTCCTCAAGCAGCTGCTTGCTACAGAAGTCTGACAGGAGCGTTCTAGCTTATAGGCGGAAGCTCAGCAGAAAAAAGAACACAAACACGCATGCCTTAACCCGGGCTCGATACATCAGGTTTGGGCACTTGCAGTAATAGAAGACCGGATTTTGAAATATATACCAGTTTTAATTATATCTGTATTTCCAAAAATTTAACTAGTAGTTACCTATTTTTAAAAATTTTGTAATTAATTTTAATATAGTTGAGAATATTCTGATAAAATTCTAATGAAAAAATTATATTATTTTAGTTGGTTTTAAAATAGAAAGCTTCTACTCAAATTTTCAACAAATTAAATAACGTATTTTTATGCATAATTAATTTCTCTCCTTTTTTACCTTCCATTTGCTCATGGCTGTCCAGGTCATGTCTGAAGGTGGCCTTTGGCTTGAATACAAGATTGTACCTACTGTATTTGGTTTCTTTAAAAATATTTCTGATGGAACCAGCATTCATCTAATCAGCAACCCCCCCATAAGTGTTAGATAACCGGAGTTTATTTTATAAATTTCTAACACATAAGGGTTTTTCCCGAATTGGCATTTTATCGAGGCTTCAACAGAAGATGAACCTCTGTTTCCTAAAATCTCTATGGCATATTAAACTGACAGGCTCCTGTCAGACTTCTGTCGCCAGCAGCTATTTAAAAGGGTAATTTATTTAATTTACTTAAAAGCAACGAGATGAAAACAAATTTATTTGCAACTAAATATACGTAGACCAAGTTAGTACTTCCCCACTATGGGAGAGAAACGGTCGAGCCACAAGGGCTGACCTTGATCCCGGAGGGTGGGAAGATCTCCAGGCAGTCGAGAAGCAGGCTGTTGCGAAACCCCCTGTTCTAAAAGAGTGAAAAATGCAAAACTAAAAGAGATATTGATTTAAGAAAATGTTGCTGCTCTTTCTCTTCTCCCTCCCCGTCATATCCGCATTCTTTTTATTAATTATTTAAGTTTATACGCTTTTAAAATTCACATAAATTGTCCCACTTAACGATAGTTTAAACTGAATTGAAGAGAGTAAACTTGAATCTAACACCTGGACAGAAATTTTGTCACCTTGCTAGCACAGCTGCATCGTGTTAGCTCCCGGGGACGAGTCCTATGATCGATCCTTTTCAAAATATTTTTTTTACAAAATTCCCAATTATTTTTCACCTGAAGAGCACTTCAGGTTAAATCTTAAAATGAAGAAATAAAATTAAGATAAAAAAAAGGTGCAATTTATTAAAATCTTTCTAATTTAGAAGCGGTATGGAGAAAAAAGTATAAAAAGTAAAACCTACTATATTTATGACGGCGTTGATTAAATCATCTTGATCATCAACTTTTTCAACCAAATCAGATGTTCCTTTGGGTACCTGACAAATCAGATCCTTGAGATAATCAGCTACATTTTGAGTTTCATTCCTGATTGGGAGAATTTCTACTGGCTGCAGGACATCCGGGCACTCGGATTGCTGCTCATTCTGTTTATCATATAACACCTAATCATCATTATAAAAAAATATTAACAACTTGTGAGGAGAGATATTAAAAACATTCATATATAAAACATTTTTAAGCACATATCCCGGGAAAAAAAGGTGAAAAAAAATTAGGTAAAAAAAACCTCTTTTCGTCAGGCCAGAGATGATGACAATAAAATTTGTAAAAAAGAAAATGAATGTATAGCGGACATGAAGTCAACTTCGGCAAAGCGAATTCTCATTAAAATCATTAGTTTTAATAAAATTTTATCACTTATGTTCGAGATCACTTTAGATTTTTTGCGGTGGTTATACATACCTTCAGGACCGAAATAATCGTAAATATCCATTCCATTTTTTCAGTTTCCTGTGCGACTCTTCAGCTAAAAAGTTTGCGCAGGCCCACATCCTGCAGTTTAGTTCTGTTTATTCCCAAACAGCCTTCGTTAAGTTCAGCCATCGAACTCAGTTTTTTAAAGTAGATACTATTTTATAGCTTCAGCTCACTTTATTCTCTCTCAGGCCTTTAAACATTATTTTTTGCTGATCTTTCCTCTTGTTTGAAATGGTCGCAGAAATAATTCCTTTCATCCTCATCATAAAAGATGACTGCCACGGGAGTTAAAGGAACTTTTGATTGAAATTGATTGCTTTCAATTAGAAGAGATTGATTTCTTGTCTTTAACACTTAGAGCGTTGAATGGTTTTGGTTGGTTTACCTCTGTGAAGCAAAATTGCGTTTTTTCATACAATGGGCTAAATGGCCAGTTCACAAGGACCCAAAGGATGCTGGCTAGTGTCGCGTTTCGAAAGAACGTTATTTGCAATGGTTGCATTGTACTGCTACCTATTAGCATAGGCAATTCCTATGAAGCGGAGATATGTTTGGTTTGCACACTTCATCTGATTTTCATGAATTATTGCCAAAAATGGGAATTTTATTTTTGTACTTTAAAACAATAACAATTCTTCAAAATAACATTACTATGCCAATTACTTTAAAAAATATATATAAGATTTATATAGAACAGATATTAAACGTTATTTCATATATCGTATTATCTTAAACAACCAGTAAAATTATAATTTATAAAATATTAAGAAAAATAATCTAAATCGTATTATTCATATGTTTACAATAAAAAAGGCAGACCTTCCTAACTGCGCGAAATGCGAAGAAATATAAAACACATAATCATGAAATATCAAAACTATATAGCAGAAAGGAATATTTTCCAGGAAGACTTCAGAAAATTAACTGGTAAAGAATTCCATTTACCCTACAAAATATTCTGGACTATCCCTCCAACCCACTGAGAGTGTCTAATCTGGTCTTTGCTTTTTGCCTTTCTTAAGAAGATTGGAAAGTATCAGGATATTTAAAAAAATGCTCAATACTTTTACAGTGTTTTGTTCCTTGTGGCCGATCATATCTAATCACCTTTCGAAAAAAAGAAAAATTCAAATTTTGCCCACCCGGCCAAGAACGTCTTCCAACCTTCAACCTAGAAGATGAAGCTCCCCTTCGAAAGACTGTAGTTCATTCTTTCCCCTTTCTCAATATGACACAGGAAGAGGGAATTGCTATAGACTCAACTTTCGTGGAGTGAGTTAGGTAATTTAAAAAACAAAATCGTATCATTCAATATCGTAAGTCAGGAGATGTTTCTGAGCATGCGGAAATCGATTGCTGGCTTTATCAGGTAAATATAAAAAAAATATTAAGTGTTAAACAAATAGCCCATTAATTAATAAAACATTGTTATTTTAAATAAATATGCAAGTTTTCCAGTAAGGCATTTTCTGTTTCTCCATGCTTTCCACAAACTCTTAAAGTTCAGAGCACGTAAAGACAGGGATTTAGAAGCACGCGCACCAGGACCCGCAAGGCTTAGAAGGGTCCGCTAAATTCCAATTTTCCGTCGTACATTTACTTATGTCAAAGACTAAAAAAAATTTCCTATTCTTTCACATAAGTAAATATAGACTGAAAAATTTGAATTTAGGAGGCTCTGATAAGGATACCAAGTATCACTCTTCCAGAGTAGTCAGTTTTTTTTTTGGGGGGGGGGGGGGAGAAGAGCCCGCTGATCATAAATCGCCTGATTTTCATTCGAGCGTAAAATATACTCAATTAAGAATGAAAAGGAAAAAAAAAAATCTCACGTGACAAAGAGCTTCTGTTGTGGTGAAATTCTTTGCTTTTTGTAAATCCATTTCAGAAAGGATTATTAGCATCTGTAAAAAACATGAAAAGAAAATTAACACTCACCGTGGATATAAAGTAGAAGTAATATTACACTTTGGTTTCACATTAATCAATTGTTTAAAAAAAAATAAAAAAATAAATACCCCCTCAAGCAGCTGCTTGCCACAGAGGTCTGACAGGAGCCTGTCAGTTTATATACCATATTAGAAGGTCTGTGAGGATGGCAGGACCTCAGCAGAGAAACAACACAATCGTCCATACCTTATCCGGGGCTCGAACCCAGGTCCCTCAGATCAGTAGCCAAGCGCGCTAACAACTCGGCAACTCCAATGAACTTCATTCCAACACGAAAACCAGAATAGGTTGGCAGACTATTGTTCGGAAGAACTGATACAATTCGAATGTTGTAGAGGCACTTTGAATTTAAATAAGTTGACCGAGGAGGCAAAATCAAAAGTCACACTGATAAATGTAAAAAGTTTAATTTTTTTTTTCCAATTTTCAATACTATTTTACTGTATTCACTTGAATATGCATATTTTAAAATTCTACATTACGATTTTATTTCTCTTAATGAAATAATTTGCGCTTTTTGTATATTGTCGGGCCGCATTGTAATTATTCTTGAAAGATCAAGAAGTTTTATTTTATTTTCTGATCTACAAACATAAAAAAAGTTATAAAAAAGGGACAAGTTTTTAATGTAATTTCTTGCAGATGTAGATCAGTTACTTCATTTCGCGGAACTTTCTAGAACTTCCTGGAAGAGGGAAGGGAAAAAAATAAAGTCATGGGGAGGAGGGCTTTGTGATTACATTTCTAATGGATTGCACGATTTTGTTTGGAAGTGTTCGATGACGACACTTCAGACATATTGGGTTTTTCATTCGTCACTTGCAGTCATGTGACTGCTGTATTTTTGCTTTGATATCGTGAACCGAAAATGACTTTCTAACCTTTGTTGTTAGGAGAGGATCCGTGGCCCAATCGACGAGTAACTGCAAAGCAAATGGAAGCTCGTGCGAGATCTTCAACATTCCTTCTGGCCCTTTGATCTTTACGATGTCTTCAATTGTCAGAGAATCTGAAACGAAAAATAATATCACAATATATTAGATTCTATATTTTTCACACGGAGTTCACTCTTAAACTGCTTCTTCAAACTGCTCTAATTCAATTTTGGGGTCAAATAGCCTTAGAACTACCCCAAATGCCGAATGAACCAGTCTGGCAGATTGGCTAACAACTTCTATAAAAGAAAATTTCGCAATACTATACAATTTTATTTTCTGAAAACGTTTTATGTTTAAAAGAAGCTTTGGGATATCTTTTTTTGTTGTATATTTTTATCAGCTGAAAGTGAGTGAAATATTTTCTCCCTCAGGCCAGTTTGTATGTCTTTAGTTTTGTGCGTAGGAAAAGGAGTGACCACCAATTCAAAAAGGAATACAGTCGCTCAAAAAAAAAAATCCGAACACTATGGTTGATTACAGAATTTAGAAAAAATATCTGGCAACCATTTTTTTTTTACAAATCAGTGATCTGGTAGCGAATTCAGAAAAAATATCTGGCAACTTTTTTTTTAAGAAATTGTTTTTTAGAATTTTTTAGCAATTTTATTAGAATTTTTTTAGAAAATATCTGGCAACCTTCGTGCTACGTAACACGAAGGTTGCCAATCACTAATTTCTAAAAAAATCGTTGCCAGATATTTTTTCTGAATTCTGTAATCAACCATAGTGTTCGGATATCTTTTTTTGAGCGACTGTACACGAAGGTTGCCAGATCACTCATTTCTAAAAACATCGTTGCCAGATATTTTTTCTGAATTCTGTAATCAACCATAGTGTTCGGTTATTTTTTTTAAGCGACTGTACCTGGAGTAAATGCCGGTAGCGACGAAAGGGGGAAAAAAAATCCCGGCACACCAACGTAATCGTCTGGGCGAGAAAAACCTTGGCAACCGTGTCTTGGCAGCTGGCTGTCTAAGCACATAGAAGATAAGTTGATATACGTCGAATTCTATAAGATATACGTTTACAAAAGTTTCACATTAAGCAGCTAATAGTGTTTAAATTAGTTTAGAATATCACATACATTGTTACTTATATACACACAGTCGACTCTCGTTTAACGTCACTAATTCGTT
This sequence comes from Ryuthela nishihirai, assembly GCA_038380435.1. Taxonomy (NCBI): domain Eukaryota; kingdom Metazoa; phylum Arthropoda; class Arachnida; order Araneae; family Heptathelidae; genus Ryuthela; species Ryuthela nishihirai. The sequence continues at coordinate 54,570,103 of JAWZYU010000022.1, forward strand.
CTGGGAAAAGTGACAAACGAATTTGGGAAAAGTGACGTTAAACGAATTACATGTTCAATGGGCATTTAGGTAATCCGTTTCAGATACCCAGAAGTAAAAATTTATTGCCTTCAAAGCTATTAATTTAAGGCTTTGTAAATGTTTTTAAACCCATAAATAATGTATTCATCATATTAATTAATATGTATTACACATACAAATTTAATAATAAACAACTAATAAGAATACAAAAGCTTTATTTATCTTGGTCTTGTAAATGCTAAGCTTGAGATGATGGAGAGGTGAGTTGAGGAAGAGCAGGATTAGGGTTGGGAAGAAGAGTCTCCAGCAAAAGTGTCAGAGTTCTTCTATGTGCTGTATCTCTTCTTCTGCAGGAGGAATCTCTGGGGTGACGGTGTTTCCCTCTTTTGAGGGGGTAGGAGAATCTCTTGCTAGAGGTTTAAAGAAACTATGTAGGGTCTTCTGTTTCTTGCTTTCATTCAACAGCGTTTTAAAATAAACAAATGTCTTCGAAGGAGCAGATACTTAATTTTGTGGGGCGGGGGTGGCTCAGTCGGTAGCGCGCCAGGCTCGTAATCTGTAGTTCCCAGGTTCGAGTCCCAGCTGGGTCAGCGTTGAGTTTTATCTCCGCAAAAATTCCCCGCCCTGCCCACGGTCAGTAGGGGACACCGATGGGCTTGGAAAGGCCGCCGTCCGTCGGATGGCACATTAAGCCGTGGCCCCGTGTGCGGGAGAGCCATACCCTGTGCACGTTAAAGAACACGTTGGGTGGCCTTGATGGGAGACTACCATCTGTCTCCAAACAGCTGTTCCAGTGGGTCCCCTTCCCCAACCTTCTCTGAGCCTTCGGGGTCCATGTGCCCTGGCCATTTAGCCCATGGTGTGCAAAAAAGTGCCGCTCAGAGGTAAAACAATCCAATCCAAGTTTAATTCTGTCTCCTCTGTGTTAGGATGGAAAGCTGCGATCTCCTTAAGTTGAATCACTCCCTTGAGTATCACGTGAGCGATGCGTGACGATAAACGAAGTAGATGACGAGGAACGAGCGCATTGTGTGCCAATGGCAGCTTTGACGCTAAAAGAGGTTCTATTGGATATGGATTCTTTGAAAAATGCAACCGTAAAGAATAAGTAACTTATATATAAATATCGACTTTACAAAAACGTAATTTAATTGCGTAAAATAAAAATTTAGAGTTCTTTTATAAAAACAGTAAATTATATAGAATAAAAGATATACAGGTAATGGGCAGAAACATTTAAACAGTTTCATGTTATCTCAACAGAAATTAACATTAAGAGATCTAACTTCAATGCGCTTTTTAATCAAAAATATGTCTAAAGATCTCGATTTTAAAAAATATTTGTTTGGTATTTAAAGAGTAATAAACGCTGGAATATTTAACACGCTACAAAAAAATTAACCCCAAAATTGACTCTAGTAGAGTCGGTCCTGTACTCTAGTAGAGTCAACCACGATCTCAGGTCACAGCCTGTTTTAATGTTTTAATTAAATTTTGGTGTCAAATTTGCTAATATTATTTCTTTTCAACCTTGAGTTTTATTTTTTCAGAAAGTTGAACTGAATTCTCTTCACACTATTTTTTTTTTCAATCTTATTAAAAATATTATAAAATAATAACGGTAACCAAAATCCTTTGAAATTTATCCGAAATGCTTAAAAAAGAATTTAGACCATGATGTGCAAAAAAGTGTCGCTCAAAGGAAAAAAAAAAACCCAGCTTATATAAGTAGGTGAGAATCTGTTTTTATTTTTTATTGTAAAAGAATAAGTTTACTTACTGTTACTTTTCTGTCTGAGTAGAGCTAAGACACGTGCCAATTCCGACCACGCCCACAGTGGGTATCGGATGAGGGATGCTGTTCCGATGACACGTGACATAGGGCCTCGGAAGCTGAGAGAAGGATTCATGAAGAGATGCGCAAAGGTTTCATTACCAATATCAGGATAAGAACTCGCTATTTCGTATATCACTTCATCTAATGCTACAAGCAACATTCTGCAAATGAAAATAAAGTATTTATCATTTTTAGCAAAAGAATTAATTTTTGAAATACAGATACAAAAATAAATTAATGATTTAATTTTTGTTCTGGCATAGATGGAAAAAATAATAGAACCTGAGATACGCAGATAAGACCGATCCCGGACAGCTGTCTAACGAAAGAAGGAAGAAAAGAAACTCTATGCTAAGTTTGTGATTTGATTTGTGTAAAATTTATCTGGAAGTTATTTTATGAAAATCGTAAAATACAATACTGATTTACGTTACCATTAAAATATTGCTGAACATTTCAAAATAAGCAACATTTTTAAAAATAAGCAGTGACCAGTAGAATTTTAATACAAATAACTATATAAATTTTTAATTTACTTTTCTAGGAGTAAATTGTCCTGTTTCAGTCTTTTATACAAATTGTTGTACAAAATACTGCGATCAGTTATACAAAATATATTATGTATATTATAAACTATCGTTCAATTAACTTATACTCCTGATAATATATTATTCAAATAATGGGATGCAAATAACTTCATGATTTTCAACTTCCATTTTTACCTGTCAGTGGAATTCCCTTCTGGCCAAATGCTGGCTACGAAAGTTTGGTAAGCATTTTGAAGTCTCTGCAATTTCACGTAGCCGTTCCCTTTATCGTAAATGCCTTCACTGTTCTTAATTTCGCTCATCAGATGATTCAAATTTTCCACGATTTCTCTCATTTTTGGAAATGATTCATCTTTACTGGAAAGTTCAAGACCCTGGACAGAAAAAACATTTTTTTTTCATTAATTACAACTTTTAAGCCATTATTTGCATTTTACTCTTCAGATAGAACAAAATGAATCTTTGGTTATATTGACCTTTCGACATTAAGATTTTTTTTAATAACTGTCAAACAATTATAGTATTCTTTTAGAGTAATGCTAAAAACAAAACATTACAGCCTATCTACCAGTAAAAAATAATGTTTAAAAAATTTCTAATATTTACGCTGAATGTTGTCTCTGATAAAGTTACTGATGCTGATTATAGTGGCAGTTACGGGGTTAAGAGATCATCTGGGTGAGATGAATGAGCAAGCGAAGGGGTAGATGCTTCCTCAATAGATACTGGCAGCTTTAGGGCTGAGGGAAAGAGTTGAGATCCAGGCTTTAATTTTTTTTTTCTTTTACTTAAGGTAGGAAAGCATAGCAGTTTCAGAGGCTTTAACTTACGTTTAAAAATTTCAAGATCAAACTACACTATCCCAAAACATATTCAGTCAAATCAATTGGATTGCTTTTCCTCTGAGTGATACTTTTTTGCACACCATGGGCTAAATGGCTAGGTCACATGGACCCCGAAGGCTCAGAGAAGGTTGTGGGAGTGGACCCACTGGAACAGCTGTTGGGAGACAGATGGTAGCCTCCCGTCAAAGCCATCCAGCGTGTTCTTTAACGTGCACAGGGTACGGCTCTCCCGCACACGGGGCCACGGCTAAACGTCCCATCCGACGGACGGCGGCCTTTCCAAGCCCATCGGTGTCCCCTACTGACCGTGGGCAGGGCGGGGAATTTTGCGGAGATAAATCTCAACGCTGACCCAGCTGGGACTCGAACTTGGGAACTACAGATTACGAGCCTGGCGCGCTACCGACTGAGCCACCCCCGCCCCCCTGGGAGGATGGTAATAGAGAGAAAAAAAGTAGGAAAATGCAGAATGGAAAAAAATAGGAAGTCTTGAATGAAGTCCAGACAATGTTAGAATTTATTATAATTTTGTAGTTAGAATTGCAGGTCCTGAGGCTATACGTTTAAGGATTAGGAATATAAAATTGATCAGATCAATAAAAAAAAATTTAAAAATTATTGATGTAATTAATTGTGGTTTTGGAAGGATAGAGAGTAAAGTGTGAGAGGAGAAGAGTGTTCGCAGAAACAATCTCGACGTGGATAGGTGCGGCTCCGAACCACACCAAACTGGGATGGTGGACGGCTTCCAGCCTCACAGCGCAATAATGTCTGGAGAACCGAAGATTCTGCGTGCGAGCGACCTTGGGTTGAAAAGGAGAGAGAAAAGTCGCGAGGAGGGCAGCTGCCACCTCGCCACCGAAGCATCATCCGATCTTGACTGTGGAGACTATTGCGCCGTATGACGGGGTAGGGGGGAAGTAGGGGGAAGAGGAAGAGGGGAGTGAAAGACTGCTGGAGCTTCGATATTGAAAGTGGCTGCCCTTTAAAAGGTCAAAGCTGAGTACGTCTGTACTAAAAGCACTTCCTGTTTGGGCTTTTGGGAAAAGGGTGAGGCCGGTGTGAAGGTGCCATGGGAATTGCTTGCTGAGTAGGTGGAAGATATGGGGGGGGGATTGTAATGTGAGCCTACTGAGGGCTCTAGTATGGAGAGTGGCTGGCTTTCGGAAATGTTATCAATCAAAACAATTGTTTCGCAATCAAATAATGCTATGCTTTCAGATCCGGGATCATCAGCACACACCAGAAGAAGCTGCATCAAAGTTTTCAAAGCTTGAACTACCAGTAATTTTGTGAGAATTTATAAATATTAGATTGATAAATAGATATTTATACCCTTCGAAAGGTTAATTTTAGGCTTTTATTATTTTGATGTTAACAAATTTCTTGATTCATTCTAATGATTTTTCGTATTTTATATATTAAAATTTTTGTTTTGTAAGAAATATTTTATTTCTATTTGGCAAAAGGCCGCCTTCCTTTGGATGGGAAGTTAAGCCGTGGCCCTGTGTGCGGGAGAGCCATACCCTGTGCACGTTAAAGAATACGCTGGATGGCCTTGAAGGGAGGCTACCATCTGTCTCCCAACAGCTGTTCCAGTGGGTCCCCTCCCCCAACCTTCTCTGAGCCTTCAGGGTCATTGTGTGCTGGCCATTTAGCCCATGGTGTGCAAAAAAGTGTCGATCAGAGGTAAAGCAACCCAATATTAAAGAACACGCTGTATGGTCTTGATGGAAAACTACCATCTGTCTCCCAACAGCTGTTCTAGTGGGTCCCCTCCCCTAACCTTCTCTGAGCCTTCGGGATCCTTGTGACCTGGCCATTTAGCCCATGGTGTGCAAAAAAAGTGCCGCTCAGAGGTAAAACAACCCAACATTAAAGAACACGCTGGATAGTCTTGACGGGAGGCTACCATCTGTCTCCCAACAGCTGTTCCAGTGGGTACCATCAGAGAAGTTTGGAGGAGGGGTCCTCCAACCTTCTCTGAGCCCTCCGGGTCTTTGTAACCTGGTCATTTAGCCCATTATGTGCAAAAAAGTGCCACGCAGAGATAAAATAACTGAACTCAACCCACACGCTCTCCATTGATGTCATACATTAGCTTATCAAACTCTGGTATATTAAGTTTACAAATCAGAGATGTATTAAGCATACGAAATTCAGGTTTACAAACATGAAATTGGAAATTTATCCGACTTACAAACCTTAGATTTATCTAGTTTACCAGCCAAAGGTTTATGCATTTTGTGAACTTCGTATTTTAAAGTTAAAAAATTAAATTATATTAGATTTACGGATATTGTGATTATTGAATGTAGGAAATTTAGATGTATGAAATATATGGATATTAAGTTTAAAAATGTAAAATTCTTCAAATTTAGTAACGTTGGATTTACTGTAGATAAATTAGGCAATTGAGAAATTTGGGGTGTATAGGCTTTACGAATATTGGGCTTATTGAATTTATAAACGTTGGCTTCTAGGAAAATTGTAAAGTTTATAAACGTCAAGTCCATCATTAACAAGGAAATTTTTTTATGGCTGAATTATGAGTTGCATATGCAGAAACCTTGGATTGGGTTGGGTTGTTTTACCTCTGAGCGGCACTTTTTTGCACACCATTGGCTAAATGGCCAAGTCACATGGACCCCGAAGGCTCAGAGAAGATTGGGGGAGGGGACCCACTGGAACAGCTGTTGGGTGACAGATGGTAGCCTCCCGTCAAGGCCATCCAGTGTGTTCTTTAACGTTGGGTTGTTTTACCTCTGAGCGGTAATTTTATGCACACCATGGGCTTAATGGCCAGGTCACATGGACCCCGAAGGCTCAGAGAAGATTGGGGGAGGGGACCCACTGGAACAGCTGTTGGGAGACAGGTGGTAGCCTCCCGTCAAGGCCATCCAGTGTGTTCTTTAACGTGCACAGGGTATGGCTCTCCAGCACGACGGACGTCCCATCTCCTCCACGACGGACGTCCCATCCGACGGACGGCGGCCTTTCCAAGTCCATCGGTGTCCCCTACTGACCGTGGGCAGGGCGGGGAATTTTGCGGAGATAAATCTCAACGCTGACCCAGCTGGGACTCGAACCTGGGAACTACAGATTACGAGCCTGGCGCGCTACCGACTGAGCCACCCCCGCCCCGCAGAAACCTTGGAAGACATAAAATCTCAGAAATGGTGTGAAGATTAATAAAAAGGGGAAAAGATTTAGTCCTTGTATGGGCCCTATATCCTGCCTGGGTGCGTTGAGGAAATTTGATTTTATGACTGAACAAAGAATATTATCCAATGGATTTCCTTTTCTTTAAAATTGCATAATCCGTTCGCTCACCTTCCAGATTGTCGTCGCCAGGCCACAAGCTGACTTCTGCAAGGTGATCTTGTCTGCGCCAATTGGGATAACAAAAAGCGCGAAGAATTCTTCCGGATTGCAGAAGGTCGGCTCCCACGACTTCACATTCAGCATCATAGGCCACTGGGAACAGAAAGACAAAAAAGTTACCCATTTGAATTTTGGTGAAAATAATTTTAGAAAGAAACATATTTAACAAAATTTATTCAGTTTCAGAACCCTTACTCAAGTTGAAGACCACTTGTAGTTCTATTTATTAACATCAAAATTTTGGACGAAACTTTTTCAAAATTATTAACATCCACATTTTTCCTTATTGAGTGGCATTTACGTGCCCGGAGCTTTACTGCATATAAATATTTCAATTGAGACTTTAGATTTTTTTTTACCATTATTATTTATCTCTGATGTTTTTAGTTTCTCTAGGCCGGATAATAACAGAAACAATTAACAGTTCCATTCTATTTTAATTCATTCAAAGTCTTTTAATTCCCAACACATAACTGAACTTGATCTCTAACCCTTAAATAAGTAATTTCAATTATTTTACCTGTTGTACGTAAGTAACATAAATTGGATAACAAGAAACCAATTTTTCCTTACTCCAGTTATACTAATAATAAATAATAATAATACCCCCTCAAGCAGCTGCTTGCCACATAGGTCTGACAGGAGCCTGTCAGTTTATATGCCATAGTAGAAGGTCTGTGAGGATGGCAGGACCTCAGCAGAAAAAACGACACATACAACCATGCCTTACCCGGGGCTCGAACCCAGGTCCCTCAGATCAGTAGCCAAGTGTACTATTAACATTAAATTGATTTTTATATCTACCTACTTTAAAAAGTATCAAACATCTCTGGAATGAATCGTCATGATCTCCATAATTACAATTCACCCAGCCGTCTCGTGACCGAGTGGTTAGCGCGCTTGGCTACTGTTCAAAGGGACCTGGGTTCGAGCCCTTGATAAGGCATGAATGTTTGGGTTGTTTCTTCTCTCAGAGTTCCCGCCATCCTCACAGATCTACTATGGCGTATTAAACTGACAGGGTCCTGTCAGACCTCTGTGGCAAGCAGCTGCTTGAAAGAATGTTATTTAGCTATCTCAGAGTCTGAATGATTTACCCCCACCCACCCCTTTATAAGCAGCCTCAAAATGCACTTGATTTTCCTTGTTCAATCAATAACACGTACTTTATATTGGCTTTCACCTCTCTCTTTAAAAGCAAATCATAATCTCTGTATATTTCCCCTCCTTAAATAACACATGTAAATCTCCCAATCAACTTTAATACACAACAGGTATTTCAATTAAAGCGGGGGTGGCTCAGTCGGTAGCGCGCCAGGCTCATAATCTGTAGCTCCCAGGTTCGAGTCCCACCTGGGTCAGCGTTGAGATTTATCTGCGCAAAACTCCCCGCCCTGCCCACGGTCAGTAGGGGACACCGATGGGCTTGGAAAGGCCGCCGTCCGTCGGATGGGATGTTAAGCCGTGTACCCGTGTACGGGAGAGCCATACCCTGTGCACGTTAAAGAACACGCTGGATGGCCTTGACGGGAGGCTACCATCTGTCTCCAAACAGCTGTTCCAGTGGGTCCCCTCCCCCAACCTTCTCTGAGCCTTCGGGGTCCATGTGACCTGGCCATTTAGCCCATGGTGTGCAAAAAAGTGCCGCTCAGAGGTAAAACAACCCAACCCATCATTACAAAATGTTAACATATAATTTTAATCGATATCCCTCCTTACAAAAATTGTCACATAATTTTAGTTGATTTCCACAATTCTTTAATGCATGACACGTAAGGTAATCACCATTTCTTAAATATGCAGAATATCATTGCATTTACCTTTCCCTTTAATAAGCAAGCCGTCCCGTGGCCGAGTGGTTAGCACGCTTGGCTACTGATCTACGGGACCTGGGTTCGAGCCCCGGATTAAGGCATGGATGTATGTGTCGTTTTTCTGCTGAGGTCCTGCCATCCTCTCAGACCTTCTACTATGACAAATAAACTGGCAGGCTCCTGTCAGACCTCTGTGGCAAGCAGCTGCTTGAGAGGGTATTTATTTATTTTTAATAAGCAAGGTAAAATTTCATTCGTCCTCTCCCTCCCCCCAGAAATATAAAGCAAAATTTAAATTTGTCTACTCCCCATCTTTAATTTTTCTATAAGCAAATGGTATTTTTATATAAAATTTTCCTAGTATATTTCTTTCCAGGTTTTCATAAAAAAAAACAGGTTACACAATGATTGTTACACTACTTTTTTCTCCTCGTAACGAGAATCAATGTAAGAATTCAAAATTCCCTAACGGGCAAGAAAAACCTTTAAGCCCACAAACTATTATTTCCAAAAAAATGGATTTGAAAATTTCAGGACTTCTTGGCATCCCATGGCCGAGTGGTTAACGCGCTTGGCTATTAATCTAAGGGACCTGGATTCGAACCCTGGGTAAGGCATGGATGTTGGTGTGGTTTTTCTGCTGAGGTTCTGCCAACCTCACAGATCGTTTACTGTGGCTTATAAACTGACAGGCTCCTGTCAGACCTTTGTGGCAAGCAGCTGCTTGAGGGGGTATTTATTATTTTTAATTTCAATAACAAATAATAAAAACAGAAGAAAGCTTCAATCACACAAAGGACTTTCTGTGAAACAGTGAACGTATACTACATGTGATTCAAATAACTAAAAAAGTGCTGTGATAAAACTGAAAACGACGAACCTCCAAAATCCACATCTAGGAACAATTCTGCTCTGAAGAACTGGATTTTGGCAATATTCTAAAAGAGTGCCTAAAGGTTTTTATAACCCTATATTTAGCCAATGCAGGTGTTTCCTTTAAACTGCCCTACAGCTTTAATAGTGCATTATTACTAAAATTGCCCAAATATTCAAGATATAGATAAAAGAGATGTTTTACGTTCCCATTTGGTTTCTATAGCAACTGGAGTTGCCACGTTTTCATATCAAGCTTTCAAAATGCTGGTAAGGGTAACAGAGACAAAAGAAGTTTTTAAACTTATTTATTATTCATGCATTTTCCAAGAATTTTTTAAAGACCTCTAAAACGGAAGGTGAAATATTATACTGCATCGGAAATTCAATCTTTTGGCTCCCCCCCTCCCTTCAACTTTTTTGTGGATCCGGGCCTGTATGCAATACACCCTAAATGACTTAGAATTAATATCTATGACCGGGAATATGGAGATGACTTTCTAAAACTCGACACTTCGAGTAAAAACTTAAGAGACGGCAATTCTATAGAAACCAATAGACTTCGATGAACGAGACCCACCCCCGCCCCCACCAGGTCGGGAAGTTGCCCTAACAACATGATTTATTATTATTTATTTATGTGTGTGTCCAATTAAATTTAGGTAACTTAAAATTCAACTGGTAACTATTCATTATTTTATTTCTAATAAATAATTTTAATATAATAAATAATTTTAAGCCGTCCCATGGCCGAGTGGTTAGCGTGCTTGGCTACTGATCTAAGGGACCTGGGTTCGAGCCCCGGGAAAGGCATGGATGTATGTGTCGTGCCATCCTCACAGACCTTCTACTATGGCATATAAACTGACAGGCTCCTGTCAGACCTCTGTGGCAAGCAGCTGCTTGAGGGGGTATTTATTTTTATTTTTTTTAAAATAATTTTAATATATCGATAAATATTATAATAAATTTGTCCTAAACAAATTATATTAAAAATTTTGATAAATTAAATGAATTAAATTTTCATGCATCTCATTTCTCCCTTTTGTTCAACGGCTGTCCGGGCTCGGTGTATGTATGTGACTCTTATCAATAAGGACTCTAATAAACAACTGTAAAAAAGAAATCAAAATAAATAAATATTTTGTATTCCTATGAAATTAGCGGTAGTAAGAGCTCATTTTAAAATATTTTGAAGTTATCTGATTTTGCTTGTACGACCGTGACACTTGGTTGAAGAAAAAAAGACAATGGAATTGAATTGTGATTGCTTTTAAGCCGGTAAGAAGGGTCATTACATTTATCTCCTTGAGGGAAAACTTCTATTGTTTTGTGACACACATCAAGCCATCCTCTTCCAGCACCAAATGCTTAACAGTTGAAGGTTAAGAGACTTCCTTGAGCTTCAGAATGCTCTTTCCTTGAGCATCGTCTGCTAAGAATTCAAGGACGCCGAAACACGCCAAGTGCACGAGACAGTTCCATTCTGACGTCATCAGATGCACATGACATACTTCGAGGGTTCCAAGAACTGAAAGCGGTCCTTTAAGAGCTTTTTGTGATGCGGACCACTGATTACGAAACAGAACTTTGCAGTTTCCTGTTCATTGAATGCAAAGTTATGAAAGAAATAAAGGTAAGTTTTCTCTGCTCAAAAGAGGTTAGTTTCGGCATTGGGAATTCCCATTTCATGAACTCGTACTAAAATTAATCGCAAAAAAAAAAAGGTTTAGATTCATTTAACAAGCTTCGAATCATTCCGCTTTAAATATTTGCGCTCCAACAAATGTAAAATTGTTTTCCGTGTATTGATGCAAATGAAAAAACTAGGTCAATTTTTTTTTTCAGAAACAATAAGACTTCTCAATCAAATTTCTCAGATGTAGGTTGAAATACCCGACGCAGTTGTCTAATGTTGATAGGCTATTATAACCCTGAGGGGTACTTTTTTTGCACATAGTGGGTTAAATAGCAGGTCACAAGGACCCAAGAGGCTCAGAAAAGTTTGGGGAAGGAACCCACTGGACACCACTTAGGGATGGAAATCTCTAAGCCATCAAACATGTTCTTTAATGTGCACAGGGTACAGTCGCTCAAAAAAATATCCGAACACTATGGTTGATTACAGAATTCAGAAAAAATATCTGGCAACCTTCGTGTCATGTGACACGAAGGTTGCCAGATCACTAATTTCTAAAAGAATCGTTGCCAGATCACTAATTTCTAAAAAAATCGTTGCCAGATATTTTTTATGAATTCTGTAATCAGCCATAGTGTTCGGATATTTTTTTGAGCGACTGTGCGACTCTCTTAAGATAAATCTCAACGCTGGTCAAGTTGGGATTCGACCTGGAAACTGCTAATTATAATCAGAGCTCTCTACACTGAAGCAACTCCCCCCCCACAGGCATTGTTAATCGCTTTGGAAGAGACGGTCACTGATCGATTCATTTGATTCGTTCTGAAGAATGTGTTGGCCACGCGTGTGCTTCCTCGAGAACTCGAGCAAACGCAGGCGCGCCCTACTCAGTGCTGTGGGAATGATTAGGTAACAATGGACGTTTGCGGTTACGCAACACTAATCCAGGAGGTTCGCTTACGTCACAGACGATGTTTCTGTTATGATTCGTTGCGCATCAACAAGTGACGGAGGAAATGTTTCTTCAGGTTTGGCACGATGAACCAATGAGTAGTCTGCTGATCAATAATCGGGAAATATTTATATGAGACAAATCTGAAACGATTACGAGGCACTCAAAATTACATAATATGATGTGTTGGGTTGTTTTTCCTCTGAGCGGCACGTTTTTGCACACCATGGGCTAAATGGCCAGGTCACATGGACCCCGAAGGCTCAGAGAAGGTTGGGGGAGGGGACCCACTGGAACAGCTGTTGGGAGACAGATGGTAGCCTCCCGTCAAGGCCATCCAGCGTGTTCTTTAACGCGCACAGGGTATGGCTCTCCCGCACACGGGGCCACGGCTTAACGTCCCATCCGACGGACGGCGACCTTTCCAAGCCCATCGGTGTCCCCTACTGACCGTTAGCAGGGCGGGGAATTTTGCGGAGATAAATCTCAACGCTGACCCAGCTGGGACTCGAACCTGGGAACTACGGATTACGAGCCTGGCGCGCTACCGACTGAGCTACCCCCGCCCCTAATATGATGTGTGCTAAAGAAAAAGAAATTTGATAGTATTAAAAAATATTATAAAAACTTAAATATCATAAATTATATATTTATCACCTATTAATATACAATATTCAAAATTGGGATGAGTCTAATGTTCAGATCTTTCGCAAATAGACATGTTTATCATCTACTATGCATTTATCCATACCGTTTCCTAAAAAAACTATCATCCAAAAACACTACGTTTATCTGGCACCAAAACTTTTTTTTAATGCTAACATTAGAAATGAAAGATACATTTATGCTTTTAAAAGATTAATATGGGATTGGTTAGTGGATTGTGATGATGTAGATATTTATCTACATCATCACACATCTGAGCCTTCGGGATCCTTGTGACCTGGTCATTCAGCCCATGGAGTACAAAAAAAGTGCCGTTCAGAGGTAAAACAACCCAACCAAAACAACATGTTGAATGAAGGGAATATGTAAAAATCTGCCTTGCTTAGGGAATAAAAGTTGCAATTGTTTACTGACAAAAACTGGTCTCTGCCACATTTACTGGCAGGATTGAGGTGTATGACACGTGCACCGTCAAACAATTGAGTTCTCAGTGTTTGCTGACAAAAATAGAAATCTGGCAAGGTTAACGATTGAATATAGAAGTTGTCTAATGTTTAAACACCTTTGTATATCTGACGACAGATATTAAACAGCAATGACTATAACGAACACATTTCGTGATCTGCTAAAATGAATCAGTTGGGAAACCATGACGTTGAGAGAGAGAGAAGCTCGTCAGCTTTCTTGACCGGCGGAATTCAAGATTGCTTCGCTCTGACGACAGACTTCATTGGAAACGATTTCTCTGCAATATTTTACACGTCATCAAAGGAAATAATTGTGAATGCTGCTTCAAAGACTCGAGAAACAGTATTGGATTCACAATATGATGACCTTCTATATAGCTTCTATACGAATAGAGGTAACAAACCCATAGCAAAATAAGTAAAGATTTCACACAGGTATGTTAGATGTTAAGTATGGAATGACACAAATAAACAAAGCAACAAGAAAATTGAGAGAAAAGCGGGGGGGGGGGGGGGGGGGAACAAAGGGGAAGAGATATCTCAGTTCAGGCAAAGTTATTCTGCGGGTAAGTTAGGAGTAAGTTAGGCATCAATTTGGAGAATATGAATTTTAATATATAATTATATATATAGAATATATAATTTTCCAGAAGTGGAAACATATATGAAGCAGGATGCTCTCGATTTTAAAGTTCTATAATTGTTGACAATGCACCAGGTCATCCACATTTAGAACATCCAAAAATATTACGTTAAGCGCACTTATTAATTTATATATTATAAACTAGAAAATGAGTCATTAACAGTAACAGATGTTTGGAAAAATTTGGTTGGTTGTTTTACCTCTGAGCGGCACTTTTTTGCACACAATGGGCTAAATGGCCAGGTCACATGGACCCCGAAGGCTCAGAGAAGGTTGGGGGAGGGGACCCACTGGAACAGCTGTTGGGAGACAGATGATAGCCTCCCGTCAAGGCCACTCAGCGTGTGCTTTAATGTTGGGTTGTTTTACCTCTGAGCGGCACTTTTTTGCACACAATGGGCTAAATGGCCAGGTCACATGGAACCCGAAAGCTCAGAGAAGGTTGGGGGAGGGGACCCACTGGAACAGCTGTTGGGAGACAGATGGTAGCCTCCCGTCAAGGCCATCCAGTGTGTTCTTTAACGTGCACAGGGTATGACTCTCCCACACACTGGCCAACGGCTTAATGTCCCATCCGACGGATGGTGGCCTTTCCAAGCCCATCGGTGTCACCTACTGACCGTGGACAGAGCGGGGAATTTTGCGGAGATAAATCTCATCGCTGACCCAGCTGGGATTCGTTTGGAGGGATTTAGTTGTGACTGGAGTGGTGGGAAGCTGTGGATGAACTTATCGATGGAAAGAATTATTAACATATTTCGTGCCAAACGTTTGGTTGAGGTTTAATTAGTACGGTAATAAAGATGATGGAAAGGCCGCCGTCCGTCGGATGGACGTTAAGCCGTGATCCCGTGTGCGGAAGACAGGGTATGCCCTGTGCACGTTAAAGAACACACTGGATGGCCTTGACGGGAGGCTACCATCTGTCTTCCAACAGCTGTTCCAGTGGGTCCCTTCCCCCAACCTTCTCTGAGCCTTCAGGGTCCTTGTGACCTGGCCATTTAGCCCATGGTGTGCAAAAAAGTGCCGCTCAGAGGTAAAACAACCCAACCCAAATAAAGATGGAATTAAATCCTTATACTTTTAATTGCATAGAAAACTAAATATTATAATGGAACAAAGCGTGATTCAGAAGGCTCGGCACCTGGTGGTACAATTTACGCAATCAGTTTTTATTTGAATTTGATATTTTGGCGTGAAATACATTTCACGACATAAAATCAATTTTCCAATGTACAGTTGCTCAAAAATATATCCGAACACTATGGTTGATTACAGAATTCAGTAAAAATATCTCGCAAAGTTTTTTTAGAAATTAGTGATCTGGCAACGTATTTCAACAGATCATTCATTTTTTTTTAAAATCGTTGCCAGATATTTTTTCTGTAATCAGATATTTTTTCTGTAATCAACCATAGTGTTCGGATATTTTTTTGAGCGACTGTACTTACCAATGTCGGTAGCGCGCCAGGCTCGTAATCTGTAGTTCCCAGGTTCGAGTCCCAGCTGGGTCAGCATTGAGATTTATCTCCGCAAAATTCCCCGCCCTGCCCACGGTCAGTAGGGGACACCGATGGGCTTGGAAAGGCCGCCGTCCGTCGGATGGGACGTTAAGCCGTGGCCCCGTGTGCGGGAGAGCCATACCCTGTGCACGTTAAAGAACACGCTGGATGGCCTTGACGGGAGGCTACCATCTGTCTCCCAACAGCTGTTCCAGTGGATTCCCTCCCCCAACCTTCTCTGAGCCTTCGGGGTCCTTGTGGCCTGGCCATTTAGCCCATGGTGTGCAAAAAAGTGCCGCTCAGAGGTAAAACAATCCAATCCAAAACTTACCAATGTGTGAATTCACTACAGTTTCACGTATTTTGATGAACCCTTCCACACTATTCAGTCATACTCTATTGATGTAATAATATCCGCTTAATTATCTTAATAAATTCAACTTAAAAAAAAATGTTTCTTTCGATTCTTTTTTTCTCAGTTTGAATGAAGACTTACCTTTGTCCTGTTAGCCATTGTGTAAAAAAAGCTTTCCGTCAGATAAACCCATTCTTGTAGTTTCCCCTGTTTCGAATTTTTGCCAAGTTCTGAAACAGAAGAGATGTTTAGGAAATCCAAATTAAAATGCTTAAAACAAAGCAGAATACAAAGTAAACTGTTTATATTAACTAAGTTATTAAATTAAAATTCAAAATCATGGCTAAAATAGCTTTGCGCAATGATAAATAATACCACACCAGTATATTTTCATATACTGATTATTACAATAATTAAAATTTAATAAATTTCTCCCAATTTTTTTTATCTAACTTAGGAAGAATAATTTTTTGCACTTTTATATATTAATATTTAAATAAAAGTCCAGTCGTTTATAGAAAATATGGAATAAAAATTGCCCGCCCCCAGCTCAAATGGTAGAGCAACTGATTCCTAATCAAGAGATTCCGAGTCCGATCCAGTAGGCGGATGGGTTGTTGTTTTTTTATACTTGCCTAATTGTTACCATTTATGCTAACAATTTGACCTTCGTATCGTAGAGGGTAGCGTATCAAGGTCATTTATATTTGATCTACACCAAAAATACTTGGTGACTTGGGAAAAATAACTGTACCCATTGTTGCCTAAGATTAGCAAATTTCCTAAACTAAACTAATTTCATAAACAAATTTCCTAAACTAAAAAACACGTTAAACAACAATAAACTTATTTTATTTGCATATCATTATCAGAGTTAATAAATATATCTCGACCACATTTTTTGGCTTGGGTTGTTTTACCTCTGAGCGGCTTTTTTTGCACACCATGGGCTAAATGGCCAGGTCACAAGGACCCCGAAGGCTCAGAGAAGGTTGTGGGAAGGGACCGACTGGAACAGCTGTTGGGAGACAGATGGTAGTCTCCCGTCAAGGCCATCCAGCGTGTTCTTTAACGTGCACAGGGTATGGCTGTCCCGCACAAAGAGCCACGGTTTAACGTCCCATCCGACGGACGGCGGCCTTTCCAAGCCCATCGGTGTCCCCTACTGACCGTGGGCAGGGCGGGGAATTTTGCGGAGATAAATCTCAACGCTGACCCAGCTGGGACTCGAACCTGGGAACTACAGATTACGAGCCTGGCGCGCTACCGACTGAGCCACCCCCGCCCCACATTTTTTGGCCATTTGCATACTATTCCAACTACTTCCACGATGAACATATGACAGAAATATAAAGACATTAACAATTACAAGTAATCAAAACATAATAAATGTGTTAAGTTTTGCAGTTTCAAATTACAGATAATACTGCCTGTTCAGTTATTTCATCAAGAGAAAGCATTTCACTTACCCATCAGTGACTCCACAACAACATTTGCAAATCTGACAATGTTTCTGTAGTACGGTTCAAAGTCCTTGCCCACAGGTAAAACAGCCAAAAAGTTCGCTACTGTGTCGACTACATCAACTATGTTATACAACCTAAGGAAATAAATTTTAATTACAAAATAATAATCAGCCAAAAGTTTTACTCGATCCTGTTAAAATCAAATTGCAAAATCATTGAAGAGAAAAAAGCTGATTCAAAACATCTTTTACTTTAAAATTATTTCATTTTGGCTTTCGGCTTATGCTATTCTCATTGGTAGTCCTCAGCTTCAGCTATTCTCAATGGCAGTCCTCAGCTTAAGCTATTCTCAATGGCAGTCCTCAGCTTAAGCTATTCTCAATGGCAGTCCTCAGCTTAAGCTATTCTCAATGGCAGTCCTCAGCTTAAGCTATTCTCAATGGCAGTCCTCAACTTATGCTATTCTCAATGACAGTCCTCAGCTTATGCTATTCTCATTGGTAGTCCTCAGCTTAAGCTATTCTCAATGGCAGTCCTCAGCTTAAGCTATTCTCAATGGCAGTCCTCAGCTTAAGCTATTCTCAATGGCAGTCCTCAGCTTAAGCTATTCTCAATGGCAGTTCTCAACTTATGCTATTCTCAATGACAGTCCTCAGCTTATGCTATTCTCATTGGTAGTCCTCAGCTTAAGCTATTCTTAATGGCAGTCCTTAACTTATGCTGAACTCAGTGGCAGTCCTCAACTTATGCTATTCTCAATGACAGTCCTCAACTTATACTATTCTCATTGGCAGTCCTCAGTGTATGCTATTCTCAATGGCAATCCTCAGCTTATGCTATTCTCATTGGTAGTCCTCAGCTTGTTATTTTCAATGGCAGTCCTCAACTTATGCTATTCTCATTGGCAGTCCTCAGTGTATGCTATTCTCAATGGCAGTCCTCAACTTATGCTATTCTCATTGGCAGTCCTCAGTGTATGCTATTCTCAATGGCAGTCCTCAACTTATGCTATTCTCATTGGCAGTCCTCAGTGTATGCTATTCTCAATGGCAATCCTCAGCTTATGCTATTCTCATTGGTAGTCCTCAGCTTGTTATTTTCAATGGCAGTCCTCAACTTATGCTATTCTCATTGGCAGTCCTCAGTGTATGCTATTCTCAATAGCAATCCTCAGCTTATGCTATTCTCATTGGTAGTCCTCAGCTTGTTATTTTCAATGGCAGTGTTCAGCTTATGCTATTCTCAATGGCAATCCTCAGCTTATGCTATTCGCAATGGCAATCCTCAGCTTATGCTATTCTCATTGGTAGTCCTGAGCTTATGCTATTCTCAATGGCAGTCCTCAACTTATGCTATTCTTAGTGGCAATCCTCAGCTTATGCTATTCTCAATGGCAGTCCTCAACTTATGCTGAACTCAGTGGCAGTCCTCAACTTATGCTATTCCCAATGACAGTCCTCAGCTTATGCTATTCTCAGTGGCAGTACGCAACTTATGCTATTTTCAATGGCAGTCCTCAACTTATGCTATTCCCAATGTCAGTCCTCAACTTATGCTATTCCCAATAGCAGTCCTCAACTTATGCTATCCTGAATAGCGGCCCTCGATTTCAATAGCTGAAAATTCCTGCACCAACCTATGCAATAATTGATCATTGCTAAGCCAATGAATTTAATAAGCTAAAAAACGGGCAAAACGTTTTTTTAATACTTACAATTCCATTGATGCCTCAAGAGGAGTTGCAATTTTTTTGTCGTTACTGTCAATACTGGTAGCACTCCATTTATTTGAAATCGTTGGTTTAATATTAGTAGCGGAAATTATTGGATCTTGCAGTGAATTCGTCTGAAATGCACAAGAGAAAAACAATCAACTGATTCGAAAAATACGAAAAAGGAAGGCATTTAAAATATAAACTATACATTAGATATGAAATAATACATCTATATATAATTATTTATGTATTATAAAATAATATATATAATATACTATAAATTTAGGAAAATATAATAATTACACTTTAATACTTAGAAATGAAACAATTATAACAATAAAATTATTTGCTATTCAACTTTAAATTTTTTAGTCCTATCGCTATTCTTCATGATTTTTCTTTGTTAGAACAAAAAATATTTGCGATCTCGCTGCATTAAGAAGTTTCCATATATGACTTCCACCATTTTCTGAAAGAACAGCAGCTATTAAAAATTATTTCGGGTCGAAACTTTCGAGCCTTACCCTCCTGAACCATTTCGATTATTACAGACTTAGTGCCCTGACCCTCCTGAATCATTCAATTATAACTTTGCTCGATCCCTGACTCTTCTGAATCATTCGATTATTATTGAGTTCGTGCTCTGACCCTCCTGAACCATTTTATTGTTATTTTGCTCAAGCCCTGACCCTCCCGAATCATTCAATTGTTATTTTGCTCGAGCCCTGACCCTCCCGAATCATTCGATTATTACTTTGCTCGAGCCCTGACCCTCCCGAATCATTCAATTGTTACTTTGCTCGAGCCCTGATCCTCCCGAATCATTCGATTATTACTGGGTTCGTGCTCCGATCCTTCCTGAACCATTTGATTAATACTGCCTCGAGCCATGACCCCTCCTGAACCACTTCGATTATTATTGCCTTCCGAGCTCTGGTTCTCCCGAACCATTTCGATTATAAATGCCTTCAGAGCTCTGGTCCTCCTGAACCATTTCGATTATTTCTGAGATCGAGCCCATCCAAACCCTTTTTTTAAAAAAGATCTTGACACGATCGTTAAACATTTATATAAAAATGCATCCGCCAAACTATTTTTTTTTTCGATTCTTCACAGTATATTTTATTGCTATATAATTATTTTAAGCCATATAATTTTGGCTAACTTTTTATTTTGGCCGCTTACTTTTAATTTTGAAGACTTTTTGATAGGAAAAATAAAATATTTTATCAACCACCGGCTGGAAAATATTGTTTTTAGCCTTAAAGTGTTGATTACAAGATTAAAATCATAATCTAAACACCCCAAAAAGATTTTTTGAGGCTGTAAGCAATAATCCCAATGAGATTATTTCTTCTCTGATTCTTTACGATCATACTGTTTTGAACAAGTACAAGAGGCCTAAAACGGTAGCGTTCTCTGAGGAGACCTACCCGTTTTAGGTTTCTTGTATAATTTTACGGCTATTTTTAGCTTTTCTTATGTTTGCCCTTAGGGTCCCACCTAAGGGTGGTTTACTTATATATTTTGTTCTTACTCATGCCAAATTGGCATATCTTTATGATGGAGATGGTTCATCATCATCCTTAAGCAGCCATGGGCTACGGAGGTCCAACCAGACCGTGCAATTTAGTTCTCCAAGCAAGTCTGTCCTGAGCTACATCTAATTCATCTGGCCACTGCACAGCAATTCTAATAAGGTCCTGTTTGACATTGTCTGCCCACCGCATCCTAGGTCTCCCCTTCATTCTGAGGCCTTTAGGCACACTGTTCATAACCCTATTCGCCAATCTATAATTATTCATACGGGCAACATGGCCAAACCAACGGAGTCTCTCTCTGCACAATATGCTGCTTAAAGGAGGTTGCAAACTCCTTTGCCTAACCTCATCATTAGTTACAAAGTTGAACCACCTAATGCCCAAGATACTGCGTAAGCATCTGGAATCAAAAGCATCTAGTTTACTGTTATCTTGTTTACAAAGTGTTCAAGTTTCACTACCATAACTAACCCTACAAAGAACCAAACTATTATACAGTCTAATTTTAGTCTTTGGGTGTATACGCCTATTTTTCCAATATCTCCTTTCTTGACAGAATTCAAAATATCCTGAAGTTGTCCATAAAACCTATCCTTCTCATCCTCAACGGCATAACAGCAGATAACATTCAAGTCTTTAACGCTTGTCTGAAATTTTGCTGTAAGAAACCTTTTATTAATGCACTCATATCTTAGAAGAGCATCACTAGCTTGTCTGCTGAGAAGCAGACCCACGCCTTGGTGATACTTATTGTCGTCCCTCCCTGAAAAGAGAAATTTAAGATTACTTTTAAGAATCTGACCTTTATCTGTCCATCTGGTCTCTTGCAAGCCGAGAATATCTAAATTATAACGGTGGAATTCTTGTGTGAGGACATCAAGAGAAAAAGCTCTGTGCAGAGTCCTCACATTCCAACTACCTATGGAGAGAAAATGGTTAGTAGGATGTTTAAAGAAACTATGTTTATTGAGAGAAGGAATGCCGACAATATCAAACAGCCCCCTAATCGCAGACATGGGGCAAAGACCCGTTCCCCGACCACTAAAGGCTGAAGCCATCTACACTGGAAGACTTCCTCCAATGTAGAATTTGACGATGCCAATAGAAGCAAAGAGTTCAGGTGCCTGTGATGACCTCTGCTCAGGATTATCCACCAGCTGATAAACATATCCTGTGAATCTATTCACTTGGGGCTGTCAACCCACAAACAGAAAACACAGCGGAAGATTTTCCCTCCACAGAAGCCCACCAGTGCAGCAAAATCAGGATCCATAATCAAGCTCAGAGCCATATATCTGTCCAGTCCAGTGGGTTTATATGGTCAGCACCAGGACCCTGTGTGGTTGACCACTCCTCAGCAGGGTAGAAAAAAAAGAAAAGTAGCCATAGTTGTCCAGATTAGTAGGCCACACTAATCTGGCAGCCCTCCCCTTCCGTTCACTTCCACAAGAGAGTATCTCTTTTAAAAGGTACTTAGGGGTAAAATTATTTCTCGGTACATCGAATGTGATTATACGATCTACGATAAAATCAATCTAAATAAATTATTATTTAAAAAATTAAAAATTTAAATTACTACAGGACCCGAGTCTACTGCTATTTCATGAGTGAACCAGGCTGAAATTTTCTGAATGAGTCAGAGCCATCTTATGATTCTAGAAATATTCTTCTTGAGATTTGTTCCATGAGCAAGAGATTTGGCTATTGATCACAAAGCATGCCGGAATCCATTTTTAATATCCATTATAATCGATTTTTCTCACGAAAACTTCACGAATTGGCAGATGACAATTTAGAAAAATGCTAAATGTAGGATTCAAATGATGTCTCAACTTACATTGGTTCTCCTCTGAACGGAATAGTAACGGGACTTTCTGATGTCGGAAGAATCCAAATTGCTTCCAGCATCACGAGAATTTCCTGTCAAAATACGAGTTAAATAATTATATATTTCAGTGTTCTCATTGGCTAGAATTATATAGATATTGAAATTCACTCTTGATAATAGTATATTTACGAATTTCAGAAATCATTAAACACTAATTATTAAAAAAATGTATAATGAGAAAGCCTGTATAAGGACCTCTCAAATATCTGTAACGTTGAATAAATAAGTAAACACTAATTACTGCAACTTTTTGATGTTGAACTCAAACAAAAAACAAATGTTTTTCAGCCGGTGGTCGATAAAATATTTTATTTTTCCTATCAAAAAGTATTGAAATTTTAAAAATATCTAACAAAATTTTTAAATAAAATGGAAAGGTATTAGATTTCTTAAAATATTCAGAAATTTGCAGTTGATTATGTTTTCAAGTTCCTTTATTTATATTGCAGAAGTAATGTTCATTTTCCTATTCAGCAGAATTTTCCGTTATTTAAGTCATGGATGGCCAACGAGTCGAAGACATTTTAAGTCAGTCTCTTTATAAAACATTTAAAATATATAATATTTTTTAAATTCTTTTCTAACAATATTCTCGTTTCGTATGTGCCATATCGTTTCTGAATAGCAGAGATGTTTAGCTGATTTTTGGGGGAGGGGAATTAAAAGCCGATTGCCCTGTAAGTTAAAAATAAAATGCAGTTCTCAAACTTATATAAATGTTCGCTACCCCTGATTTAAATGTTCCACTATGAGGATTGGGTTGTTTTACCTCTGAGCGGCACTTTTTTGCACACCATGGGCTAAATGGCCAGGTCACATGGACCCCGAAGGCTCAGAGAAGGTTGGGGGAGGGGACCCACTGGAACAGCTGTTGGGAGACAGATGGTAGTCTCCCGTCAAAGCCATCCAGTGTGTTCTTTATGTTGGGTTGTTTTACCTTAGAGCGGCATTTTTTGCACACCATGGGCTAAATGGCCAGGTCACATGGACCCCGAAGGCTCAGAGAAGGTTGGGGCAGGAGACCCACTGTAACAGCTGTTGGGAGACAGATGGTAGCCTCCCGTCAAGGCCATCCAGCATGTTCTTTAACGTGCACAGGGTATGTCTCTCCCACACACGGAGCCACGGCTTAACGTCCCATCCGACGGACGGCGGCCTTTCCAAGCCCATCGGTGTCCCCTACTGACCGTGGGCAGGGCGGGGTATTTTGCGGAGATAAATCTCAACGCTGACCCAGCTGGGACTCGAACCTGGGAACTACAGATTACAGCCTAGCGCGCCACTATGAGGAAAAAGTTGTGAAATGCCACTCTTTTGTAAGGACGGATATGGGGGGAGAGGAGGGTAAGGTCGCTATACGCTATCCCTACTTGGGAAATTTTAAAATCTATAACTGTTGAATTGTTTTACCTCCGAGCAGCACGTTTTTGCCCACGATGGGCTAAATGACCAGGTCACAAGGACCCCGAGGGCTCAGAGCTGCCTCCCAACAGCTGTTCCAATGGGAGGGGACCCATTGGAACAGTTGTTGACGGGGAGTTTTGCGAAATCTCAACGCTGGCCCAGCTGGGACTCGAACCTGGGAGCGGCAGATTACGAGCCTGTCGCGTTAATGACCCAGCCACCACCCCCCCTTATCTGTAACTGAAGAACAAAAAAACACATAATATCAAGCAGTTACAATAAAAATTCTGTTGCGCTACGAAATATTCTTAAGTTTAGGAGAAATATTGTGTTGAGCCAGGTGGAATTCGAAACCACGATGTTATCAGAAGATTTTTCACTGAAATCCGCCTGGCTCAAGGCAATTTGGCTTACACCTGAGAATGTAAACCTATTTATCGTACTATTTATTTTAAAACAATTTTCTTCAAATATCATTATAGCAGAGAGGCAAAACGTACTTTTCGCAGAAATAAATGAAAGAAAAAATAAATTCGTAACGGTAGTTTTTCCCCTTTCTGTTTCAATCCACACATTTATTCTTCCTAATTTATTTCCTAAAATAGGACTTCATTTTCTGTACAATTCAGGTAGATGAGGCATGAAGATGTTATTGCATCAGGAGTCTGTATACGTGAGTCACAGACTTGTAGTTTCAGCTGTGTGTGCTTCGTAAGTGTGGTGAGCATATTCTCTAATGGGAAGATTTTCGCCACTTGTACGTTCAATGAAAAAGCATTTGTGGTCACGCGAAAGGTAGTTCAGAATGTTTCCATTTCTTACTATATTCTTCTAAAAAATTTCAAATTTCACCCAGCGCAAAAAAATTTCTCAAATTAAGTGTCTCCGAGTCTGAATGCCATCGCCATCTAGTGACTCATTTACAATTTGTTATTTTATTTTGTGTTTGTTTACGAGGATAATCCGGATGAATTCTGACTTTATTCTCGCCATTTTACCGCTCGTTTTCAAAACATCATGCTGCACATTTTACTTCGTTTTCTGTTTATAGACCTTCAACAATTTTGGTATTAAGATATATATGAATAATTCTTTTTGGGTTGGATAAATACTGAAATATTTGGATTTTATTTTTTCGAATTTCTCAATAGGTGCAGTCCCTCAAATTGAAAATTTTTAAAAACCACCGTTAAATGCATATTTTACGGTCGGATAAGAAAGGGGGGTAGGGAAAGGCCCCTTTCAGAATGCTAGTAAGGGTAAAAGGAGAAAATTATTAAACTTATTTATATTTCATGAATTTTTTTCAAGAAATTTTTTAAAACTTGTAAAAAGGAAGATACGTTATACCACATTGGAAATCCAGTCCCTTGCTCATTTTTTCGGCTCGATTGTGTTTCTTGCCCCTCCCCTCTCGACGATTGGTTTAGATCGGAGCCTGATACTGGGATTATATTAATGAAAGAAAGTTTGTAGTTGAATCGTGGCGCTTAAAATTGATACAAAAGAGACTTTGCGTCTTTACTCGAAAGAGTGATGAGGTAGTAAATTTTTTTTTTTGCTCTGAAAGATAAATAAAATTTTGTTTTGGTTTGGGTAGTTATTGTATACAGGGTTGGGTTGTTTTACCTCTGAGCGGCACTTTTTTGCACACCATGGGCTAAATGGCCAGGTCACATGGACCCTGAAGGCTCAGAGAAGGTTGGGGGAGGGAACCCATTGTAACAACTGTTAGGAGACAGATGGTAGCCTCCCGTCAAGGCCATCCAGCGTGTTCTTTAACGTGCACAGGGTATAGCTCTCACGCACACGGGGCCACGGCTTAACGTCCCATCCGACGGACGGCGGCCTTTCCAAGCCCATCGATGTCCCCTACTGACCGTGGGCAGGGCGGGGAATTTTGCGGTGATAAATCTCAACGCTGACCCAGCTGGAACTCGAACCTGGGAACTACAGATTACGAGCCTGGCGCGCTACCGACTGAGCCACCCCCGCCCCAGTTATTGTATACAGGATTCCTAAAACAAGAGAGACACACTCAAACTATATAATACGCCACTGTCAAGCATCAAATCTTGAGGGTGATATATACTTATCACGTTTATTCATTGAATAACACAAAAAGATGTTATATAACTACTCAAACATACATACAAACGCTAATGTAATAAAAATAATATAAAAACTCAAATTGCGATAGTAATGCACTCATTTCAAAAAAGATTCAGAAATGAAATTTACCTCCGAGAAATTTACACTTTCGCATCAATACCTTTCACGAGAAGCAATGCAAACGATTTCGATTTTTTTTTAATAAAATGTAAAATAATTGTATATTGATGCAAATTGTTGGTTACTGATAAGACGAATTATAATTCCTGTGGGTTAAAATTCTTTATTTGCATTCTATGGTACTGTCGCTCAAAAAAGTATCCGAACACTATGGTTGATTACAGAATTCAGAAAAAATATTTAGCAACGATTTTTTTAGAAATTAGTGATCTGACAACCTTCGTGTCACGTGACACGAAGGTTGCCAGATCACTAATTTCTAAAAAAATCGTTGCTATATATTTTTTCTGAATTCTGTAATCAACCATAGTGTTCGGATACTTTTTTGAGCGACTGCACAGTGAGTGCACTGATTTTAGAGTTTATCGAAACTTTACTTGAACGGAAACAAATTATTTCCTTGTATTGGTTAAAAAGAATAAATTGCAATAACAAAAAATATTTATTTCTGAACTTTAGACGCAAATATATTTCATCTATTGTTAATTATTTACTGAATAATAAGATTCAAAATACGTCACACACCTGAGAATTCTTTATTGAACCATTTCGAAATCAAGCTCAAATAATTCAATATCGATTTAACGCTTACATCGCCATTGTTTTCAAAGAGAGGTTCAAAATCGGTGATGACCTCTGAGATCCTGAAATTAATTAGCAAATCAGTGATCAGGGGAAAATAACTGGGACATCTAAAAGCGCCGATTTCTGTAAAAAAAACTGAAAAAACATGTCAAAATTCTTTGTTAAATAATTCTAAAAATATCACCCACTTCAAAAGAAAAACGATATAAATCTAAATCACATTATCTCATCAAGGAACTTTAAAAATAAAAAACGAACCAAAAAAAAATCACACTTTAATACCCACATTGCATTATTTTTAAGAACTGGAAGCAGTCTTTTGCATTTTTTTTTTAATTTTGCTTTCTTTTTCCGAAATTGAGTTAATTTGGTGTTCTTGCATTTAAATACTTTTTTAAAAGACGTAAAAAAATCATTTCTTTCAATTTGAGAATTTTTATATATGTATATATAGTTAATATATAAATATGGATATAATATGATTAAGATGACGAAAATATATGATTATAATCATAAAATAAATAATAAATTATTTACTCTATGATTATACAGTGGACCTTCGTTATAGCGCTGCTCGCTACACCGCGGACTCGGTTATAGCGCTGCTCGCTACACCGCGGACTCGGTTATAGCGCTGCTCGCTACACCGCGGACTCGGTTATAGCGCGGGCGATGTTCGCGATAAGTTCAAACATGTTTATACAGGTCCGTGCTGCGTTAGTGAATATCGCATTTTATTGTTACTGCGTATTGAGTAATTGTGTATGTATTGAGTTCCTGCATGTATTTTGAATAGTGTTTAATTATTGTATGCATGATGAGTAAAAGAAAAGCTTACAGTGTGAAATTTATTGTGTCGCCACCGCGCGCGCCGCTCGGTATAACGCGGTACACCTTATAACGCGGGTGTTGTTTCCCGCCCGACATGCGCGTTATATCGGGGGGTCCACTGTAATAATGTATTATCATTTTATATATCCATATATATATATTGTTATGACAGATGAACGTGCTACAATGAAAGATCATTAGTGTAGTGGAAAAGGAATTCAGAGACCTTAGGATGATGTTGAAGTAAAAATCCGGTAAATGTTTTAATCTCAATTTTTTAAATATTTCAAAGCACAAAGTATCATAATTTCAACTTAACGATCGCTTAAAATGATTTTTAGTGCCAGTTTTAACGAAAGTACCAATGGTGATTTGAGTTAGCTTCAAAAGCAAATATCCAAAACTCTAGAATCCTACAAAGTCAGAATTGAATAAGGGAAAAATATTTAAGATAAATGGAGTGCAATTACTTACAATTCGAGTTCTCCTGATCCATTTTCTATTTCCTCCACAATACTTCTTACGTCATATAAGACAGTCGGAAATTCGTCACTTCCGGTCATGCTAAATGGTCCTTCGGAAAGAGAAGTGAAAATGCCCAACATGTTGCCCACGTCACCAAGAATCTGACCCACGTCTGACCTACCAAACTTAGACATCACTTGAGACATCTGAAAAAATAATCAATTTATAAGTTAAACATTTCTTCAAACAAGAAATGCAAACGAAATAATTTCGTTTGGTAGTTATAACTTTAAAGAAAGAGCTCTGAATTTTTTTACTGAGGGGCAGATGTATTTACCCTTAGTGGTCATTAAATTATAACTCCCCCCAGCCATGGGGCAGGGGTGGCTCAGTCGGTAGCGCGCCCGGCTCGTAATCTGTAGTTCCCAGGTTCGAGTCCCAGCTGGGTCAGCGTTGAGATTTATCTCCGCAAAATTCCCCGTCCTGCCCACGGTCAGTAGGGGACACCGATGGGCTTGGAAAGGCCGCCGTCCGTCGGATGGGACGTTAAGCCGTGACTCCGTGTGCGGGAGAGCCATACCCTGTGCACGTTAAAGAACACGCTGGATGGCCTTGACGGGAGGCTACCATCTGTCTCCCAACAGCTGTTCCAGTGGGTCCCCTCCCCCAACCTTCTCTGAGCCTTCGGGGTCCATGTGACCTGGCCATTTAGCCCATGGTGTGCAAAAAAGTGCCGCTCAGAGGTAAAACAACCCCCCCCCCCAGCTATTCTATGTCAGTGGTAACTAACTTCGAGGCTCTATAACTTCTAAAATATGCGTTTTATGAGAAAATGTAACGGAAGACAAATTATACATCTCCATCAAATCTAAATCTCGAATTCCAACAATATTCGCCTTGTATTTAAAGAATTATGGAACTTTGAATATTTACCAACAGCAATGCCAAACATTAGAATTTACATCAGAAGTCAATTATAATTTGAATAAGAAGCATTATTTAAAACCATTTAATATAATAGATATATATTGAAAAACGTCTGCGCAAATAATTGCTTCGATATTTTCCAATTTTCTTGCATTGTTACTGTTAAATACTGTATTTTAATTCAAATGTTTGAATGGTTTGCATTGTTTTGTATCACAATTAAATGGATTGCGGTTATTTAAAATGGGTTTTAAAATGGGCTTTGACGAATAAAAAAAAAAATCATTTAACCTAGAAATAACTTAATTTTTGTGAACGTTTTCCAGCCTGACTTCTTCAAAATCAAATTTCGTTCACACTTCATCGGATTCGAATAGCAGTTGAAAATTATATTGCCCTAAAATGTCCTTCTAAATTCAATATTTGAAAACCGCAGGAAATGTCTTATGATCACAAAAAATTGAGTTTCGTTGCATATGAAGTCCAAATCCAGGACCTGCTGATAACAAATCCGATGCTCCTTTATCCGATTCTCTTTTATCCGATGCTCCTTTAGCTGGAAATTGAGCTAGCTTCCAATAGCTGAATGATAAGAGCACCCGGCATATTATCAAGAGGCTTGATTTCGGATCACACATGCATAAAGACTCAATTTTTCCTCAGCAAATTGTGTGTGTTGTGTGTGTGTGTGTGGAAGGGGGGGCTCAGTCGGTAGCGCGCCAGGCTCGTAATCTGTAGTTCCCAGGTTCGAGTCCCAGCTGTGTCAGCGTTCAGATTTAACTCCGCAAAATTCCCCGCCCTGTCCACGGTCAGTAGGGGACACCGATGGGCTTGAAAAGGCCGCCGTCCATCGGATGGGACGTTAAGCCGTGGCTCCGTGTGCGGGAGAGCCATATCCTGTGCACATTAAAGAACACGCTGGATGGCCTTGACGGGAGCTACCATCTGTCTCCCAACTGCTGTTCCAGTGGGTCCCCTCTCCCAACCTTCTCTGATCCTTCGGGGTCCATGTGACCTGGCCATTTAGCCCATGGTGTGCAAAAAAGTGCAGCTCAGAGGTAAAACAACCGAACCCAACCAATTTTTCCTCAGCAAATTAGGCGTGTGAGTGTGTGTGTGTGGGAGGGGGGGGGGGGCTCAGTCGGTAGCGCGCCAGGCTCGTAATCTGCAATTCCCAGGTTCGAGTCCCACCTGGGTCAACATTGACATTTATCTCCGCAAAATTCCCCGCCCTGCCCACAGTCAGTAGGGGACACCGATGGGCTTGGAAAGGCCGCCGTCCGTCGGATGGGACGTTAAGCCGTGGCTCCATGTGCGGGAGAGCCATATCCTGTGCACGTTAAAGAACATGCTGGATGGCCTTGACGGGAGGCTACCATCTGTCTCCAAACAGCTGTTCCAGTGGGTCCCCTCCCCCAACCTTCTCTGAGCCTTCGGGGTCCATGTGACCTGGTCATTTAGCCCATGGTGTGCAAAAAAAATGCCGCTCAGAGGTAAAACAACCCAACGTTAAAGAACACGCTTGATGGCTTTGACGGGAGGCTACCATCTGTCCCCCAACCTTCTCTGAGTCTTCGGGGTCCATGTGACCTGGCCATTTAGCCCATGGTGTGCGAAAAAGTGCCGCTCAGAGGTAAAACAACCCAACCCTCAGCAAATTATTCGAGTATTCCTTTAGAGTGTGTATGAGAATGAAATCTCCTTACCAGATGAATAATGCTCCCGATATTCACTTGTTGTTTTAACTTCGAGACTAGATCGTCAGCAGACGAAGAATTCAAACCGCAGAGGATTTTCGAAACATCGTCCAATGAGTTCTGATCTCTGGAGACGAGAATTTTTCGCAGATTCTGAGGATCATCGCATACAGCTTCGAGGAACTTCGGAGAGAAACTCAACATCTCGAGCATCTGGAAAAAAAAAGAGGTAAGTTTGTTGTCGTCGTCAGCACCTGATCTAGAAATATTAAAAAGGGGGAGGGAAAATAGAACTTGAAAAGGGTAATGGGGAAGGGGGATGGTGGAAGAGAACTTGAAAAGGGTAATGGGGAAGGGGGATGGTGGAAGAGAACTTGAAAAGGGTAATGGGGAAGGGGGATGGTGAGAGAGAACTTGAAAAGGGTAATGGGGAAGGGGGATGGTGGAAGAGAACTTGAAAAGGGTAATGGGGAAGGGGGATGGTGGAAGAGAACTTGAAAAGGGTAATGGGGAAGGGGGATGGTGGAAGAGAACTTGAAAAGGGTAATGGGGAAGGGGGATGGTGGAAGAGAACTTGAAAAGGGTAATGGGGAAGGGGGATGGTGGAAGAGAACTTGAAAAGGGTAATGGGGAAGGGGGATGGTGGAAGAGAACTTGAAAAGGGTAATGGGGAAGGGGGATGGTGAAAGAGAACTTGAAAAGGGTAATGGGGAAGGGGGATGGTGAAAGAGAACTTGAAAAGGGTAATGGGGAAGGGGGATGGTGAAAGAGAACTTGAAAAGGGTAATGGGGAAGGGGGATGGTGAAAGAGAACTTGAAAAGGGTAATGGGGAAGGGGGATGGTGAAAGAGAACTTGAAAAGGGTAATGGGGAAGGGGGATGGTGAAAGAGAACTTGAAAAGGGTAATGGGGAAGGGGGATGGTGAAAGAGAACTTGAAAAGGGTAATGGGGAAGGGGGATGGTGAAAGAGAACTTGAAAAGGGTAATGGGGAAGGGGGATGGTGAAAGAGAACTTGAAAAGGGTAATGGGGAAGGGGGATGGTGAAAGAGAACTTGAAAAGGGTAATGGGGAAGGGGGATGGTGAAAGAGAACTTGAAAAGGGTAATGGGGAAGGGGGATGGTGAAAGAGAACTTGAAAAGGGTAATGGGGAAGGGGGATGGTGAAAGAGAACTTGAAAAGGGTAATGGGGAAGGGGGATGGTGAAAGAGAACTTGAAAAGGGTAATGGGGAAGGGGGATGGTGAAAGAGAACTTGAAAAGGGTAATGGGGAAGGGGATGGTGAAAGAGAACTTGAAAAGGGTAATGGGGAAGGGGGATGGTGAAAGAGAACTTGAAAAGGGTAATGGGGAAGGGGGAAGGTGAAAGAGAACTTGAAAAGGGTAATGGGGAAGGGGGATGGTGAAAGAGAACTTGAAAAGGGTAATGGGGAAGGGGGATGGTGAAAGAGAACTTGAAAAGGGTAATGGGGAAGGGGGATGGTGAAAGAGAACTTGAAAAGGGTAATGGGGAAGGGGGGATGGTGAAAGAGAACTTGAAAAGGGTAATGGGGAAGGGGGATGGTGAAAGAGAACTTGAAAAGGGTAATGGGGAAGGGGGATGGTGAAAGAGAACTTGAAAAGGGTAATGGGGAAGGGGGATGGTGAAAGAGAACTTGAAAAGGGTAATGGGGAAGGGGGATGGTGAAAGAGAACTTGAAAAGGGTAATGGGGAAGGGGGATGGTGAAAGAGAACTTGAAAAGGGTAATGGGGAAGGGGGATGGTGAAAGAGAACTTGAAAAGGGTAATGGGGAAGGGGGATGGTGAAAGAGAACTTGAAAAGGGTAATGGGGAAGGGGGATGGTGAAAGAGAACTTGAAAAGGGTAATGGGGAAGGGGGATGGTGAAAGAGAAATTGAAAAGGGTAATGGGGAAGGGGGATGGTGAAAGAGAACTTGAAAAGGGTAATGGGGAAGGGGGATGGTGAAATAGAACTTGAAAAGGGTAATGGGGAAGGGGGATGGTGAAAGAGAACTTGAAAAGGGTAATGGGGAAGGGGGATGGTGAAAGAGAACTTGAAAAGGGTAATGGGGAAGGGGGATGGTGAAAGAGAACTTGAAAAGGGTAATGGGGAAGGGGGAAGGTGAAAGAGAACTTGAAAAGGGTAATGGGGAAGGGGGATGGTGAAAGAGAACTTGAAAAGGGTAATGGGGAAGGGGGATGGTGAAAGAGAACTTGAAAAGGGTAATGGGGAAGGGGGATGGTGAAAGAGAACTTGAAAAGGGTAATGGGGAAGGGGATGGTGAAAGAGAACTTGAAAAGGGTAATGGGGAAGGGGGATGGTGAAAGAGAACTTGAAAAGGGTAATGGGGAAGGGGGATGGTGAAAGAGAACTTGAAAAGGGTAATGGGGAAGGGGGATGGTGAAAGAGAACTTGAAAAGGGTAATGGGGAAGGGGGATGGTGAAAGAGAACTTGAAAAGGGTAATGGGGAAGGGGGATGGTGAAAGAGAACTTGAAAAGGGTATGGGGAAGGGGGATGGTGAAAGAGAACTTGAAAAGGGTAATGGGGAAGGGGGATGGTGAAAGAGAACTTGAAAAGGGTAATGGGGAAGGGGATGGTGAAAGAGAACTTGAAAAGGGTAATGGGGAAGGGGGATGGTGAAAGAGAACTTGAAAAGGGTAATGGGGAAGGGGGAAGGTGAAAGAGAACTTGAAAAGGGTAATGGGGAAGGGGGAAGGTGAAGAGAACTTGAAAAGGGTAATGGGGAAGGGGGATGGTGAAAGAGAACTTGAAAAGGGTAATGGGGAAGGGGGATGGTGAAAGAGAACTTGAAAGGGTAATGGGGAAGGGGGATGGTGAAGAGAACTTGAAAAGGGTAATGGGGAAGGGGATGGTGAAAGAGAACTTGAAAAGGGTAATGGGGAAGGGGGATGGTGAAAGAGAACTTGAAAAGGGTAATGGGGAAGGGGGATGGTGAAAGAGAACTTGAAAAGGGTAATGGGGAGGTCACATGGACCCCGAAGGCTCAGAGAAGGTTGGGGGAGGGGACCCACTGGAACAGCTGTTGGGAGACAGATGGTAGCCTTCCGTCAAGGCCATCCAGTGTGTTCTTGAACGTGTGTTGGGTTGTTTTACCTCTGAGCGCCACTTTTTTGCACACCATGGGCTAAATGGCCAGGTCACATGGACCCTGAAGGCTCAGAGAAGGTTGGGGGAGGGGACCCACTGGAACAGCTGTTGAGAGACAGATGGTAGCCTCCCGTCAAGGCCATCCAGTGTGTTCTTTAATGTTGGGTTGTTTTATCTCTGAGCGGCACTTTTCTGCACACTATGGGCTAAATAGCCAGGTCACAAGGACCCCGAAGGCTCAGAGAAGGTTGGGGGAGGGGACTCACTGGAACAGCTGTTGGGAGACAGATGGTAGCCTTCCGTCAAGGCCATCCAGTGTGTTCTTTAACGTGTGTTGGGTTGTTTTACCTCTGAGCGGCACTTTTTTTGCACACCATGGGTTAAATGGCCAGGTCACATGGACCCCGAAGGCTCAGAGAAGGTTGGGGGAGGGGACTCACTGGAACAGCTGTTGGGAGACAGATGGTAGCCTTCCGTCAAGGCCATCCAGTGTGTTCTTGAACGTGTGTTGGGTTGTTTTACCTCTGAGCGGCACTTTTTTTGCACACCATGGGTTAAATGGCCAGGTCACATGGACCCCGAAGGCTCAGAAAAGGTTGGGGGAGGGGACTCACTGGAACAGCTGTTGGGAGACAGATGGTAGCCTTCCGTCAAGGCCATCCAGTGTGTTCTTGAACGTGTGTTGGGTTGTTTTACCTCTGAGCGGCACTTTTTTGCACACCATGGGCTAAATGGCCAGGTCACATGGACCCCGAAGGCTCAGAGAAGGTTGGGGGAGGGGACCCACTGGAACAGCTGTTGGGAGATAGATGGTAGCCTCCCGTCAAGGCCATCCAGCGTGTTCTTTAATGTGTGTTGAGTCGTTTTACCTCTGACACACCATGGGTTAAATGGCCAGGTCACATGGACCCCGAAGGCTCAGAGAAGGTTGGGGGAGGGGACTCACTGGAACAGCTGTTGGGAGACAGATGGTAGCCTTCCGTCAAGGCCATCCAGTGTGTTCTTGAACGTGTGTTGGGTTTTTTACCTCTGAGCGGCACTTTTTTTGCACACCATGGGTTAAATGGCCAGGTCACATGGACCCCGAAGGCTCAGAGAAGGTTGGGGGAGGGGACTCACTGGAACAGCTGTTGGGAGACAGATGGTAGCCTTCCGTCAAGGCCATCCAGTGTGTTCTTGAACGTGTGTTGGGTTGTTTTACCTCTGAGCGCCACTTTTTTGCACACCATGGGCTAAATGGCCAGGTCACATGGACCCTGAAGGCTCAGAGAAGGTTGGGGGAGGGGACCCACTGGAACAGCTGTTGAGAGACAGATGGTAGCCTCCCGTCAAGGCCATCCAGTGTGTTCTTTAATGTTGGGTTGTTTTATCTCTGAGCGGCACTTTTCTGCACACTATGGGCTAAATAGCCAGGTCACAAGGACCCCGAAGGCTCAGAGAAGGTTGGGGGAGGGGACTCACTGGAACAGCTGTTGGGAGACAGATGGTAGCCTTCCGTCAAGGCCATCCAGTGTGTTCTTTAACGTGTGTTGGGTTGTTTTACCTCTGAGCGGCACTTTTTTTGCACACCATGGGTTAAATGGCCAGGTCACATGGACCCCGAAGGCTCAGAGAAGGTTGGGGGAGGGGACTCACTGGAACAGCTGTTGGGAGACAGATGGTAGCCTTCCGTCAAGGCCATCCAGTGTGTTCTTGAACGTGTGTTGGGTTGTTTTACCTCTGAGCGGCACTTTTTTGCACACCATGGGCTAAATGGCCAGGTCACATGGACCCCGAAGGCTCAGAGAAGGTTGGGGGAGGGGACCCACTGGAACAGCTGTTGGGAGATAGATGGTAGCCTCCCGTCAAGGCCATCCAGCGTGTTCTTTAATGTGTGTTGAGTCGTTTTACCTCTGACACACCATGGGTTAAATGGCCAGGTCACATGGACCCCGAAGGCTCAGAGAAGGTTGGGGGAGGGGACTCACTGGAACAGCTGTTGGGAGACAGATGGTAGCCTTCCGTCAAGGCCATCCAGTGTGTTCTTGAACGTGTGTTGGGTTTTTTACCTCTGAGCGGCACTTTTTTTGCACACCATGGGTTAAATGGCCAGGTCACATGGACCCCGAAGGCTCAGAGAAGGTTGGGGGAGGGGACTCACTGGAACAGCTGTTGGGAGACAGATGGTAGCCTTCCGTCAAGGCCATCCAGTGTGTTCTTGAACGTGTGTTGGGTTGTTTTACCTCTGAGCGGCACTTTTTTGCACACCATGGGCTAAATGGCCAGGTCACATGGACCCCGAAGGCTCAGAGAAGGTTGGGGGAGGGGACCCACTGGAACAGCTGTTGGGAGATAGATGGTAGCCTCCCGTCAAGGCCATCCAGCGTGTTCTTTAATGTGTGTTGAGTCGTTTTACCTCTGACACACCATGGGTTAAATGGCCAGGTCACATGGACCCCGAAGGCTCAGAGAAGGTTGGGGGAGGGGACTCACTGGAACAGCTGTTGGGAGACAGATGGTAGCCTTCCGTCAAGGCCATCCAGTGTGTTCTTGAACGTGTGTTGGGTTGTTTTACCTCTGAGCGCCACTTTTTTGCACACCATGGGCTAAATGGCCAGGTCACATGGACCCCGAAGGCTCAGAGAAGGTTGGGGGAGGGGACCCACTGGAACAGCTGTTGGGAGACAGATGGTAGCCTCCCGTCAAGGCCATCCAGCGTGTTCTTTAACGTGCACAGGGTATGGCTCTCCCGCACACGGGGCCACGGCTTAACGTTATGTAATTATTAACTCAGACACAGAACTCATTAACTTCTTAAATAAGCTATTTATGAAACAATGCGGGGAAAATAATTTAAAGATGTCAGTCAAATTCCATTTCAATCAAGATTTCATCAATATTCGTTCGGTATTAAAGAGAGAATTGTGGAAATTGGAATATTTAAGAGCAATAGTGGCAGCTGAAATAATTTCTCTGAAAAGTTAATTAAAACTTTCAATTGATTAGCATAACGGCTGAAACGAAAGCAATAAACGTTATATTAATCTTTAGTAACGTGTGAAAGAAGGGGCGGGGGTGGCTCAGTCGGTAGCGCGCCAGGCTCGTAATCTGTAGTTCCCAGGTTCGAGTCCCAGCTGGGTCAGCGTTGAGATTTATCTCCGCAAAATTCCCTGCCCACGGTCAGTAGGGGACACCGATGGGATTGGAAAGGCCGCCGTCCGTCGGATGGGACGTTAAGCCGTGGCCCCGTGTGCGGGAGAGCCATACCCTGTGCACGTTAAAGAACACACTGGATGGCCTTGACGGGAGGCTACCATCTGTCTCCCAACAGCTGTTTCAGTGGGTCCCCTCCCCCAACCTTCTCTGAGCCTTCGGGGTCCATGTGACCTGGCCATTTAGCCCATGGTGTGCAAAAAAGTGCCGCTCAGAGATAAAACAACCCAACATTAAAGAACACGCTGGATGGCCTTGACGGGAGGCTACCATCTGTTTCCCAACAGCTGCTCCAGTGGGTCTCCTCCCCCAACCCTCTCTGAGCCTTCGGGGTTCATGTGACCTGGCCATTTAGCCCTTTGTGTGCAAAAAAGTGCAGCTCAGAGGTAAAACAACCCAACATTAAAGAACACGCTGGATGGCCTTGACGGGAGGTTACCATCTGTCTCCCAACAGCTGTTCCATTGGGTCCCCTTCCCCAACCTTCCCTGAACCTTCTGGGTCCTTGTGACCTGGCCATTTAGCCCATGGTGTGCAAAAAAGTGCCGCTCAGAGATAAAACAACCCAACATAACACGCTGGATGGCCTTGACGGGAGGCTACCATCTGTCTCCCAACAGCTGTTCCAGTGGGTCCCCTCTCCCAACCTTCTCTGAGCCTTCGGGGTCCATGTGACCTGGCCTTTTAGCCCTTGGTGTGCAAAAATGTGCCGCTCAGAGGTAAAACAACCCAACCCGTTAAACCAATCTTAACTAGTGACTTAGACCCAGATAAGTTAATCTTGAAAAACATAAAGCAAACGAAGTAACATTGCTGCGCATGCATGCAGAAACGCATTCAAGATTCGAGAGAAAGAGAACTGCCAATTTGGTTTTACGCTTCTGTGGTTTTGAAGGTCGGGCCTAATGAGGCTTTGTTGAAATATTTTCCTCCTGTTTTCTGATGTCAAAACGTAAAGAGAACTTCTTCATTTTAGAGACATAAAAATGACAACTGCTGCAGGCAACGAGAGAATGGCCCCAAATATCCTTGACCTAAATACTCAATTATTGCTTCAAATTAACGAAATTGCATTTAAAAAAATGGAAGAAACGTGAATATAGATTTAATATTGGGTAATAATTGGGATAATAATCACTGTCTTTCAGCAAGTTTTTAAAAATTGCAGAAATTTTTCAATAATTTTAGATATTAATATTATAGAATTTCATTTTTGCAAAAATCAGCTGTTGATGCAAATGACCTTGAGATCTTTAAACAGCAAATTTTTTTGTGTGTGTGTTAATGAAGATCTTACACTAACTTTGCAAACTATACAAATAACTCGACTGGAAATTTTCATCAAAGGGCCAGACCTTTCTTAAGTTATTTTTTGTCAACATTACTCATCAAGAGTTTTTATTATCCAACATTGATATTTATAATTAATTCTTAATATTATATTATTTTATAATTGGGTTATAAAGCATTTTGGTTACAAATTTCCTTTCTTTTGACTTTGTCACCCACACCCATCTCCATCTCAATTTCCTCGATTGGAGCGAAATAGACTTAAATATCTTCCGGTATTTTTTAAATCTTTGAATTACAGAAAGAGAATACTTCCCGTAATTCAAAGTTTATTTTACCGTAAGTTCTACTGAACTAATAAATATTATTGCGATATTCATACAGTATATGTAATATTTATGCTTTATTCTTTATTGATTATGTTATTCCTATTATTAAAATTTTCCGAAGGAACCAAGAACTGGGATTAATTCGATGTGCGAACAATTCGCCAAGTTTGCAACATGGTGTTCCCATTTTAGAGTTCCAGCTGTCCACGGTTGATATTTATTTCCACAAAGTCTCGTTCTACCCTCGGTCAGAAAGGGAAAAACCGACTTTTTTTGAAAGGACACCGTCCATCGGATGACACGTTAACCCATGGTCCGATGTACAGAAAAAGCCATAGCCTGTGCACATTAAAGAACACACTGGATGGTCTTGATGGAAGTTTTCCATTAATATATATCCTAGTAGTTGTCGATGGATTCTTTTTCCTAACAACTCTTTGGCTGGGTTGGGTTGTTTTACCTCTGAGTGGCACTTTTTTGCACACCATCGGCTAAATGGCCAGGTCACAAGGACCCCGAAGGCTCAGAGAAGGTTGGGGGAGGGGACCCACTGGAACAGCTGTTGGGAGACAGATGGTAGCCTCCCGTCAAGGCCATCCAGCATGTTCTTTAACGTGCACAGGTTATGGCTCTCCCGCACACGGGGCCACGGCTTAACGTCCCATCCGACGGACGGCGCCCTTTCCAAGCCCATCGGTGTCTCCTACCTACCGTGGGCAGGGCGGGGAATTTTGCGGAGATAAATCTCAATGCTGACCCAGCTGGGACTCGAACCTGGGAACTACAGATTACGAGCCTGGCGCGCTACCGACTGAGCCACAGCCGCCCCAACAACTCTTTGACATCCTAGTGGCCTGATCATAATCAACCCATGAGCACAATGCCAATTCTTATCTCCGCAAAATTCCCCGCCCTGCCCACAATCAGTAGGGGACACCGATGGGCTTGGAAAGGCCGCCGCCCGTCGGATGGGACGTTAAGCCGTGGCCCCGTGTGCGGGAGAGACATACCCTGTGCACGTTAAAGAACACGCTGAATGGCCTTGACGGGAGGCTACCATCTGTCTCCCAACAGCTGTTCCAGTGGGTCCCCTCCCCCAACCTTCTCTGAGCCTTCGGGGTCCATGTAACCTGGCCATTTAGCCCATGGTGTGCAAAAACGTGCCACTCAGAGATAAAACAACCCAACCCAATGCCAATTCTTTCCCCCTTTTTTAAACCTTAGAGTTTTAATCCACGAATTTAAAACACCTAAACTTTTAGAGCGAATTTTTTAAGATTTCCTTTTATTAAAGAAAAAACAATTTTAAGTAATAACACTAAAATTTCAATTACTACATAAGAACATATATACTATCATAAACTATATAAGAATTACTTTTGGCACTTTAACGTAGGCATCCAATAAGTTTTCAATCATCCTCGTAGACAAACCCATCTCTTTCAATATCTGCTTCGTCTGAGCTGGCTCTTTCAAAAGATCTTTCACGAGCACGCCTCGATCTAATGCAAAAGATAAAACATTTTCATTGCATCTCGAAACATATTCACTTCAGATGACAAGAAATTTTGAAACAAAAAAAAAACGATTTTAAAACTAATCCAAATAACATTGTTCACCATACATATACTATGGTAGGTGGTCATATTATTCTGATACGACCGCGTATTTATAAATAATCTATAATATTTAAGTTCTCTTAAAAATAGTGAATAACAAAAAAATTTAAAGTTCATATTGATCTTTATATATAATGGCCAAAACGACCTTGAAAAAATTTTGTCATTCGCAGTTTTTAAGAGAATTAAAAATAACAGCGTTATTCATAAATACCTCAACAGTTTCGAAATTTTATTGCAATAACATTTATAAAGAGAGAGGCACATACAGCATGACGATCAATAGGGGAACTCTCTCAATTTTCTTTGATTTCACATCACAAATTCTCATTTGAGATTTTCTGAATGAGAATCTGCTAGGACTATGGATAAGACGGAGAAGACGTGGTGATCCCGCTGAATTGATACTCATGAAATGGCCGCCAAGAACACCAGATCTGACACCGATACTTTTCCTTGTGGTGTGTGTTTACTTGACACCACTGGACGAGTTAAAATTAAGGATCACGGATGATCTCGATGGACGATTGTCACGTGAAATCACAACTTTGAGAGATCCCCTACAGATCGGAATGCCTTATGTGCCTCTTTCTTTATAATTGTTATTGCAATATTTGAAAGTGTTCATTTTTTGAACGTGTTGAGGTCGGATTAGTTTGGATTGTTTTACCTCTGAGAGGCAGTTTTTTGCACACCATGGGCTAAATGGCCAGGCCACAAGGACCCCGAAGGCTCAGAGAAGGTTGGGGGGAGGGGACCCACTGGAACAGCTGTTGGGAGACAGATGGTAGCCTCCCGTCAAGGCCATCCAGCGTGTTCTTTAACGTTCAGTTGTTTTACCTCTGAGAGGCACTTTTCTGCACACCATGGGCTAAATAGCCAGGTCACATGGACCCCGAAGGCTCAGAGAAGGTTGAGGGAGGGGACCCACTAGAACAGCTGTTGGGAGACAGATGGTAGCCTCCCGTCAAGGTCACTCAGCGTGTTCTTTAATATTGGGTTGTTTTACCTCTGAGCGGCACTTTTTTGCACACCATGGGCTAAATGGCCAGGTCACATGGACCCCGAAGGCTCAGAGAAGGTTGGGGGAGGGGACCCACTGGAACAGCTGTTGGGAGACAGATGGTAGCCTCCCGTCAAGGTCACTCAGCGTGTTCTTTAATATTGGGTTGTTTTACCTCTGAGCTGCACTTTTTTGCACACCATGAGCTAAATGGCCAGGTCACATGGACCCCGAAGGCTCAGAGAAGGTTGTGGGAGGGGACCCACTGGAACAGCTGTTGGGAGACAGATGGTAGCCTCCCGTCAAGGCCATCCAGCGTGTTCTTTAACGTGCACAGGGTATGGCTCTCCCGCACACGGGGCCACGGCTTAACGTCCCATCCGACGGACGGCGGCCTTTCCAAGCCCATCGGTGTCCCCTACTGACCGTGGGCAGGGCGGGGAGTTATGCGAAGATAAATCTCAACGCTGACCCAACTGGGACTCGAACCTGGGAACTACAGATTACGAGCCTGGCGCGCTACCGACTGAGCCACCCCCGCCCAACGTGTTGAGGTATTTATGAACAATCCTGTATATTTAATGATAAGGAAAAACATTTATTCTTCATTATTTTCACAAGAAGCATAAATTTTATACAATCCCATAGATTTAATTACTAATGTTAATGTGAAATTTTAATGGAAGTCCAAGTTTATTATTCAATTATTTATATCGAATTTCACTTTGAATTGCTTTAATTTTACGTAAAATTAAGCAATAAGATTTCGGTTGGTAGTTAATTGAACATAATATACCGTATACGCTTTATATTTATTCCTCAGTTTCTTAAAAATTTTGAAAATAAAAAATAATTATACATTGAAATGAAGACGTATTTTTCTCTGCGAAGTATTCTACAGTTATATACATTAGAAAAATAAATATTTTAAAAGCATCAGTATTTGTCAAGATTGTGTAATGAGAATATGTCATTGGGGCCGTGTTCTTTCTTCAATGTAGATCGTATAATCACATTCGATGTACGGGGTAATAATTTTACCCCTAACCATCTCCATCATAAAGATATGCCTATTTGGCATGAGTAAGAACAAAATATATAAGTAAACCACCCTTAGGTGGGCCCCTAAGGGCAATCATAAGAAAAGCTAAAAATAGCAGGAAAATTGTACAAGAAACCTAAAACGGGTAGGTCTCCTCAGAGA
Organism: Ryuthela nishihirai; assembly: GCA_038380435.1. Lineage (NCBI taxonomy): Eukaryota > Metazoa > Arthropoda > Arachnida > Araneae > Heptathelidae > Ryuthela > Ryuthela nishihirai. Next base: position 54,612,207 of record JAWZYU010000022.1, read on the forward strand.
ACGCTACCGTTTTAGGCCTCTTGTACTTGTTCAAAACAGTATGATCGTAAAGAATCGGAGAAGAAATAATCTCATTGGGATTATTGCTTCCAGCCTCAAAAAATCTTTTTGAGGTGCGTTTTATATGTGTAGATATGTGGTCGATGCCCAGGTCTTTATGGAGTTGGGCATCGACCATAAAAAAATCATTTCTTAAATATTAATAGTGTTCTAAATATTTTTACCGGGTTATAGAAATACGAGGGTGAATGTGGGTCTGACCAACCCCATTTAAAACAGAAGGCCGTTCTATTAGGTTATGACGTCAGCTTTAGTGAGCTTAAGGCACGATTATTATTAAGGTTTATATAGATATAAATATTGATTATTTCGAAAAAAAAACATTCATAAGTATATGCATAAATTAGTATAAAATTAATTTTAAAACTTATCAGTGAAAATAGCAGAAATAAATGTCTAAGAAATTCGTAGATGTTTAGATCAACTTAAGTTGACGTCATAATTTAGTTGAACGGCCTTGTGTTCTAGGTGGTGTTGGGTTCACATACCTTGGACCATTGACGTTGCAGTTCACGGTTAAGGAACTGTCTTTCGTTTATAACAAATTACGCGTTTTCTTTTAAAAGAAAAGGAAATTTACGTTTCGCTGAAGCTTTTGAAGGCTATAAGTTTTAAGTTTTTCCAACCAATTCGAAAATAAGAATCGACTGTTTTAATCGAGGAAATATTTTTCAGTGTAAATACTCGTATAAAAAAAATTACACTGCTGGAAAAAAGATATGAACAACTACAATGCAATTACGCAATCTAAGTGTTGAAAAACAATGAACTGTGGTTGGAGAAATTTATCAGAATGCGTGGCAACAGTGCACGAGGAAATCGTATATGTTTGAAATAGGGGTGGGGGTGGCTCAGTCGGTAGCGCGCCAGGCTCGTAATCTGTAGTTCCTAGGATTGAGTCCCAGCTGGGTCAGCGTTGAGATTTATCTCCGCAAAAATTCCCCGCCCTGCCCACGGTCAGTAGGGGACACCGATGGGCTTGAAAAGGCCGCCGTCCGTCGGATGGGACGTTAAGCCGTGGCCCCGTGTGCGGGAGAGCCATACTCTGTGCACGTTAAAGAACACGCTGGATGGCCTTGACGGGAGGGTACCATCTGTCTCCCAACAGCTGTTCCAGTGGGTCCCCTCCCACAACCTTCTCTGAGCCTTCGGGCTCCTTGTGACCTGGCCATTTAGTCCATGGTGTGCAAAAAAGTGCCGCTCAGAGGTAAAACAACCCAACCGAACCCAACTGTTTGAAATATATAAGTTAACACTTAGGAGTCGGAATTTGAAGTTGAATAGGAAGATTGGTTTAGTTGTTTGGGTTCGTGGAGCTCGAGCCATCTCGGTTCGAGTGTGCCAAACCCGATAAAATGAAAATCAATTCCAAGAAGAAAGTAATGGAAGCTGCAGACCTCAACAGAAAATATGATTACCTTTGGCAGACTAGGAGACAGGGCAGGATCTACTGTGCAGTTCGGGGGGGGGGGGAGTAAAAATTATAGGGTGATGACTTGTGCATATTTCACTCGTTTTTTCGGTAAATTTTTAAAACCCTCCAATACGAAGGGAGAAATTTTACATTGCAATGGAAATTCAGTCTCTGCCCCCCCCCCCCCTTTGATGGCCTCGACTGCATCGCTTGCATCTCCCCCCCCTCCCTCCTTTTTTTTTTTCATGATCTGGGCCTGCTCGCAGCCTTTTTACTATTAATGAAGTTTAGCAAGGTATTTAGCAAGGTTTATAAAGGTATTATAGCTCAGTCTTTCTGGAAAGTAGTTCGTAATTCATTTAAGAATCGAGGAGATGGTTGAGGAGTAGAAATCTTCTCTCTTGAAAAGCGACTATGTACCAGGGTACATAGTCGCTTTTCAAGACAAAACAAGATTTAATACTTTATTAAAATTTAAATATTTGGTGCACACGTTTTATGCTATTTGGCAGACTAACTTGGGAACTGCAGTTTTTGAGCCTAGCGCGCTATGGCTGAGCCAACCCTGCTTTGAAAGGCAGAGGAATGGTTGCCAATCCTGCTTTGAAAGGCAGAGAAATGGTTGCCAACCCTACTTTGAAAGGCAGAGGAATAGTTCCCACTTTGAAAGGCAGAGGAATGGTTGCCAACCCTGCTTTGAAAGGCAGAGGAATGATTGGCAACCCTACTTTGAAAGGCAAAGGAATGGTTGCCAACCCTGCTTTGAAAGGCAGAGGAATAGTTCCCACTTTGAAAGGCAGAGGAATGGTTGCCAACCCTGCTTTGAAAGGCAGAGGAATGATTGGCAACCCTACTTTGAAAGGCAGAGGAATGATTGGCAACCCTACTTTGAAAGGCAGAGGAATGGTTGCCAACCCTGCTTTGAAAGGCAGAGGAATAGTTCCCACTTTGAAAGGCAGAGGAATGGTTGCCAACCCTGCTTTGAAAGGCAGAGGAATGATTGGCAACCCTACTTTGAAAGGCAGAGGAATGGTTGCCAACCCTGCTTTGAAAGGCAGAGGAATGGTTGCCAACCCTACTTTGAAAGGCAGAGGAATAGTTCCCACTTTGAAAGGCAGAGGAATGGTTGCCAACCCTGCTTTGAAAGGCAGAGGAATAGTTCCCACTTTGAAAGGCAGAGGAATGGTTGCCAACCCTACTTTGAAATGCAGAGGAATAGTTCCCACTTTGAAAGGCAGAGGAATGGTTGCCAACCCTGCTTTGAAAGGCAGAGGAATGATTGGCAACCCTACTTTGAAAGGCAGAGGAATGGTTGCCAACCCTGCTTTGAAAGGCAGAGGAATAGTTCCCACTTCGAAAGGCAGAGGAATGGTTGCCAACCCTGCTTTGAAAGGCAGAGGAATGATTGGCAACCCTACTTTGAAAGGCAGAGGAATGGTTGCCAACCCTGCTTTGAAAGGCAGAGGAATGGTTGCCAACCCTACTTCGAAAGGCAGAGGAATAGTTCCCACTTTGAAAGGCAGAGGAATGGTTGCCAATCCTGCTTTGAAAGGCAGAGGAATGGTTGCCAACCCTACTTTGAAAGGCAGAGGAATAGTTCCCACTTTGAAAGGCAGAGGAATGGTTGCCAACCCTGCTTTGAAAGGCAGAGGAATGATTGCCAACCCTACTTTGAAAGGCAGAGGAATGGTTGCCAACCCTGCTTTGAAAGGCAGAGGAATGGTTGCCAACCCTACTTTGAAAGGCAGAGGAATAGTTCCCACTTTGAAAGGCAGAGGAATGGTTGCCAACCCTACTTTGAAAGGCAGAGGAATAGTTCCCACTTTGAAAGGCAGAGGAATGGTTGCCAACCCTGCTTTGAAAGGCAGAGGAATGATTGCCAACCCTACTTTGAAAGGCAGAGGAATAGTTCGCACTTTGAAAGGCAGAGGAATAGTTCCCACTTTGAAAGGCAGAGGAATAGTTCGCACTTTGAAAGGCAGAGGAATAGTTCCCACTTTGAAAGGCAGAGGAATAGTTCCCACTTTGAAAGGCAGAGGAATAGTTCCCACTTTGAAAGGCAGAGGAATAGTTCCCACTTTGAAAGGCAGAGGAATAGTTCCCACTTTGAAAGGCAGAGGAATAGTTCGCACTTTGAAAGGCAGAGGAATAGTTCCCACTTTGAAAGGCAGAGGAATAGTTCCCACTTTGAAAGGCAGAGGAATAGTTCCCACTTTGAAAGGCAGAGGAATAGTTCCCACTTTGAAAGGCAGAGGAATAGTTCCCACTTTGAAAGGCAGAGGAATAGTTCCCACTTTGAAAGGCAGAGGAATAGTTCCCACTTTGAAAGGCAGAGGAATAGTTCCCACTTTGAAAGGCAGAGGAATAGTTCCCACTTTGAAAGGCAGAGGAATAGTTCCCACTTTGAAAGGCAGAGGAATAGTTCCCACTTTGAAAGGCAGAGGAATAGTTCGCACTTTGAAAGGCAGAGGAATAGTTCGCACTTTGAAAGGCAGAGGAATAGTTCCCACTTTGAAAGGCAGAGGAATAGTTCGCACTTTGAAAGGCAGAGGAATAGTTCCCACTTTGAAAGGCAGAGGAATAGTTCCCACTTTGAAAGGCAGAGGAATAGTTCCCACTTTGAAAGGCAGAGGAATAGTTCCCACTTTGAAAGGCAGAGGAATAGTTCCCACTTTGAAAGGCAGAGGAATAGTTCCCACTTTGAAAGGCAGAGGAATAGTTCCCACTTTGAAAGGCAGAGGAATAGTTCCCACTTTGAAAGGCAGAGGAATAGTTCGCACTTTGAAAGGCAGAGGAATAGTTCCCACTTTGAAAGGCAGAGGAATAGTTCGCACTTTGAAAGGCAGAGGAATAGTTCCCACTTTGAAAGGCAGAGGAATAGTTCCCACTTTGAAAGGCAGAGGAATAGTTCCCACTTTGAAAGGCAGAGGAATAGTTCCCACTTTGAAAGGCAGAGGAATAGTTCGCACTTTGAAAGGCAGAGGAATAGTTCCCACTTTGAAAGGCAGAGGAATAGTTCGCACTTTGAAAGGCAGAGGAATAGTTCCCACTTTGAAAGGCAGAGGAATAGTTCCCACTTTGAAAGGCAGAGGAATAGTTCCCACTTTAAAAGGCAGAGGAATAGTTCCCACTTTGAAAGGCAGAGGAATAGTTCGCACTTTGAAAGGCAGAGGAATAGTTCGCACTTTGAAAGGCAGAGGAATAGTTCGCACTTTGAAAGGCAGAGGAATAGTTCCCACTTTGAAAGGCAGAGGAATAGTTCTCACTTTGAAAGGCAGAGGAATAGTTCCCACTTTGAAAGGCAGAGGAATAGTTCCCACTTTGAAAGGCAGAGGAATAGTTCCCACTTTGAAAGGCAGAGGAATAGTTCCCACTTTGAAAGGCAGAGGAATAGTTCCCACTTTGAAAGGCAGAGGAATAGTTAGCACTTTGAAAGGCAGAGGAATAGTTCGCACTTTGAAAGGCAGAGGAATAGTTCGCACTTTGAAAGGCAGAGGAATAGTTCGCACTTTGAAAGGCAGAGGAATAGTTCGCACTTTGAAAGGCAGAGGAATAGTTCCCACTTTGAAAGGCAGAGGAATAGTTCGCACTTTGAAAGGCAGAGGAATAGTTCCCACTTTGAAAGGCAGAGGAATAGTTCCCACTTTGAAAGGCAGAGGAATAGTTCCCACTTTGAAAGGCAGAGGAATAGTTCCCACTTTGAAAGGCAGAGGAATAGTTCCCACTTTGAAAGGCAGAGGAATAGTTCCCACTTTGAAAGGCAGAGGAATAGTTCCCACTTTGAAAGGCAGAGGAATAGTTCGCACTTTGAAAGGCAGAGGAATAGTTCCCACTTTGAAAGGCAGAGGAATAGTTCGCACTTTGAAAGGCAGAGGAATAGTTCCCACTTTGAAAGGCAGAGGAATAGTTCGCACTTTGAAAGGCAGAGGAATAGTTCCCACTTTGAAAGGCAGAGGAATAGTTCCCACTTTGAAAGGCAGAGGAATAGTTCCCACTTTGAAAGGCAGAGGAATAGTTCCCACTTTGAAAGGCAGAGGAATAGTTCGCACTTTGAAAGGCAGAGGAATAGTTCGCACTTTGAAAGGCAGAGGAATAGTTCCCACTTTGAAAGGCAGAGGAATAGTTCGCACTTTGAAAGGCAGAGGAATAGTTCCCACTTTGAAAGGCAGAGGAATAGTTCGCACTTTGAAAGGCAGAGGAATAGTTCCCACTTTGAAAGGCAGAGGAATAGTTCCCACTTTGAAAGGCAGAGGAATAGTTCCCACTTTGAAAGGCAGAGGAATAGTTCCCACTTTGAAAGGCAGAGGAATAGTTCCCACTTTGAAAGGCAGAGGAATAGTTCCCACTTTGAAAGGCAGAGGAATAGTTCCCACTTTGAAAGGCAGAGGAATAGTTCGCACTTTGAAAGGCAGAGGAATAGTTCGCACTTTGAAAGGCAGAGGAATAGTTCGCACTTTGAAAGGCAGAGGAATAGTTCCCACTTTGAAAGGCAGAGGAATAGTTCCCACTTTGAAAGGCAGAGGAATAGTTCCCACTTTGAAAGGCAGAGGAATAGTTCCCACTTTGAAAGGCAGAGGAATAGTTCCCACTTTGAAAGGCAGAGGAATAGTTCGCACTTTGAAAGGCAGAGGAATAGTTCCCACTTTGAAAGGCAGAGGAATAGTTCCCACTTTGAAAGGCAGAGGAATAGTTCCCACTTTGAAAGCCAGAGGAATTGTTCCCACTTTGAAAGGCAGAGGAATAGTTCCCACTTTGAAAGGCAGAGGAATAGTTCGCACTTTGAAAGGCAGAGGAATAGTTCCCACTTTGAAAGGCAGAGGAATAGTTCGCACTTTGAAAGGCAGAGGAATAGTTCGCACTTTGAAAGGCAGAGGAATAGTTCGCACTTTGAAAGGCAGAGGAATAGTTCCCACTTTGAAAGGCAGAGGAATAGTTCTCACTTTGAAAGGCAGAGGAATAGTTCCCACTTTGAAAGGCAGAGGAATAGTTCGCATTTTGAAAGGCAGAGGAATAGTTCCCACTTTGAAAGGCAGAGGAATAGTTCCCACTTTGAAAGGCAGAGGAATAGTTCCCACTTTGAAAGGCAGAGGAATAGTTCCCACTTTGAAAGGCAGAGGAATAGTTCCCACTTTGAAAGGCAGAGGAATAGTTAGCACTTTGAAAGGCAGAGGAATAGTTCGCACTTTGAAAGGCAGAGGAATAGTTCGCACTTTGAAAGGCAGAGGAATAGTTCCCACTTTGAAAGGCAGAGGAATAGTTCGCACTTTGAAAGGCAGAGGAATAGTTCCCACTTTGAAAGGCAGAGGAATAGTTCCCACTTTGAAAGGCAGAGGAATAGTTCCCACTTTGAAAGGCAGAGGAATAGTTCCCACTTTGAAAGGCAGAGGAATAGTTCCCACTTTGAAAGGCAGAGGAATAGTTCCCACTTTGAAAGGCAGAGGAATAGTTCCCACTTTGAAAGGCAGAGGAATAGTTCGCACTTTGAAAGGCAGAGGAATAGTTCCCACTTTGAAAGGCAGAGGAATAGTTCCCACTTTGAAAGGCAGAGGAATAGTTCGCACTTTGAAAGGCAGAGGAATAGTTCCCACTTTGAAAGGCAGAGGAATAGTTCGCACTTTGAAAGGCAGAGGAATAGTTCCCACTTTGAAAGGCAGAGGAATAGTTCCCACTTTGAAAGGCAGAGGAATAGTTCCCACTTTGAAAGGCAGAGGAATAGTTCCCACTTTGAAAGGCAGAGGAATAGTTCGCACTTTGAAAGGCAGAGGAATAGTTCGCACTTTGAAAGGCAGAGGAATAGTTCCCACTTTGAAAGGCAGAGGAATAGTTCGCACTTTGAAAGGCAGAGGAATAGTTCCCACTTTGAAAGGCAGAGGAATAGTTCGCACTTTGAAAGGCAGAGGAATAGTTCCCACTTTGAAAGGCAGAGGAATAGTTCCCACTTTGAAAGGCAGAGGAATAGTTCCCACTTTGAAAGGCAGAGGAATAGTTCCCACTTTGAAAGGCAGAGGAATAGTTCCCACTTTGAAAGGCAGAGGAATAGTTCCCACTTTGAAAGGCAGAGGAATAGTTCCCACTTTGAAAGGCAGAGGAATAGTTCGCACTTTGAAAGGCAGAGGAATAGTTCGCACTTTGAAAGGCAGAGGAATAGTTCGCACTTTGAAAGGCAGAGGAATAGTTCCCACTTTGAAAGGCAGAGGAATAGTTCGCACTTTGAAAGGCAGAGGAATAGTTCGCACTTTGAAAGGCAGAGGAATAGTTCGCACTTTGAAAGGCAGAGGAATAGTTCGCACTTTGAAAGGCAGAGGAATAGTTCCCACTTTGAAAGGCAGAGGAATAGTTCTCACTTTGAAAGGCAGAGGAATAGTTCCCACTTTGAAAGGCAGAGGAATAGTTCGCATTTTGAAAGGCAGAGGAATAGTTCCCACTTTGAAAGGCAGAGGAATAGTTCCCACTTTGAAAGGCAGAGGAATAGTTCCCACTTTGAAAGGCAGAGGAATAGTTCCCACTTTGAAAGGCAGAGGAATAGTTCCCACTTTGAAAGGCAGAGGAATAGTTAGCACTTTGAAAGGCAGAGGAATAGTTCGCACTTTGAAAGGCAGAGGAATAGTTCGCACTTTGAAAGGCAGAGGAATAGTTCCCACTTTGAAAGGCAGAGGAATAGTTCGCACTTTGAAAGGCAGAGGAATAGTTCCCACTTTGAAAGGCAGAGGAATAGTTCCCACTTTGAAAGGCAGAGGAATAGTTCCCACTTTGAAAGGCAGAGGAATAGTTCCCACTTTGAAAGGCAGAGGAATAGTTCCCACTTTGAAAGGCAGAGGAATAGTTCCCACTTTGAAAGGCAGAGGAATAGTTCCCACTTTGAAAGGCAGAGGAATAGTTCGCACTTTGAAAGGCAGAGGAATAGTTCCCACTTTGAAAGGCAGAGGAATAGTTCCCACTTTGAAAGGCAGAGGAATAGTTCGCACTTTGAAAGGCAGAGGAATAGTTCCCACTTTGAAAGGCAGAGGAATAGTTCGCACTTTGAAAGGCAGAGGAATAGTTCCCACTTTGAAAGGCAGAGGAATAGTTCCCACTTTGAAAGGCAGAGGAATAGTTCCCACTTTGAAAGGCAGAGGAATAGTTCCCACTTTGAAAGGCAGAGGAATAGTTCCCACTTTGAAAGGCAGAGGAATAGTTCGCACTTTGAAAGGCAGAGGAATAGTTCCCACTTTGAAAGGCAGAGGAATAGTTCGCACTTTGAAAGGCAGAGGAATAGTTCCCACTTTGAAAGGCAGAGGAATAGTTCGCACTTTGAAAGGCAGAGGAATAGTTCCCACTTTGAAAGGCAGAGGAATAGTTCCCACTTTGAAAGGCAGAGGAATAGTTCCCACTTTGAAAGGCAGAGGAATAGTTCCCACTTTGAAAGGCAGAGGAATAGTTCCCACTTTGAAAGGCAGAGGAATAGTTCCCACTTTGAAAGGCAGAGGAATAGTTCCCACTTTGAAAGGCAGAGGAATAGTTCGCACTTTGAAAGGCAGAGGAATAGTTCGCACTTTGAAAGGCAGAGGAATAGTTCGCACTTTGAAAGGCAGAGGAATAGTTCCCACTTTGAAAGGCAGAGGAATAGTTCCCACTTTGAAAGGCAGAGGAATAGTTCCCACTTTGAAAGGCAGAGGAATAGTTCCCACTTTGAAAGGCAGAGGAATAGTTCCCACTTTGAAAGGCAGAGGAATAGTTCGCACTTTGAAAGGCAGAGGAATAGTTCCCACTTTGAAAGGCAGAGGAATAGTTCCCACTTTGAAAGGCAGAGGAATAGTTCCCACTTTGAAAGCCAGAGGAATTGTTCCCACTTTGAAAGGCAGAGGAATAGTTCCCACTTTGAAAGGCAGAGGAATAGTTCGCACTTTGAAAGGCAGAGGAATAGTTCGCACTTTGAAAGGCAGAGGAATAGTTCCCACTTTGAAAGGCAGAGGAATAGTTCCCACTTTGAAAGGCAGAGGAATAGTTCCCACTTTGAAAGGCAGAGGAATAGTTCCCACTTTGAAAGGCAGAGGAATAGTTCGCACTTTAAAAGGCAGAGGAATAGTTCCCACTTTGAAAGGCAGAGGAATAGTTCCCACTTTGAAAGGCAGAGGAATAGTTCCCACTTTGAAAGGCAGAGGAATAGTTCCCCCTTTGAAAGGCAGAGGAATAGTTCCCACTTTGAAAGGCAGAGGAATAGTTCCCACTTTGAAAGGCAGAGGAATAGTTCCCACTTTGAAAGGCAGAGGAATAGTTCGCACTTTGAAAGGCAGAGGAATAGTTCCCACTTTGAAAGGCAGAGGAATAGTTCCCACTTTGAAAGGCAGAGGAATAGTTCCCACTTTGAAAGGCAGAGGAATAGTTCCCACTTTGAAAGGCAGAGGAATAGTTCGCACTTTGAAAGGCAGAGGAATAGTTCCCACTTTGAAAGGCAGAGGAATAGTTCCCACTTTGAAAGGCAGAGGAATAGTTCCCACTTTGAAAGGCAGAGGAATAGTTCCCACTTTGAAAGGCAGAGGAATAGTTCCCACTTTGAAAGGCAGAGGAATAGTTCCCACTTTGAAAGGCAGAGGAATAGTTCGCACTTTGAAAGGCAGAGGAATGGTTGCCAATCCTGCTTTGAATGGCAGAGGAATGGTTGCCAAACCGTAGTCCGTGTGCAACAGAGTCGGATCTTGTGCACGTTAAAGAACAACTGGATGGGCACATGAAGAGAAGCTTTCAACTGGCTGAGTGTCACTTTGTTGCACACAATGTGCTGAATGGACAGGTCACAAGGACCCCGAGAGGTCAGAAAAGGTTGGGGGAAGGGGACACACTGGAACAGCTGTCAGGAGACAGATGGTAGCCCCCTGTCAAGGCCATCTAGCGTGCTCTTTACGTGCACAGGGTATAAGTTCTCCCGCACACGGCATATCATCTCATGCAAAGGACGGCTGCCTTTCGAAGCCCATCGGTGTCCCCTATTGACCGAGTACAGGGGGGGAAGTTTTGGTTTTCAGGAGAGAAATCCCAACGCTGGTGCAGCTGGGGCTCGAAAGCTTCCGTCTCCCAAGAGTTTTCAATAATAAATTATCACAAATAAAAAGTCCTGTAGACATGGATCACTTGAAACAATGGGTGTTCTGACTGAGATTCGAACCTAGGTTTCCCAGAAGTATGCCGGAAGTCTTAACCGCTAGACCACCGAGAATCATTTTTTTTGCAACTCATTATTTCAAGTGTTCTTAAAAGTTGTCCAGTGTGTCCCCTTCCCTGTCCAGCTGATTTTTGCTTTGGTTATTGTGGCTTTGTTATTCAGCCCATTGTTTGGAGAAGAGGGTTACTCGGATAACGTTGAGTTGAAACGGCGATCTTCAGATTTTTGAGTTGGGTTGGGTTGTTTTACCTCTGAGCGGCACTTTTTGCACACAATGGGCTAAATGGCCAGGTCACATGGACTCCGAAGGCTCAGAGAAGGTTGGGGGAGGGGACCCACTGGAACAGCTGTTGGGAGACAGATGGTAGCCTCCCGTCAAGGCCATCCAGCTTGTCCTTTAATGTTGAGTTGTTTTACCTCTGAGCGGCCCTTTTTTGCACACCATGGGCTAAATGGCCAGGTCACATGGACCCTGAAGGCTCAGAGAAGGTTGGGGGAGGGGACCCATTGGAACAGCTGTTGGGAGACAGATGGTAGCCTCCCATTAAGGCCATCCAGCGTGTTCTTTAACGTGCACAGGGTATGGCTCTCCCGCACACGGGGCCACAGCTTAATGTCCCATCCGACGGACGGCGGCCTTTCCAAGCCCATTGGTGTCCCCTACTGACCGTGGGCATGGCGGGGAATTTTGCGGAGATAAATCTCAACGCTGACCCAGCTGGGACTCGATGTCTGTATCCTTGTAGTTCCCAGTTCTGATCTGTAGTTCCCAGCTGGGAACTACAGATTACGAGCCTGGCGCTCTACCGACTAAGCCATCCCCGCCCCGAAGCGGGTTACTCGGATAACGTTGAGTTGAAACGGCGATCTTCAGATTTTTGAGAGTATCAGGTACATCGGTACTTTCAGTCCAGCAGGCATGTCCTTCTTTATGTGTTTTTATGCGCTGCGAGAAACCAGGACAATCTAGATAAAGCTTCTAAGCTATCTCTGTCTTTGTGAAGTGGTGTCTTCCCTTTTAATTAAAAAGAATAATTAAAATGCTTACCTATAAGTTCCTTGATATCTGGCTGGCCAATGACATCGACCGCAGCCCTCACCAGATTCATTCCTTTGGGCATGGCCTCGATGAATGACGTAATATTCTCATCAAACATTAGAGGTTGCACGTGCTCCACCAACTGATGGATCCTGAAAACCGTCGATTAGAATTAGAGCATAACTACATCAAAACTTTAAAAAGACTTGGTCTGTTAATTATAGCTATTAAAATTTAAAAAAAAAAGCGGAAACTACAAAATCTATCTTTATGTTTTAAATTGCAAATGCATTGCACACACAATTTGCTGAATAATACGTATTATTTGTTTTGAGAGATTTGTTTATTTCTAATACGGTGATAATGGGACTTACAGTCTAGTGCAGGGGATGGGTAAGTCCTTCAATAAGAAGAGCCACATAAAATAGTTTTCATACATTTTTGAATGTTCAACGGCCACAGAAAATATTTTTTAAAAAATTGTATTTTAAATATAAAAAATACAACTATATAGTAGTCCTAGTCACCAGAGCAGAATATGTTTAATCTCTGCTCGTTGAAGACTTTGATTGAGTCTTCATTTTTGCAGTTAATAGTTTAAAATCTCTCTGGTAGGATATCAAAGCTGTTCTAAGAAGCTCAGTGAGGAGGCTGTTAGTTAGGATAGCACGATGCTTTGACTTCACCAACTTCATTACAGAGAAGAGAGATTCCCAGCATTAAGTTGTCCCAAAAACAGAGAGTAGTCGGAAGCCAGTTTTCTGAAGATTGGGATACTTTGCTTCTGGGATTTGTTTCCAAAAGTCAGTTACTAGTTATGTTCCCTACCGCTGGGGGCGGGGGTGGCTCAGTCGGTAGCGCGCCAGGCTCGTAATCTGTAGTTCCCAGGTTCGAGTCCCAGCTGGGTCAGCGTTGAGATTTGTCTCCGCAAAATTCCCCGCGCTGCCCACGGTCAGTAGGGGACACCGATGGGCTTGGAAAGGCCGCCGTCCGTCGGATGGGAACGTGGCGCCGTGTGTGGGAGAGCCATACCCTGTGCACGTTAAAGAACACACTGTATGGTCTTGACGGGAGGCTACCATCTGTCTCCCAACAGCTGTTCCAATGGGTCCCCTCCCCCAACCTTCTCTGAGCCTTCAGGGTCCAAGTGACCTGGCCATTTAGCCCATGGTGTGCAAAAAAGTGCCGCTCAGAGGTAAAACATCCCAACCCAAATACCTGCCGCAGTATCTCTCATCCAAATCCCTACCGCAGCTCAGAGGTAAAACAACCCAAATCCCTACCGCAGCGTAACTTGTGTGTACTGCATGAAGTGTGATGACGCACAGTCCAGTTGCATCATCCGTACTTGTTTAAAACAGATTTTGGTTATGTTTTCGTTTTCTTCGTAATCTATTAAAAACGGCGATTTCAATGGTATACTTCTGAATTTTATACTTCTCGGGTCTACGGGAAGCTTACAGTTTCCTCTCCCGGGTCTCAAAGGGTTAATAGAAAATTTTAGGAAAATTGGCAATGAAACCCAATATTGTCTCGGGAGCCGCAGTTTGCCCACCTTTGGCCTAGCATTTTAAAACGCGATGTATATAATATATGCTTTATGTCCTAAGAGAAAGGATTCACAATTTATTTATATAAAAAAAGAGTTGAAATTATTCACAAATTTTGTGAATAAAACGTAACCACCGTCTTTTTTTTAAAGTAAATTTAATGAAAGTATCTCGATATCATCAGGGTATCACGGGTTCAGATCCCACCCGACTAGAAAATTTTTCCTTTACATCCATCTTCATCCTGCTACTTAAACACATCTTGATAATGGATAAATATGCATTAAATTAATAATAGCAATATTATGATTTCAACTTAAAAGGTTTTAGTGTCCATGAAAGAAACCTTTTACAAAGTTTCAGTTCAGTTTTTAGTAAAAATTTGCATTTTCTCGGATAGAAATTATACATTCAATTGAATTGATGCCAGAGGAAACTGTATATTTTAAAGTATTATTTACATTACTCTAGATCAAGGATGTCGAAAAACGTTTTTTTTCCCGCATCATTCTCTCCTTTAGATTTTGAGGGACACTCGGGCCTCGACAACTTTCTATTAATCATTTATCATCAGCTTCAATTAAGAACTTCAATTTATATTAAAAAATTACATGCAATATATATATATGAAAAATACGTTTTTTTTTTCTTTTGTGTTTTTACAATAAAAGCAATGCATTTATTATTGTACTCATTTGTTAGACACATCCTAAAACAACCAGGATTAATATTATACGAAAATACATATATATTCAAAGAAAAAAAACAACTTCCTTTCACGGTGTCATCAAAATCGCTGCCACGTTCTTAACTATCGAAATAGCTTTGGTACACAGAATAACTAATTGGCCTAGATGGGCTGCTCCACTCAATACCTTTTCTCCGCAAATTCCCCCTCCCCCTGCCCACGGTCAGTAGGGGACACCGATGGGCTTGGAAAGGCCGCTGTCCGTCGGATGGGACGTTAAGCCGTGGCCCCGTGTGCGGGAGAGCCATACCCTGTACACGTTAAAGAACACGCTGGATGACCTTGACGGGAGGCTACCATCTGTCTCCCAACAGCTGTTCCAGTGGGTCCCCTCCCCCAACCTTCTCTGAGCCTTCGGGGTCCATGTGACCTGGCCATTTAGCCCATGGTGTGCAAAAAAGTGCCGCTCAGAGGTAAAACAACCCAACGTTAAAGAATACGCTGGATGGCCTTGACGGGAGGCTACCATCTGTCTCCCAACAGATGTACCAGTGGGTCCCCTCCCCCAACCTTCTCTGAGCCATCGGGGTCCATGTGACCTGGCCATTTAGCCCATGGTGTGCAAAAAAGTGCCGCTCAGAGGTAAAACAATCCAACGTTAAAGAACACGCTGGATGGCCTTGACGGGAGGCTACCATCTGTCTCCCAACAGATGTACCAGTGGGTCCTCTCCCCCAACCTTCTCTGAGCCATCGGGGTCCTTGTGACCTGGCCATTTAGCCCATGGTGTGCAAAAAAATGTCTCTCAGAGGTAAACCTAACCCAACCACTCAATCCCACTGTTTGCAGTGCCACCTTTTGCAGCCGAACGTAATTCTTATTTTCCCAATGTTTGGACATCTTGCTTTGCCCTTCTGTATGCAATTATTTTTACTGCCTTTCACAAAAAATATGAAACAGGCAAATATATTTATTAAGATTATATAAGAATGTTTTAGAATAATTTAAAAAAATCAAATGTTTTTTTAATAACTTCCTGTAATTTTAAAATAATATTATATGTTAATTATTGAAACAAAATTGGTTAAGTTGCTCTTCGGTAGAGGCGCTACCATGCTCATACAGTATATGGAAGTTAGCTCTTTCATCTAGCTACTTTATCTGTGCCTTGGTATGGTGGGGCGGGGGTGGCTCAGTCGGTAGCGCGCCAGGCTCGTAATCTGTAGTTCCCAGGTTCGAGTCCCAGCTGGGTCAGCATTGAGATTTATCTCCGCAAAATTCCCCGCCCTGCCCACGGTCAGTAGGAGACACCGATGGGCTTGGAAAGGCCGCCGTCCGTCGGATGGGACGTTAAGCCGTGGCCCCGTGTACGGGAGAGACATACCCTGTGCACGTTAAAGAACACGCTGGATGGCCTTGACGGGAAACTACCATCTGTCTCCCAACAGCTGTTCCAGTGGGTCCCCTCCCCCAACCTTCTCTGAGCCTTCGGGGTCCATGTGACCTGACCTTTTAGCCCATGGTGTGCAAAAAAGTGCCGCTCAGAGGTAAAACAACCCAACTGTACTCCGTTTAATGTCATGAGGTGAGATCTAATGGGTGCAATCTGTTTAATCTCTCAGAGATAAAACAACCCAACATTAAAGAATACGCTGGATGGCCTTGACGGGAGACTACCATCTGTCTCCCAACAGCTGTTCCAGTGGGTCCCCTCCCCCAACCTTCTCTGAGCCTTCGGGGTCCTTGTGGCCTGGCCATTTAACCCATGGTGTGCAAAAAAGTGCAGCTCAGAGGTAAAACAATCCAATCCTTGGTATGGCTCTCCTTTACATGATTAACATCTTTTCTGATGTATGGCTGCCTTTTCAAGTGAATCATTCTCTCCTTTCTCACAGAGAGAATATTAAAAGTGTATTTCAAAATAAAGTATGTATACCACTCAGGTAACAAATATGTCTATTACACCTTAATTAAAATATATTCATCTACCACTATTAAAATAGTTAATGAAACTATGCTTGAACAGTGTCGAGTTTCACCTAGCAACAGCATGACACATTGTGTCTGCTAGAAAGCCAGTTTCAGTCAAGCTGAAAAAGTGTAGGCATATTTATGTCAGTGGGGCAGAATACAAAAGAGGAAAGCTGCCTACGATATTGAAATGCTTGTTTCCATAGGAGATGCAAATTATAACTTGGAATGCATTGCATTTCACTGAAGCCAAGAAAAAGAATAACGCATACTGCCGAGAAAGTTTCAGAGAAACGAAATCGTTATTGTTACTGGAGTGGATCCCTGATAACTTCACGTGTAATGGGGGAAAACAGGTCTAGTTAAGGGTCATGCACGAAAGTTAAAGAGGTTAGTAGCATTGAAGATGATTGCTATGTGTAGGGTCTACTCATATCTTTGAAGGCTGGATATAAATATTAATTATGAGGCATTATATTCGCTCTGGTATGGCTTTAATAATATTTGAATTAATGACATCCCAAAAAACACGAGTTTTAAACTTAAGGTCAGATGATTGGACTGGATTGTTTTACCTCTGAGCTGCACTTTTTTGCACACCATGGGCTAAATGGCCAGGTCACATGGACCCCGAAGGCTCAGAGAAGGTTGGGGGAGGGGACCCACTGGAACATCTGTTGGGAGACAGATGGTAGCCTCCCGTCAAGGTCATCCAGTGTGTTCTTTAATGTTGGGTTGTTTTTCCTCTGAGCGGCACTTTTATGCACACCATGGGCTAAATGGCCAGGCCACAAGGACCCCGAAGGCTCAGAGAAGGTTGGGGGAGGGAACCCACTAGAACAGCTGTTGGGAGATAGATGATAGCCTCCCGTTAAGGCCATCCAGTGTGTTCTTTAATGTTGGGTTGTTTTACCTCTGAGCGGCACTTTCTTTGCATACCATGGGCTACATGGCCAGGTCACAAGGACCCCGAAGGCTCAGAGAAGGTTGGGGAAGGGACTCACTGGAAATGCTGTTGGGAGACAGATGGTAGCCTCCCGTCAAGGCCATCCAGCGTGTTCTTTAACGTGTACAGGGTACGGCTCTCCCGCACACGGGGCCACGGCTTAACGTCCCATCCGACGGACGGTGGCCTTTTCAAGCCCATCGGTGTCCCCTACTGACCGTGGGCAGGGCGGGGAAATTTTGCGGAGATAAATCTCAACGCTGACCCAGCTGGGACTCGAACCTGGGAACTACAGATTACGAGCCTAGCGCGGTACCGACTGAGCCACCCCCGCGCCCACCAAAATATTAGACAATTTTAATGCTATATCACTGGCAAGTTAATTTCAGAACTAACTTCTAAAAAATAAGCTTTTTATGGAAAAATGTGACTGACCATAAATAAAGGACTCAACCAAATATATTTAAAACGCGACTTGCAGAAATATTTGTTCAGCATTTAACTACATCAGTGTCGGTCAAGCGAAGTTACCCTTAAAAGTTAAGTAAAACATAAATGTGAATTATTATTACAAACCATGCAATGAAATATGTCTAAATACCAGAAGTCTGTAAGCAATTCTTTCGACATATGCCAATAATGTTTAAGTTTCTTAAGATGCATTGTAATATTCCATTTTCCATAACTCTTTAAATATCGAAAGAATATTGCTGAAAAATATCCAGAATTAGATTTAAACTGAGAACTTCAGTCACATTTGCTTCTATAAAAAGATAATTTTCAAGTTATAGAGAATTGAAGACAGTCCCATAGACATAAAATGTGTGTGGGACAGTGTCCCATAGACATAAAATATTATTTTTTTTAATAATTTGGTTGAACCCTGTATATTCAAATATAATTCTTTATATTAAAGAAGAATTCTTATACTCTCCGTTAATATTGTACTTTTATTAAAATTTCATTGAGTCATCTTTGAAGTGACCTTTATTACCTAATTTAAGCGGCCATGGATTGGAATATTTTACCTCTGAGCGGAACTTTTTTGCACACAATGGGCTAAATGACCAGGCCACAAGGACCCCGAAGGCTCAGAGAAGGTTGGGGGAGGGGACCCACTGGAACAGTTGTTGGGAGACAGATGGTAGCCTCCCGTCAAGGCCATCCAGTGTGTTATTTAACGTGCACAGGGTAAGGCTCTCCCGCATACTGCGCCACGGCTTAAGTCCCATCCGACGGACAGCGGCCTTTCCAAGCCCATCGGTGTCCCCTACTGACCGTGGGCAGGGCAGGGAATTTTGCGGAGATAAATCTCAACGTTGACCCAGCTGGGTTGTTGGGTTGTTTTACCTCTGAACGGCACTTTTTTGCACACCATGGGCTACATGGCCAGGTCACATAGACCCACGAAGGCTCAGAGAAGGTTGGGGTAGGGGACCCACTGGAACAGCTGTTGGGAGACAGATGGTAGCCTCCCGTCAAAGCCATCCAGTGTGTTCTTTAACGTGCACAGGGTATGTCTCTCCCGCACACGGGCCACGGCTTAACGTCCCATCCGACGGACGGCGACCTTTCCAAGCCCATCGGTGTCCCCTACTGACCGTGGGCATGGCGGGGAATTTTGCGGAGATAAATCTCAACGTTGACCCAGCTGGGACTCGAACCTGGGAACTACAGATTACGAGCCTGGCGCTCTACCGTAAGCGGCCATGAAAATCTCTACTGCTAATGAGAAATAATCCTTTGGGATCAAGATTGTTTGATTCTCAAACCAATTTAGTTTCCTTGTCTAACTTCTCTGCCAAATAATCATCATTTTTCGAAATAAAAAAAAATGAGGTCTGTCGACATCCAATTTTTATTTTTTTCAAAATATAAAAATCCTCTTTTGGATTTGATAAGTGCTAAAATATAATATTATTTTTCGCATTTCCCAAATCTGGCGTTAGTTTGAATTTCTTCCGCTAGAGGGAGTTAAAATTGGCAAAATGATAAAACTTTGAAAACGAGTTTTAAGGGTTATTCACCAGAGTGAATTGGAACATCTGGTCATGTAATAATAAATCATGAATCCTTTTGCTTACCTTGAGTTTGGATAAGAAGGAATTTCTTCGTAACTAGATTTATTCAAGCAGTCGTTATCGACATTGCAAATCAACGATTGCAAAAAAGGCAATGCACCAGTGCTGGGTAGGGACCACGCGTTGTAATAACCTGTCCAAGAAAAAAAAAGTACTTGAAAATTAGCAAACGGAAATATTGGTTAAACTTGCTTGTTTTGATTGTTTTAAGACATTTTATATATATTCATTAACAAACTCATAGAAAGAAATACAAAACAAATATTTTATATTTTATGAAACAAATATTTTATACTTAATGTTGTTTATAGAAGAAAAAATAATCAGAACTTACATGTTTCTTTGTCAATAGGTGGCACTGCTTTTCTGGTAGCCAAGACGGCAAGGAACATCACAATTGGCCAAAGCAATTCGAAGGATAATATCACCTGGATTAAATTCGTACAATTAAGCATAAAACTATAACAAAAATTAAAAACAGATGCAGATAACTTTACTTAATTTTACGGTTCGAACTGAAAAAAATATGTCATTTTTACCGACGAAATCGTGAAATTTAAATTTAACTTATTTTTAATACTGAAATATAATTCGCAAAACGAATATTTATTTTCTCGCAAATATCGAAAATTAAACTACCCATATTTAATTGTTAAATAAGTTTAGAAAAATAAATTTTTTACCGGTTGTCGAATGCGCAGAATAAAGTTTCTGTAGAGCAGCAGGCGCAGTTGCTGCAGGATCGCCATGACGACGGTGCAGCACCTCCGTTGCTAAGCAGATGAAGAATGCTGGAAAGGAAAAACACAACCTTGAACATAGGCGTGATGGATGCGATTCTCACAAAGAACTCTTCATGAATTGTCGTCAGAAAAATGGGCACTTTAAGATCATGCAGATAGAAAACTAATAAAAGTCAGATATAAAAAAAGGGGAATTTTTCAAATTGTTAATGATGAACTTTTTATCAAAGTGTGATGGAATGGTGCAAAAATAACAAACGATGTAAAAATATATATATAAATTTCCCTGCAAGCAGCTGTTTGACACAGATGTCTGATAGGGGTTGTAAGCTTATTTCGCCATAGAGATTTTGGTTGGGTTGTTTTACCTCTGAGCGGCACTTTTTGCACACCATGGGCTAAATGGCCAGGTCACATGGACCCCGAAGGCTCAGAGAAGGTTGGGGGAGGGGACCCACTGGAACAGCTGTTGGGAGACAGATGGTAGCCTCCCGTCAAGGCCATCCAGCGTGTTCTTTAACGTGCACAGGGTATGGCTCTCCCGCACTCGGGGCCACGGCTTAACGTCCCATCCGACGGACGGCGGCCTTTCCAAGCCCATCGTGTCCCCTACTGACCGTGGGTAGGGCGGGGAATTTTGCGGAGATAAATCTCAACGCTCACCCAGCTGGGACTCGAACCTGGGAACTACAGATTACGAGCCTGGCGCGCTACCGACTGAGCCACCCCCGCCCCATAAAGACGAAAGAGTCCTACTTATGTGTAGATTTCAGCTAACGTTTTAGTAGTCAAAAGCGTTTCGTAATATCAATCCAGGATATCGAAATTTAGGTTTCAATTTGTTTACTTCTTTCAGTTACGCCGATTAGTGAATTGTGTCAATGTTGGGTGTCGCCGCAGAAGTTAGCTTTTAGGGGTCACAACTCCGGAATGAAACTGCTTCCTGAAGGACCAATTACTGTTAAGCAGAAAAACCTATTCAGTTAATTCTACGATGTTTCGTGGAAAGTCACTGAAAGAAACGAGAAGGACAATCGTTCTAAAAAGACAGCGAAACAGTTTCTGTGAATTTTTTTTTTTTTGAGAATCTGACGTTAAAATAACCAATTAAGTGAAAATTTTACGAATGATTTAAATCAGAGGTTATTTATCTCCGCCAAACTTATTTGTCCTACCGCCCCTTTTCAGAAAAAAAAATTACTCAGCGCCCCCCTGGAAATCTACCTTCTTTAAGCGAACAAACTGAAAGATGCACATATTCCTGACGATCCATGCTGGACTTCCCGACGGCGGGGGTGGCTCAGTCGGTGGCGCGCCAGGCTCGTAATCTGTAGTTCCCAGGTTCGAGTCCCAGCTGGGTCTGCGTTGAGATTTATCTCCGCAAAATTTCTCCGCCCTGCCCACGGTCAGTAGGGGACATCGATGGGCTTGAAAAGGCCGCCGTCCGTCGGATGGGACGTTAAGCAGTGGCCCCGTGTGCGGGAGAGACATACCCTGTGCACGTTAAAGAACACGCTGGATGGCCTTGACGGGAGGCTACCATCTGTCTCCCAACAGCTGTTCCAGTGGGTCCCCTCCCCCAACCTTCTCTGAGCCATCGAGGTCCTTGTGGCCTGGCCATTTAGCCCATGGTGTGCAAAAAAGTGCCGCTCAGAGGTAAAACAACCCAACCCATGGACTTCCCGACAATGCGCGACACGCTCACCTGCCAACCCTTGTTTGATAAGGTTGTCCCTTTCTTTCTTTATGCTTCCCCCCCCCCCCCAGGGAGCGGTATCGCCCACTTTAGGGAACATTGATTTAAATGGATATCGAAGTTGAATGAATGCGTTACTTTGGAAACTGAATATTCGCTGCTATTAAAACATCAAAGTTTTTAAACACAAATTTATTTCAACTTAGAGGAAGTTTCGAAGTCTCATAACTTTCAAAGGTTCATTCCCATCTCAATATTGATTAATACAGTATTTGATTTTTTTTAAACAATTTTTATAAGGAAATTCATAAAAAATCCTGATGACTGGGCATTTATTAATTCACTCTCAAATTTGATTATTGGAACAATGTTTTTAGCACGATGTAGCCGTCCCGTGGCCGAGTGGTTAGCGCGCTTGGCTACTGATCTACGGGACCTGGGTTCGAGCCCCGGGTTAAGGTATGGATGTTCCTGTTGTTTTCTGCTGAGGTCCTGCCATCCTCTCAGATCTTCTACTGTGGCATATAAACTGACAGGCTCCTTTCAGACCTCTGTGGCAAGCAGCTGCTTAGGGGTATTTATTTTTTTTTTATTTTATATCATAGTTAATTGGTCCCAAATATCTTTTAATCAAAAATAAAGTAAATTAAAGAACTAAAACGAAAAAAAAAATACAATTAGCAAGATTTTTATATTCTCATATGGGGAAATAATTTGTTATAAGTGTTTTATGCCAATAAAAATGGTTTAACAGTTAAATTCTCATAAGAACATATAAGGGATTAAAATGGACTTGATTTTATTACTTTCTAGGATTTTGCGGGAAGCTCAAAAATGGCATTATTAAAAAACATATACATTGAAAAGGCATAAAAAACAAGTTTCAAATGAAAATTGCAAAGAGATCAAGGGCAAATAATAGTGTTAAAAATTAATGGAGATGCATGGGGCAACTATTTTGAACTTTTCTGTTAAAAAGAATTTCAAATAATAAGGTTTACATAGTAAGTATTTATGTTATTCAGAAAAGTTTCAAAATTTTCGTCAATTTATTTATTAATATTTCTTATAATTTGCAAATTATAATGTATTTTATAACTTTGAATTGCCGTAATAGAAAGAATGTGTTTTTAATTTGATCAAAATGACATTTTGAAAATTGATTCTTTAGGAACATTTTGTTTAAACGAACATAATTTTATCAAGTACACAAAGTTCGCATTAATATTAATTTGCTATAGTTATGGAAAGGGTAGCCGAGTGGTTAGCACGCTTGGCTACTGATCTAAGGGACCTGGGTTCGAGCCCCGGATAAGGCATGGTTGTATGTGTTGTTTTTCTGCTGAGGTCCTGCCATCCTCTCAGATCTACTATGGCATATAAACTGACAGGCTCCTGTCAGACCTCTGTGGCAAGCAGCTGCTTGAGGGGGTATTTAAAAAATTTAATTTAATAAAAAATTTACCTTGGTATAAAAATTAATTTCTCATGGTTATGTATCAACTGCACCAATTTAGTCATTGCATTTGACTATTGTTATGGAAAAAGACTAAAATTAGACTGTATAATAGTTTGGTTCTTTCTAGGGTTAGTTATGGTAGTGAAACTTTGACACTTTGTAAACAAGATAATAGAAAACTAGATACTTTTGATTCTAGATGCTTACGCAGTATCTTGGGTATTAGGTGGTTCAAATTTGTAACTAATGATGAGGTTAGGCAAAGGAGTTTGCAACCTCCTTTAAGCAGCATATTGTGCAGAGAGAGACTCCGTTGGTTTGGCCATGTTGCCCGTATGAATAATTATAGATTGACGAATAGGGTTATGAACAGTGTGCCTAAAGGCCTCAGAAAGAAGGGGAGACCTAGGATGCGGTGGGCAGACAATATCAAACAGAACCTTGTTAGAATTGGTGTACGAAATTCAGCAACTGTAGCTTAGAACAGATATGTGTAGAGAACTATATTTCAGTGTGACCTCCTTAGCTTGTGGTTGCTTGAGGATTTTGTGGGTATGTACAGTTTGAGCAATTTCCGGTTTCTTCAACTAGGATTTCTGTGTCACTAAAATTATATGAATACCTCCTTTGAAGAGTATAAATGCAAAGGCAAGAGTAAATTAGTGGTAGTTGAGGGAGAGGGAGGTTGGATCTTCCGATTTTTCAGAAAGTTTCTTAGAAAATATAGTCTATTCAATCCTTTAATAGGGGTTATAACTGCAAATCCGCCTATTTGAGGTGGGGGTGGGGGTGGGGGCGGGGGTGGCTCAGTCGGTAGCGCGCCAGGCTCGTAATCTGTAGTTCCCAGGTTCGAGTCCCAGTTGGGTCAGCGTTTAGATTTATCTCCGCAAAATTTCCCGCCCTGCCCACGGTCAGTAGGGGACACGGATGGGCTTGGAAAGACCGCCGTCCGTCGGATGGGACGTTAAGCCGTGGCCCCGTGTGTGGGAGAGCCATACCCTGTGCACGTTAAAGAACACGCTGGATGGCCTTGACGGGAGGCTACCATCTGTTTCCCAACAGCTGTTCCAGTGGGTCCCCTCTCCCAACCTTCTCTGAGCCTTAAGGGTCCTTGTGACCTGGCCATTTAGCCCATGGTGTTCAAAAAATTGCCGCTCAGAGGAAAAACAACCCAACATTAAAGAACACGCTGGATGGCCTTGACGGGAGGCTACCATCTGTTTCCCAACAGCTGTTCCAGTGGGTCCCCTGCCCCAACCTTCTCTGAGCCTTCGGGGTCCATGTGACCTGGCCATTTAGCCCATGGTGTGCAAAAAAGTGCAGCTCAGAGGTAAAACAACCCAAACAACCCAAGCCTATTGGGGAGAAGCCAAATAAAGTTGGCAAATCTCTAACGCATTCATAACCTGTGTGCGTCTCTAAGGTCTAATTGTGTTGCGAAAATGTAAGAAAAAGAATAATACTACGCAACAGTTTTGTATTTTAGTACTATATACAATTTTTTATTAGGATTTTGTTTTTTGTTAAACGTTAAGTTTAATGTGTTTTTTTTTTGTTTAAATAAATTGAATTTTAAGATATGTGAAAAAAATACCCTCTGAAACAGCTGCTTGCCACAGAGATCTGACAGGAGCCTATCAGTTTATGCTGTAGTTGAAGGTCTGTGATGATGCCGGGACCTCAGCAGCCGGACCCATGCTTCACCCAGGGCTCGAACCCAGGTCCCTTTGATCACTAACCAAGCGGCCATTGATTTTTTTTTACGAGAGGTGTGTCGCCAAGAGAAAAAAGTTAAGAAACACAGCTCTAATCTACAGATTTATTTTCTTTTATTTATTTAGAATTAAATGTGAAAAATAATGGCCGGGAAAATGTTAGTAAAAGGCTACCATAATGGTTAAGAACATGACAACAATTTTAATGACGTTGCGAGAAGAGAGAAATTATGAAATTTTACTATATTCCTGCAGGTAGTTTAAGATATACCTGAAGACTAAAAATATTATTAAATATATTACTCTTTATAGCATTAGCAGGAAATATAAAATAGTAAAACAATGAGGAAAATAACATTTAATTACTATTATGCTAATCATTGTCACGAATTATTGTGCTACTCTTTTGTTAGAAAATTTATTAGTCATAAAGCAACCCTCAGTAATATTGTAAATAAATTTATAGAAAAAAAAAAAATCCATCTTTATGACGTCATTAAAATGCTGTCATGTCTTTTTCAGTATCAAAATAGCCTTGGTTAAGGGGCTAACTGCACAGGCGCAAGAATAAAGAGTTGATAATATGTTTCGAGTGTATATATATTGTTACGACAGATGAACGAGTAACAGTGACTTCACGAGTTAACGTGACTGAAGCCCTCGTGTGCGCTTCTGCGTGAGATTCAATTAGCCAACGATTTGGAACTTAGAACAGTTCTGAAGAAGAAGAATGAAAATATAGCAGTGCAGTGTGTAAAAGTTGTGAGATCTGAAAGGATGTTCAGATGGTCTGAATCTGTACGCGATAAGTAAAAGACAAGAAGAATCTTTTATGTGATGTGTGCGCGGACAGTCCTCTTGTTTTGGCTAGTGTGATAAGTTTAGTAAACTAGCACAGGACGAGAATTTGTTTACGTCTGAAGATGACATGGTAAACAAGGTTGAAAAGGTAGTATTTAGTAGAATAGACAGAGTTGTTGTTGGGTACTCTGTGCAGGAAGGTTGATGACTTTTGCATGCTAGTAGTTAATTTGTTTATGAGATACTACATCCATATTTTTGTAACGATTTGCATTGTATTACAATTGGTTTTAAAATATAGTTATTAATACTCACGCCCAGTGCTATCCATATTTTGTAATTCGCAACAATATATACACACAAACATATGAGAGGAAGGTGGGGGAGGGCGTTATTTAAGATATTACAACGTGTTATGGGGATCCCAGAATAGGGCAATGTTGAAAATTAATCGCTTTGCTATCTATTTGAAATAGTTTCAGATTTCTCTCGGCATAGCACAGAAATTCTTCATTTCTCAATGCTGTGACAACAATATGTATTGAAATATCAAACCCTTTCAGGGGGGGGGGTGAATAATTCTGTGAAATCCTCCCTTTTATTTTATGTTAGCTATATTGCAACCTGTTGCTATAAATCGTCTGCCCTCCTTCTCTCTGCGCAGACGATTTCGAAGAAATGAACAATTGCTTGGCTGTTCGTCATGTAAAGCTCTGTCACGTGAGAGTGGGACGTTCCCTCTGGGAACTGATTACGCAATGCATTGGAATCGAAACTCGATGGTTCCAAGAACACCAAGAGTTCAGCCACGAACCTTTCTCTGGGTTTTGTTTAAATTTCATCACGGCGAACAAGGGACAGACTGAACGGTCACGTGGCTTGAAAGTTAGGTTCGCGCTTTTTTACTCAAAGCAAATCGTCATTAAGGTAATTTGAGTTCAATGCTCGTTTCGAGGTAAACGCACAAAGCGAATAAAAGATGAAGAGGGCGCATGCGCTGATTGCATTTTCTGCCGTGTTTTTATGTACTAGTTTACCTCTGAGCGACTCTTTTTCGATACAATGCGTTGGGTTGTTTCACCTCTGAGCAGCACTTTTTTTGCACACAAAGAGATAAAAGTTGGGGGAGGGGACCCACTGGAACAGCTTTTGGGAGACAGATGGTAACCTCCCGTCAAGGCCATCCAGTGTGTTCTTTAATTTTGGGTTGTTTCACCTCTGAGCAGCACTTTTTTTCACACAAAGGCCTAAATGGTCAGGTCACAAGGACCCCTAAGGATCAGAGAAGGTGGGGGAGGGGACCCACTGGAACAGCTTTCGGGAGACAGATGGTAACCTCCCGTCAAGGCCATCCAGTGTATTCTTTAATTTTGGGTTGTTTCACCTCTGAGCAGCATTTTTTGCACAAAAAAGGCTAAATGGTCAGGTCACAAGGACCCCTAAGGCTCAGAGAAGGTGGGGGAGGGGACCCACTGGAACAGCTTTTTGGAGACAGATGGTAACCTCCCGTCAAGGCCATCCAGTGTGTTCCTTTGCATAGATAGATAAAACTATAGTTATAGTATAACAATGGGAATAAAATAAAACATATATATCCGTGATTCTCAACCTTTTATGCTTCACGTACCCCCTGGAAATGTGTATGTAACTGGCGTACCCTTTGTATAGAGAGATAAAACTATAGTTATAGTATAACAATGGGAATAAAATATACAAAGGGTACGCCAGTTACATACACATTTCCAGGGGGTACGTGAAGCATAAAAGGTTGAGAATCACGGATATATATGTTTTATTTTATTCCCATTGTTATACTATAACTATAGTTTTATCTATCTATACAAAGGGTACGCCAGTTACATACACATTTCCAGGGGGTACGTGAAGCATAAAAGGTTGAGAATCACGGATATATATGTTTTATTTTATTCCCATTGTTATACTATAACTATAGTTTTATCTATCTATACAAGGGGTACGCCAGTTACATACACATTTCCAAGGGGTACGTGAAGCATAAAAGGTTGAGAATCACGGATATATATGTTTTATTTTATTCCCATTGTTATACTATAATTATAGTTTTATCTATCTATACAAAGGGTACGCCAGTTACATACACATTTCCAGGGGGTACGTGAAGCATAAAAGGTTGAGAACTACTGCTCTAAAGTATAGAGATGAGATTCTTCATCCATAACGCTGGTTAATATTAATTATTAATCAAATGCGATATCCTCCAAATGAATTATAATGCTCATCCACACAACAAGACTGATCAACCAATATCTTGAGGAAGATGTTATCCAATGAATGGGATGGTTTGCATTCTCTCCGAATTCTCAACCCGACAGAATATCTATGGGATGTCTTAGGGAGATGTTTTACCATCCTTCAACCTCCTTACAAAATCTTTCATCATCTCGGGAGTGCTCTTATTGCTGAGTGAAATTTATTGACATATCATCCTCTGAATCATCTTATTGAGAGTATGAATCGGGGATGCCAGTCAGTATTAGTGCTAGAGGGGACATCACATCCCCTTTGATTATATATTTTATATTCAAAACCGTCGCTCCTTTTTTCACTTACTTTACTGGGTTGTGTTGTTTTACCTCTGAGCGGCACTTTTTTGCACACCATGGGCTAAATGGCCAGGTCACATGGACCCCGAAGGCTCAGAGAAGGTTGGGAGAGGGGACCCACTGGAACAGCTGTTGGGAGACAGATGGTAGCCTCCCGTCAAGGCCATCCAGTGTGTTCTTTAACGTGCACAGGGTATGGCTCTCCCGCACACGGGACCACGGCTTAACGTCCCATCCGACGGACGGCGGCCTTTCCAAGCCCATAGGTATCCCCTACTGACCGTGGACAGGGCGGGGAATTTTGCGGAGATAAATCTCAACGCTGACCCAGCTGGGACTCGAACCTGGGAACTACAGATTACGAGCCTGGCGCGCTACCGACTGAGCCACCCCCGCCCCTACTTTACTGTATTCATTTCTTGTTAGGATATATGTAAACACTTTTGACCCAATTTTTTATCACAACACTATCTTTCTATCTTCCTGTGATATTTGATTACATTTGTCCAAAACAAATTTCGAAATTTGCGCATTTTATTGATTCATGCGTCACTTTTGACAAGTATACTTTTTTAGATCTGAAAACTGGTGTAGTATGTTAGAAGGTGACTATTCATCGGTGTCTGCGTCATGCTGGAACCTAGAGACATTACAACTCGTCAAATGTGGAAAGGGTTTAAATTGAAAATACACTCTTTGTTTTTACGCAAAATCTCATAGAAAACTTGCAAATATAAAGAAATAACATTACTTAATTATGAAATATAAGGGATTGAATTTTTTCTTTTAGTTTCTAAAGGTTTGTTTGCCTTCGGATCCAAAGATAAAGAAGAGACTTTCTCTCTCTAAATAGCAAGGAGAAAATTAATAGAAATCGTGACATACAGTTAAATCCAGCTGTGTTTTGAGTTAATCGTTTTTCCTCCAACACTTCAAAGAAAACATCTTTTAAACATCTGGCAAATGTCAGAGGATTGACTTCGAAGAAACGCAAAGCACCTTAGTTGACTGTCAGGAAGAAACAGAGAGTCACCTAAGTGCGTATTTCGTGCACTGGAAAAGGTAAAGCAATTATCAAATTCCTGCGTACATTTCTACAAAGCCGAATAGCCGAGAAGAAAGCTAATATTGACTCGCTTTTCTTTAGAAAGGAACAAAAAAGTTAAGTTGACAATGGAGGAGGGTGACTCAGGAACAAACAATTGTAAGAGGAAAAAGAAACGGCTGTGCATAGATCGCACCTGGGAGATATTTGGAAAAGAATGCTTAAACAAATAAGCGGTGACTTTACAATGGTGGCTTCTACAGAGGTAAGACACAAATAAAACCGACTTCAATAGAAAATGTATTTTACAACTAAAATAATTCCAGGTTTAAAAATATTATAAATCAAACACAATTAAATAAACATAAACTAATATTATTAAATAGAATTACCATTTTTATATTTTATATTTGTCCAATAGTAGAGAAATAGCAGCTGTAGTTTAAGTGGCCAAGTGTGGAGAATTAACTAACACAGCTGATTAAGAAGCCGAAAATTATGAAGGACTAAAGATTTTGTAGCAGTCCTGTGGCCCAGTGGTTAGTGTGCTTGGCTACTGATCAAAAAAGACCTGGGTTCGAGTCCCAGGTATGTTATGGATGCTTGTGTTTCTTTCAGCTGAGATCTTGACATTCTCACGGACCTACTATGGTGTATAAACTGACCACAATGGCATCAGATCTTTGTGGAAAGCAGCTGCTTGAGGGTTTTGTAAGTGTATATGTTTATGTGTATACATATGCAGCCAAGGTAGGAATGCTTAAACCATAAAATTTTTTAAACACCATTAGTTATCAATTAAATTACCAAAAATATTTAAAAAATTCCAATCCCTATTTCAAGAATTCTAGATAATCCTGACTATTCCACTGAATATAAGTATTTTATTTGAAAATGTAAAATATTTTAATTATATTAGCATTTGTCTTGATATTGAAGTTCTGATAACTACCGGTCGATTAATAAACAAAATAATTTATAATACTGTATCCCAGCAATTTCAACTGTAACTAAAAATATATTTGTGTAAAAACAAATATTTTAATATTAAAAAAATAACTTTTTTGAAACATCATTGAGAGTTGCAAAATCTGGTTAATATCATATCTTCAGAATTTCAAATCACTAGTTAAAACGTTTATTTGAATCCTACAAATATTTCCTTGAAAAATGTAGACAGCCACTTAGAGTAAGGATGTGTAACTACGACTCATCCACAGAAAGCAGATAAGATGCTGCCTAGTGCATATTTGTATGCCATCCATTTGCTTGTTGTGCACTTGAATCCACTTATCCACTCAGTGTATAGTGAGATGCATTTTTCTACTGATCACCATTATTATTGCCCGAATTACTGTAAGTAATTGGATTGGCTTTCTAACTTCCTTAATAATCTTTAACACTTAGAAACTGAACGTGTTACTAATTTCTTCAGGTTCATCTATGAATGAAAATTGTTCGGCAATGCAAGCTCTTAAAAATCATGATGCAATTTTAGAAAATATTGAAAATTAATTTTTTTTTACCTCCATTCCGGTTACTATACTCCGTTTCACCTAAGTTGAGACCTAACTTAAACAAACCGTACGACTCAAGGAAGAGTTTCCTAGTATCAGTCAGCACAACAGAAGTAACTGCAATTGGATGCAATTTCAAGGCTCATTTTTAAGCACATGATAAACATGTGGACATAAAACAGAGTACCGGAAATGAACGACTTTGTAACTCCACGAAAATGCTTGTGGAAAAAATACGAAATAAATATTACTACGACAGATGAACGTGCTGCAATGAGTTTGTGATGGGCGTGTCATGAACGCTCGTGTATGCTTCTGTGTGAGAATTAATTAACCAACGAATTAGAACATAGAAGTGTGTTGTTGAAGTTGTGAGATTCAAAAGGAGGCACAATTAAGAATCTGTGCACGATAGTTTAACGAATAAATGTTTTTATTTAGTGTGTGCGCCAGAGGTTGACCACTTCATTGGTATGGATTATATTGGTAAGCTGGTGTATAAAAAGGTTAACAGTCGCAGTTTTGTGTATAGTTATTTAGTTCTTTAGGAATTTAATAGATTCTTCTGAAAGCTTATCTTTGTATTATTATAGAGTTCGTGCCGGTTGACTTAGTTTGTTTATAAATGATTTTATCCATACTTTTGTAATAAATTGCGTTTGTAAAAAAATGGTCGATGAATGACGTATTCATCGACCAATTTTTACTTGAACTCATGCTCATCCATTTTAATTTGCAACAATATATTATCGATAGAAATACTGAATGAATTTAACTTTAAAATGCAATGCATACATAATGTAAATACAGCACATAATATATAATACACACACACACACACGAAGAAATAAATAACACACGTTCTTTAATATCACAACCAAGGATCTCATCCAGATTGTAATATAATATTTATTATATATTTTGTGAAATTAAAAAATGATAACAATTAAGAAATAATCAAGAAAAATAAAAATAAAATACTTGCAGTAACTTATTGAGAAAAGGAGAGGAAAAGCCGTCGCTATCGTCACTATTGCTGCTTTGTAAGTCAACTAGTATATTTTCAAAATATTTTTCAATAATTACACCGACTGCCACACTTCAGAAACTGCGATGTCTCTCAACTGGCACAAGTTTCAACTAAGTAGCAAATGCTCTTTTACTTCCAAAATGCGCTATAATTTGTCGTAAATAATTTCATCTCCGTGTTATTTATATCGTATTGTTCGGTTAAAGCAACGTCGCATTTGCGTTTAAGAGCATCACTTAGCAACCAAATAAAGTAGATTAAATTTTTTCCTGACCACTGCTTTGTTGAAAGCAATATATCGGAAAAATCTACACATTTTGTTTTTATGCGAACAAATACACTTATATGTAGTAGCTAGGCGATACACAAAGATATGCTTGTTTACATCAGATCTAACCTTAGAGATTAAACAGATTGCACCCATTAGATCTCACCTCATGACATTAAACGGAGTATGGTTGGGTTGTTTTACCTCTGAGCGGCACTTTTTTGCACACCATGGGCTAAATGGCCAGGTCACAAGGACCCCGAAGGCTCAGAGAAGGTTGGGGGAGGGGACCCACTAGAACAGCTGTTGGGAGACAGATGGTAGCCTCCCGTCAAGGCCATCCAGCGTGTTCTTTAATGTTGGGTTGTTTTACCTCTGAGCGGGATTTTTTGCACTCCATGGGCTAAATGGCCAGGTCACATGGACCCCGAAGGCTCAGAGAAGGTTGGGGGAGGGGACCCACTGGAATAGCTGTTGGGAGATAGATGGTAGCCTTCCATCAAGGCCATCCAGCGAGTTCTTTAACGTACACAGGGTATGGCTCTTCCACACATGGGGCCCAAATACACACGGGGCCACGGCTTAACGTTACATCCGAAGGACAGCTGCCTTTCCAAGCCCATCGGTGTCCCCTACTGACCGTGGGCAAGGCGGGGAATTTTGCGGAGATAAATCTCAACGCTGACCCAGCTGGGACTCGAACCTGGGAACTGCAGATTACGAGCCTGGCTAAACGGAGTATGATAAGTTTCCAAAGGAGAGGGAGGATAGTCCTCTTAACCTCCCCCGTAGATCAGCCTCTGGTAGCGATCAAATAGATAGGGTGATGCCACTCCTAGAGTCAAAGAGTGAGAAAAGTTTAAGAAAACATAAATAAGAAAATAGTTTTCAATTACGATCGAAATCTAAAATACCGATACCGGATTCAAAGTCGTTTTTATTTTGCAGATTGTACGCATATTAAAGTCATCATCATCATCAAACATAAATAAATGTTTCCTCTGGAAATATTCGAGTGTTTCGACCCTCTCCTCCAGATGGCAATGTTGGATAATGCCAAGAAGCTGATGACATTTATGTTACAAAAACCTCGATAAAAAAATTATTAAATCCTATGGAAAAGATTTGCATCATTTAAAAAATTTGATTGTTTCATTGTAACAAACTTTGCGCTTAGTCAGATCTTCTTGTCCGAGTAAACTGTGCAGATTTAGTTCAAAGATGTTTTCTGTTTGTAATCTTGCTATTAAGTTGTTTCTCTGGATCGAGTAAGCAGTGCAATTCAGCAAAACATGAATCACCGTTTCCTTTACGTTGCACGTCTGACAATTGGACGAAAGAATCTTTCTCATCTTGAAAAGTGAATCATTCAAGAGTGATGCACCTGTTCTGAGTCTGGTGATGCACAGAAAATTTCTTCTGGAAAGGTGCAGATCATTTAGTGGAAGGATCTTGTTCTCTGCTAATTGTCGATGATTGATCTTTCTCTCAGCGATGACTTGGAAGTGATGTTGGAAGTTCTTCTTTAGATTTTCTTTATTTAATTTAGAAACATATAAATAACCAATTTGCAACTGGAGGTATTTGGCATTGCTAAGAAATCAGCAATTTCGTTTCCCTGGACACCTACATGTCCAGGGATCCATTGCAAAGTAATTGTGGATCCTTTTTCAATTATTTATTCGATGGTCTCAAGGATGTTTTGGAAAAGCCCATTATTCTTGGATTGACATGGATCTTTCAGGAGAAGTAACAAAGATGAGCTACTATTAGTGAGTACAACAAAATTAGAATTTGGTTGTTTAAAACACCACTTTAGATACATTTCAATTGCTATCAACTGAGTTGGGTTGGGTTGTTTTACCTCTGAGCGGCACTTTTTGCACACCATGGGCTAAATGGCCAGGTCACATGGACCCCGAAGACTCAGAGAAGGTTGGGGGAGGGGACCCACTGGAACAGCTGTTGAGAGACAGATGGTAGCCTCCCGTCAAGGCCATCTAGCGTGTTCTTTAACGTGCACAGGGTATGGCTCTCCCGCACACGGGGCCACGGCTTAACGTCCCATCCGACGGATGGCGGCCTTTCCAAGCCCATCGGTGTCCCCTACTGACCGTGGGTAGGGCGGGGAATTTTGCGGAGATAAATCTCAACGCTGACCCAGCTGGGACTCGAACCTGGGAACTACAGATTACGAGCCTGGCGCGCTACCGACTGAGCCACCCCCGCCCCTATCAACTCAGTAGTCATAACATCTGAGCCACCTTGCAGCCTGATAACTTCAAAGTGAGATATTTCTGAGACCCAGAAAGCCGCTCCAGCTCTTTGTGTTAACTAGTTCAGAGATCCATGAGAGAAAATATTTCTATGATTTTCATATTTTTGTTCTATGAGCTCCTGAGCAATAATCTTTTGAACTGAGCTATCAAGTTCTTTTTTAGATGTGAAACCTGGAATCGGAACAAAGCAATCAAATTGCTTAAAGGTCCAAGGAGGTTTTTCAGAAAGTTTGTCTACCTCATAACTTTGTGCTGAAATCAATTCAAAGAGGGGATGTCGGCGGATGGAAGTAGTTACATCACTGATCCTCTTTCCTGATCCAAAAACGATTTTATCAGTCACTGGGTGATATCCTTGTTTGAAGAGCAATCTTGAGAAGTGTGAAAACAGCACATAGGGTTTTCTGATGGATAGAGGTGAAATATTAGCCTCAGCATTCAGAGAAATAGAAGGACATAGACTTAATTGGCCCAAACAGATTCTTAAAGCTTGGTTTTGAAGAATTTCTAGCTTTTGAACAAGGGAAGGGCTAGCACTATCCAGTAGAAAAACCCCATATTCTAATCTTGATCTTAAAATTGATCTGTAAAGATAGATCATTTGACGAGGCGATGCTCCATTCTTGCTGGACCCAATGCTTCTTAACATGTTAATAATAGGTTTAGAAGTGGAGATCAGTTGACGAATATAGGAGTTCCATTTGAGTTCAGAGTCCAGTAGGATTCCTAAATAACAGTGTTCTTTCACAACCTGCAGAGAACGTTCCTCGTAATTAATAGAAATATCTGGAAATTGTCGATGGCTACAAAAGGGCATTACTACAGTCTTTTCTTCAGATATTTCCAGTCCCCATGAATCAAAATATTTAGCAGCTTCATCAAAAGCCGATTGTAGCACCGACTGGATTCCGGATTTGCTTCTGTCAGTGTACCAAATGACAATGTCGTCTGCACAGACAGAGAGTCTCACATTCTTTGGTAAAATATCAGGAAAATCGTGTAAAAACAGAATGAAGAGTATTGGACTAAGCACTCCTCCTTGAGGAACACCATTCTCTAAAGGATTAGGAGCAGAAGTTTCATTCTTTAATTTCACAACAATTTTTCTGTTAGTTAGCAAATGATTCAAGTACGTAAACATGTTTTGTGTATTTTTCAATTTTGAAATTTTTGTATAGTAGTCCTCTGATCCAGATTGAATCATAGGCTTTTTCCAAGTCGAGAAATATTGCTATGGTAGTTGTGTTTCTAATGTTCAATCCTGCTCGTATATCCGAGACTAAATCAATGACGTTCTCTATTGAGCTCCGACCTCTCCTGAAACCAGAAACTGCATAATGAAGATAATTATGTGATTCTATAATCCAGTTTAGTCTCCTATTCACCATGTTCTCCAGCAGTTTTCCTAAACAAGAGCTCAGAGCAATAGGTCTGAAAGAAGATAATAGATCTTTTGCTTGCTTATTTGGCTTCAGAATAGGGACAACATATGTAGTTTTCCAGTCTTGTGGAAATGTCCTTTTAACCCATAGTTCTTTAAAAGATGTTAGCAAAAGTTTAATTTGCGAATCAGCAAGATTTTTTAACATCTTATATGTTATTCCATCCGTCCTGGCGAAGTAGATGTTTTACATTTTTTCAATGCAAGAGTAATTTCATCATACTGAAGGTCATGTCAATATATTCAGCAGCATTTGGATTTAATTTCTCGTTTTGAACTTTTTAATTAAAATATTTTTATTAAAATTCTACTGGTAGCTATTAATATTTAAAACGTTTGAGATTTATTTTTACAGTTTCAAAAATATTCCAATAAAGCTAAGTAAATTATTTTATATCACTTAAAAATAAATAGCCTTCAGTGAAACCTTAGACAAATAGTCACTGAAATCTTTTCATAATTCAATTATGTTTATTTTGCTTAACAACTGGCTACTGTCCTGGCTCGGTGTATCCAGATGGCCCTGCTACGGACCTTGCATCTGTCTTCAATCTGGCCCTGGATGCGGCCCATTGGAGGGCCGCGACCCATAATTCGGAAAATCCTGATCTATGACACACTAATAGAACAGTTTTGAAAAATTGCAAAAAAAAAATCTTGACGAATTAGGTTCAAGAGTACTTTGGTTTCGTAATAATAAAATGAGGAAATTCACAGGTGAAATTTCGCCCTCACGAAAATGTGTCTGCAATTCACCTTACGCTTAAGAAATCGTAGAACCCTGGGTTATCTACAAACAGTTAATGTTATACTTGAGCTGAACGGTGATTTTATTTCTGTTGTGTTCATCCTTGCTTGAAATATCAAGATAACACACAAGGTCAAAAGAGTAACCGCTTGAAAAAGCCACAAAATTGTTATGTCTGATTATTGGACGATCTTAATATTCACGAAAAAGATTTAAAAATTATCATTTACAAATATGACCTTTTACAGATGCTAGTCAAGGCCAATACATAACCGAAACTTTCTACATCACATTAGCATTCATGCATATAAGTATAGATAAGTACCTTTCATTCAGGTACATCAGAGGTCTACAAACTACGGCCAGTGGACTAGAACCTCCAAAGAGTTGGGTTGGGTTGTTTTACCTCTGAGCGGCAATTTTTTGCACACCATGGTCTAAATGGCCAGGTCACATGGACCCCGAAGGCTCAGAGAAGGTTGGGGGAGGGGACCCACTGGAACAGCTGTTGGGAGACAGATGGTAGTCTCCCGTCAAAGCCATCCAGCGTGTTCTTTAACGTGCACAGGGTATGGCTCTCCCACACACGGGGCCACGGCTTAACGTCCCATCCGACGGACGGCGGCCTTTCCAAGCCCATCGGTGTCCCCTACTGACCGTGGGCAGGGCGGGGAATTTTGCGGAGATAAATCTCAACGCTGAACCAGTTGGGACTCGAACCTGGGAACTACAGATTACGAGTCTGCCGCGCTACCGACTGAGCCACCCCCGCCCCAACCTCCAAAGAACTTCATGTGCCCGCACCAGAGCGATGATAGGGCATAATTGCAAGTTTATAAGAAAATTTATAAAAAAAGAAAAAATTGTGGCAACATTTTGCTCAATAATCTTACATTGTTTCAATTTATTTCAGTAATTGTTTTTGATCCACCACTTTCCATAGTGATTTATTGTATCTGAAGTATTACTATATCTTTTTTATCCGACGACTCGTTTTTAACACCTGTTTTCAAATTTCTACTTTTTGTACTGGCTATTTAACACTTATATAACGTTTTTTACCTTTTGATATTTAGACTTGTTTTTATTCTATAGGTCTTATACACCATTGTTGTTTTTCTGCTTTACCATTGTTAACTCTTTTTACCCCGGTTTTTATACGTTTTATTTGCTGTGTATTGGTCCTTTGTGTATTGGTTTTAACTTTCGTTATGGGTTCATGTCTTTCGTCTTTTTGTTCGCTCTTGTTGTGCGCATCATAGCCTTTGTTTCTCTTGCTCCATAAAACAATGAACCAATATTCAGATAACAAGTTCACAGAGTGTGCAACGTGGTTTCGAATCAGAAATTACTGCTTTCCAGTGTATAGATTCCTGTGAAAACTCCATAATGTTCCATTTAACTGGAAGGGTAGGTATCAAATGCGATCGTAGGCGACATTTCATTGGCGCTGCAAGAGAGGACT
This sequence comes from Ryuthela nishihirai, assembly GCA_038380435.1. NCBI lineage: Eukaryota > Metazoa > Arthropoda > Arachnida > Araneae > Heptathelidae > Ryuthela > Ryuthela nishihirai. The sequence goes on from JAWZYU010000022.1 coordinate 54,649,887, forward strand.
TTTTGGGGTGCAAGTCAAAAGTTTATATCTTACACTAAAAATTTTCCTCACTTTACTATAATTTCATCAAATACATTATTCTGAAATAACATTAAATTTTCAAAGCTTTTGAAAGAGAGTTTATTACTTTATAACGTAATTAACAGGATAACGGGAGTAATGGAAAATTGACAACCTATTTGACTACCTACTCTTCCACTTCTAATGCAAATGAATGAATCAATCAATCAAACAAACAAAGAAATGTTTCCTCTGGAAATGTTCGAATATTTCGACCCTCTCCTCCAGATGGCAAGGTTGGATAATGCCAAGAAGCTGATGACGTTAATGTTATAAAAACCTCGATAAAAGATTCTTAAATCCTATGGAAAAGATTCGCATCATTTAAAAAATTGATTGTTTCATTGTAGCAAGAATTGGGCTCAGTCAGTGTTTACAATACATACGTTACGGATATTGAGAGTTCCTTTTGTCAGACTTTCTCAAGCAATATTTTAGGTCGTTAATAGAATGAAATGGTCAGAGAGAAAAAAGTTTTTCTTCTCTTTAAATTGAAAATTCTTTTTTTTCTTTTTATTTTTTATTTATTTTTTTAAGTTCTTTTGCTTTATATCTTTTTATACATATATATATATTTTATTATTTGTTTTTAAAGTTGGAACTATAGGGGCGTGGATTGGAGAAATTGAAATAAGTATGTTAAAACTTTTATATTTAAGTCTGTAGGAGTGCATTTTAAAATTATGTTTGTTTCAAAATTGTTAATATCAGTGTCTTCAAGAAGTTGAAAAAATTTTTTCCTTTGTGATTCATATTTTTTACAGTTAAGAAGAATGTGATTGACTGATTCTGGGGAATGACAACTTAGACAGTTTGGGGAATTTATAAGTTTGAGTTTAAATTTGGTAGAGTTAGATAAAATTGTATTTGTTCTAAGACGATACAATATTTTTAATCGTTGTCTATTGAAAGGAAGATTTTTAATTTCATTAATTTTTTCTGAGAGCTGGAATCTGAAGTTATTTTGTGTAGATGCATAAGCTCGAAAATGTTTTTGGGCGAGAATTAATTCTAATTTTTTTAATTCATTTTAAAGTTTTTAAAAAAAAATAGTATGTGTTACTAGTTTCTTCAATTTCATGAGCATTCTTTGCTAAATAAATCGACAAATTAATTTTCTTTGATTCCGACATGACTCGGAATCCACTGAATAAACAGAGTTATTTTTAAGTTGTAAGTTTTCAGAAGTTAAAGTTAATATTTTAGATATGACTGAATTGTAATCTGAATAGAGGAATTCCTGAGCGAGAACTTGGAATAGCTCCCTTGGAATCCGCAAAAATAACAGTTTTTTGGTTAGTTGAATTATGTAGAGCCCAATTGACTGCTTCCAGGATCGCAAACAATTCAGCCTGGATAATGGGAGTTTTGGGTGGAAGTTTGTATGACTGGGAAAAAATATCAGAGGGGGTCAAAAAAAAAGCAGCTGATGCTGATTCTGTATCTTTAATGACTGAGCCATCAGTAAAAATTTTTTGGAAGGTTTCATATTTGTCTGAGCAGAAGTTTTGAAATAAAGTTAAATCCATTTCTGGTGATGTATTCAATTTTGAGTAAAGGTTGGGAATGTAATCACAAATTTGAGGGAGGGAAAGTTCCAATCCGCAATAGGGTCTGGGATATCTCCCTTCATGAAGTTTGGTGGGAGTAGATGAAATAGTTTTAATATTTGGGAATCATATTTTATCATTTTAAAGTATGGGCCATGTTTGAATTTTTTTAGAAAGGGGTGATTTGGAAGTTTAAAAAAGCAGTTTAAAATAGTATTTTACTAATAAAATATTTTTCTAATTTGAATGGGGGAATTGCTATTTCTGGAATTAAAGAAAGAGTTGGTGTAAAGGATGGAAAGCCTAAAGCTGTTTCTATACATTTATTTTGAATTCTTTCCAATTTCTTAATTTTTAATTGACAGGCCCATTAATAAATTCCAAGCCTTATTCTAATTTGGTTCTAATTAGATTTTTGTAAAGGGTGATTAGGTAAAATTGTTTTGGGCCATTATGACGAAAGGTAAAATATTTTAAATAATTTATAAGGCCAACTATATTGAGGTTATCAAGATGGGGATGCCAGTTTAATTTAGAGTCTAAATGTATACCAAGAATTTTGCAAGCATTATGTTGTTAAATTTTTTCATTATTAATTTCTAAATTTAAAGTTGGTGTGTAATGTTTTTTTTCTAAAAAAAGGAATACAAAATGTTTTATTTGTGTTGATTACTAAGTGTCATTTTAAACAATATTTCTGTAATTTTGAAAGTTGTTTTTGAAGTGAATTTTGAATTTCATAGTCATTTTTATGAGAGAATCAAATAATAAGATCATCGGCATGGCATGTATAAGAAATATATTTTGGAAAAATATTTTTTATATCATGAAGATAAAAGTTAAAGAGAATCGGGGACAAAAACGATCCTTGAAGAAGGCCTTTGTGAATGTTGGGGGTTTCTGATAGGTTAGAATCAATTTTAATTTGGAATGTTCTATTTAGCAAAAATTCTTTAAGAAATAAAATAAAGTTAGGGCTAATTTTAGCCTCCATGAATTTATGAAGGAGTCCATTTATCCAGACTGAGTCGAAAGCCTGGCTGAGATCAATTGAGATAGCTAAAAGAGTGCGTTTTTTTTAAATGCTGTAAAAATATCAGATATTAATAAGGAAATGCATTCCTTTCAAGACCTATTTTTGCGTAAACCAAAGAAGGAGTGTGAGAAGAAATTCCTCGATTCAAAAAACCAGTTAAGTCGTTTAAAATATAATATATATAAAGTAATCTTTCAAAAATTTTTAAAACATTTGACATAAGATATATTATACGATAAGAATTAATATTGTTTGCTGGTTTACCATTTTTTAATAAAAGAATAATAATAATGTGCTTCCATGAGGATTTGTTTTTGTTCCCATATACGGTTAAAAATATCGAGAAGTTTTAATTTCCAGGAATCCGGAAGTTTTTTAAAAAATTTATTAGAAATCAAATCTGCACCAGGAGCATATTTAATATTAAGTTTTTGTAAAGCAAAATTAAATTCCTTAAGAGAAAAAGGTTTATCAAGGATATGTAAATCATTTTCAAACTAAATTAATTTGTGATTAATTGATTCATTAAAAAATCTTTCATTGGGCAAAATATTTTCAGTTTGGGAAATATTTAAGTTTGTGGCAAATAAATCAGCTGTATCTTTTAGAGAGATTTTTTCCTGTAGTTTCTTTTATTACATATATATATAGAAAAAGTTAAATTACCGGTAATTATTTTTAATTATATTATGCATATTTATGTATTCTGATTTTTTAAACTCTGGAAACGTTTTAATCTTAAATTTCTAGATGTGGTTTCCTGACAGTTGACCAATGATGTTAAGAAGCAAATATACAGGGTGATTCAAAACTTATCATTCAAATTTCGTGGGGAGGTAGGGAAGACGTCAGGAAACCGATTTCACCTAGGAAAGTATGTCCGCAAACGTCATCTACATGAACAAAAAGGACAAGTAAAGTGAACACAAGGAAACGGTACAGTTAAGTGGTAACGAATGCGACTTTTATTCCAATAAGGTAAAGTACAGGTTCACTGTAGGTGCTCAAAATTGCGACCATTTACACGGACACAGGATTCACAGCGCCGTTGCATTGACCGCCGAACATTTTCAAAAACGCCTGGCATATCACGGACAATGCCTGCGGCGGCCACTATTCGTGCAACAAGGTCCATTTCACTGTCGTCGGGGGTCTCGTACACATGGTCTTTCATGGCCCCCCACAAAAAGAAATCCATGGGCGATAAATCAGGTGACCTGGGTGGCCAAGTGATCGCTGATGACAGCCGGAGTGGTCGGGCGAGCTGTACACTGGTTGGGTACACACAGCGCCCTCTACATACGCATGCGTACACTAGCGGACATACTTTCCTATGTGAAATCGGTTTCCTGACGTATTTCCTACCTCCCCACGAAATTTGAACGATAAGTTTTGAATCACCCTGTATATATTTTAGGGAAAGCATTTTTTTAAAACTGCACAACATGTATGAAATTATGCTGTGCCCATCACGTTCATTATCTACAGAAACACGGAACACTAAAGACAGAGGCCATAAAAGATAGAGAGAAAAAAGGAACAATAAAGACAAAGAACAACACGGAACACTAAAGACAAATGTCATAAAGGAAAGAATAGAAAAGCGTCTACTTACGTATAATTCTGTTTAAGTGTGATGTTTAAAATTTATTTTTGAATACTAAACGCATTGCGAACAGAGTAAAAATTCTCTGTAAAAAAACAGAAAGTTAAACTCTTTAAAAACAACATTCATGTGCCATTTCGAAATAAGTTAACCTGTAATCAACTCAAGGGTAAACTTGAAACCAGTTTGAAACATTTTCCATGTCCCAAAGGTCCTTACACCCACAACAAAATCTTGTAACCAAAGTGCACGTCACAACGAGTTACCAACATGTTACGACAATCTACAAGAAACGATATCAGGGTTACTTGTCGCATGCATTTCACTATTTGCCCCCTTCCCCCCTCCTCTGAATGACCTCAACCCTCTGGGCATTCAAAGCGAAAGCCGACGTGACGTCACTCGCTTCTGGTCACGTGATATCTAAAAAAAGTCTTTTTTCCGGGAGAGAAGCCGTGAATTAGGCAGGCCATCGTCTGCAGGGGAGAAAGTTAAAGGTGTCGCTTGCCTCGTCGACCGGTGCATGGCCCCCGAGGGCGCTTGGCAGTGGTACTGACGACCTGCTTCTTAAATCACAAACATGATTGTCTCATGTTGGGCACAGCCCGTAACAAACACGCGGGGTTAACAGGTCAAATGAGGAGTAGTCGTGCTTCACTTGGCAAGGCGTTACGAATTGGAAAGTGAATCCAGGGAAAGTGTGTACAGGAGGAATGGATTGTTCGTGTTAGGTGAAGGAGATAAAGAGAGAAGGGATCACTGACAGCTCACTGATGGATATTTGCATCATCGTTGTTTTCTTGATAGCATAGAAAAATCATTAGATATCACTACGACTTTCTCTTGTTCAAAATCACTGATGCATAATAGGATATGAACTGAGACAGGTCATCAACACTTTTCAGTCATTCTAAAATGATATTGCAAGTTAATCGCTTAGTTAAAAAGAAAATGTTTGTCACATTCAAGTGACATAAATTATTTTATTTCCTTCCGGGTGTGGATGTAGAACAGGGATTCTCTTTGGACCGTTTCGGCAAAATTAAAGATAATACTCCTAGTGAAATATAGCACGGGCATAACTTGTAAGAGTTGCCCCCACCAGTGCATACATACACAAAAATATAAGGGTCAAATTAAATTTTTTGTTGAACATATATAGTTAAAGTAGGGATGTTTCTCAAAGTGATCATTATGTCAATGGCGAGTGAAATTTAAAACTCGGTAATTTTTTTGAATAGGTTCTTTATAAATGATGTAAAAATGCGATAGTCGATTAAAAAATTAAAACAGTTAAATCTATATGAATATAAATTTTCAATAATATTCGCTCAGCATTTAAAGAATTTGGAGAGTTGAAATATTTAAAAGCATCAATGTAGGCTTTAAAAAAATAATAGATGAAAGACGTCAATAAAAAGAAACTAAAACAAAAGCGGTAACCACTATGCTAAATTTAACTAACAGGTATAAGAATTTTTTTAACAGCTCGTAAAACGAATTTTTCTATTTTCCCCAAATACGTAGTAGCTAAAATTTTCAGCGTCCATAAATCTTTAAACACCAAAGAAATATTGTTGAATATCGTAATTTAGATTTTGATTAAGGATCCTTATCTTCTCACATTTTTCATTTTATAAAAAATCACCGAATTCTGAACCTCATTTTCGTAACATATTCCTCCTCTTTTTTCAGTATCCTCTGCATATACTATATGTATGCTGGTGTAACTCAGTCAGTAGCACGCCAAGTTTGTAGTAGATCGTAGATCGGCACTTGGTTGATGGAGTAAAATAATAAATAATAATAAATACCCCCTCAAGCAGCTGCTTGCCACAGAGGTCTGACAGGAGCCTGTCAGTTTATATGCCATAGTAGAAGGTCTGTGAGGATGGCAGGCCCTCAGCAGAAAAACGACACGGATAGCCATGCCTTAACCGGGGCTCGAACCCAGGTCCCTTAGATCGGTATCCAAGCGCGCTAACCACTCGGCCATGGGACGGCTTATGGAGTACCAAGTACAAAAGTACCCATAACCTCCTCCATCGAAGCATGTGCCTAATTGGCATCAGTATAAAACAATAGTAAAGTAAACCCCCTTAGATATGGTGGCCTCTAAGGCACCATATCTAATATATATATATCTATTCAAGACTTCATGATTATAGTCTAAGTGGGTTGGGTTGGGTTGTTTTACCTCTGAGCGGCACTTTTTTGCACACCATGGGCTAAATGGCCAGGTCACATGGACCCCGAAGGCTCAGAGAAGGTTGGGGGAGGGGACCCACTGGAACAGCACTGGGAGACAGATGGTAGCCTCCCGTCAAGGCCATCCAGCGTGTTCTTTAACGTGCACAGGGTATGGCTCTCCCACACACGGGGCCACGGTTTAACGTCCCATCCGACGGACGGCGGCCTTTCCAAGCCCATCGGTGTCCCCTACTGACCGTGGGCAGGGCGGGGAATTTTGCGGAGATAAATCTCAACGCTGACCCAGCTGGGACTCGAACCTGGGAACTACAGATTACGAGCCTGGCGCGCTACCGACTGAGCCACCCCCGCCCCTAAGAGGCAAGATATGATCTCATACGGGTTGGATCGAAAAGAGTCGAAGAAACCACGTGAGATAAACTTATTATAAGAATAGATGTGGTCGATGCCCAGGTCTTTGTGCAGCTGTCTATTAGTTACAAACCTACTAATAGACAGCTGTTACTAAATAAACAGTGTATTACAAACCATTGGGCATCGACCGCAAATCTCAAGATCTCATTTTGCAAGACTTGGATCTTGTTTATGTTGGTAGGAGTTGTATTCGCCCAAATTGGGGAAGCATATGAGATGATGGGTCTAATGACCATGTGATAAAGCAATAGCTTATCGCCAAGTTTGTAATATTTATGAATGATTTTTATACTGATCCACCAATTCTCATTCTACACTCACTGAGAGTGCTCATTGATCAGTGGGGCTGACTACAAGAGAGCCATGCTCTGTGCAGACTAAAGAATACACTGAATGGCCTTGACAAGAATGTTCCATCTGTGACTTAACAACTGTCCAATGCTTATCTTCCACACCTTCTCTAAGCCTTTGGGATCTTTATTATCACCTGGCTATTTTAGTCCACACTGGGCAAAACAGTTTCTTTTAGAAGTAAAACAAAACCAACTCGTTAAATGCGAATGTGGCATTTGGAGGCTCGTACAAACCTTTATATCATGTAGGGTCTATGCAGTGTATTAAAAAAAGAGTAAACTCAAATTTAATTAGAATATTTTACTTAAAAATTTTCTAGTAGTTTCTTATTTTTTTACAATTTGATAATTAATTTTAAACTATTCATAACTATTTTAATAAATTATTTTATGCTACTTAACAATAACCTGTATTTAAAATTTAAGCAAATTAAATTGCGTAACTCTTTAGGGAATATTTAATTTCCCTGCTGAGGTCCTGCCATCCTCTCAGATCTTCTGCTTTGGCATATAAACTGATAGGCTCCTGTCAGACCTCTGTGGCAAGCAGCTGCTTGAGGGGGTATTTATTTATATTTATTTATGTTAAACGCTCTCCGTGGCAGGCATATTTACCAATTCCCTATAAAAGAGAACCAAATTCGAATCCTTATTTCACACCTCCACGAATATACGCAAGATTCAGGTCTTGCAAAACAAAATATTGAGATCTGCGGTCGATGTCCCTTGGTTTGTTACTAACAGACAACTTCATAAAGACTTGGGCATCGACCACATATTAAATGCATCTCAAAAAGGTTTTTTCAGGCTGTTAAAAATAATCCTAATGAGATTATTTCTTCTTTGCTTAATTATGATCATAATGTTCTTAATAAGTACAAGAGGCCTAAAATGATGGCTTTCTCTGAGGAAAGCTACTCGTTTTAGGTCTCTTCTACATGATATATGCTCTCTTTTTAGCTTGTGTTTTATGTTAGCCTCTAGGGGCCGAGCCGCGGATGGTTTACTTGTTATATGTTTTTATTCATGCCAACTGGACATATTCTCAGATGGAGATGGTAACGATCTACAATCCTGTATTTCTTCCTGATGCTGATGTTCCACCTACTTTTCACATGTTGTTATACTAATGGGTCTATGGCATCTCTCTATGGCAAGTGGCCTACTGCAATGTTAATTTCTTAGTCCAGGTGGAACGGGGTCGATTGCGCTCCAGGCCCGTAATTTGAAGTTCCCAGGTTCGAGTTCCACCTAGGCCAGCGAAGCGATTTCTGTCCGTAAACACCCTTCCCTTGTTCAGTAGGGGATACCGATGAGCTTGAAAAGGCCACAGTCCGTCGGATGGGACATTAAACCATCGCCACGTGTGCAGAGAGCGCCATACACTGCGCACGTTAAGAAACATGCTGGATGGTCTTGACGGGGAGCTACCATCTGTGTGGTAGCTACCATCTGTGTGCCACAATAGCTGTTCCAGTGGGTCCCCTCCCTCAACCTTCTCTGAGCCTTCGGGGTTCTTGTGACCTGGCCATTTAGCACATTGTGTGCAAAAAAGTGCCGCTCATAGGTAAAACAACCCAACATTAAAGAACACGCTGGATGGCCTTGACGGGAGGCTACCATCTGTCTCCCAACAGCTGTTCCAGTGAGCCCCCTCCCTCAACCTTCTCTGAGCCTTCGGGGTTCTTGTGACCTGGCCATTTAGCCCATTGTGTGCAAAAAAGTGCCGCTCAGAGGTAAAACAACCCAACATTAAAGAACACGCTGGATGGCCTTGACGGGAGGCTACCATCTGTCTCCCAACAGCTGTTCCCATGGCTCCCTTCCCCCAACCTTCTCTGAGCCTTCGGGGTCTTTGTGATCTGGTCATTTAAGCCCATTGTGTGCAAAAAAGTGCCGCTCAAAAATTGTCTGTCCTCAGCTACATCTGCTGCATCTGGCCACTGCACACCAATTCTAACAAGGTCCTGTTTGACATTGTCTGCCCACCGCATCCTAGGTCTCCCCTTCTTTCTGAGGCCTTTAGGCACACTGTTCATAACCTTATTCGCCAATCTATAATTATCCATACGGGCAACATGGCCAAACCAGCGGAGTCTCTCTCTGCACAATATGCTGCTTAAAGGAGGTTGCTGACTCCTTTGCCTAACCTCATCATTAGTTACAAAGTTGAACCACCTAATGCCCAAGATACTGCGTAAGCATCTGGAATCAAAAGCATCTAGTTTCCTGTTATCTTGTTTACAAAGTGTCCAAGTTTCACTACCATAACTAACCCTAGAAAGAACCAAACTATTATACAGTCTAATTTTAGTCTTTAGGTGTATACGCCTATTTCTCCACACTCTCCATAGATTCTTAAAAGTCCCGGCAGCAATCCCTATTCGTCTGTTAATCTCATGCCGCACATCACCATTATCTGTTACATAGCTCCCAAGATAATTAAACTGTGACACCTGCTCAAGACTGCAACCATTCAGATTAACTGAATCACAGCCTGCCTGACCAATTTTCATCACTTTAGTTTTCTCTCTGTTTATAACCAAACCTACTCTACTACCAGTCTCATCAACAGCTCGAATGAAAGAGTTCATCTCATCAACATCATTTGCCAAAAGGGCTAAATCATCAGCATAATCTAAATCAGAAATTTTCGTATCTCCAGTCCATTTAAGGCCAAAATCTTTCCCTTCAAGTGAATTTCGCATAACATAATCAATAACCAAGCTAAAGAGAAAAGGAGACAAAATGCACCCTTGTCGAACACCAGAAGTAATGCTAAACCAATTGCTACAAGACGTACCAACTCTCACACACGACTCAGTGTTATTATAGAGAGCTTGCATTATGTTAACTAACTTGTCTGGTATACCACATGATCTCACAATCAACCACAAATTATGACGATCAACAGAGTCGAAAGCCTTTTCGAAATCAACAAAGCTAGCAACCAAAGGTTTCTGAAACTCTAAACATTTCTCAAGAATCTGCCTAAGTGAAAATATCTGATCCACACATCCCCTACCACTTCTGAATCCATATTGCTCATCACGCAATTGCCTGTCAACCAGATTCTTAATTCTATTAAGCACAATCATGGAAAGAACTTTACCTGGAACAGAAAGTAGGCTGATAACGGTAAACTGCATACGCTCAATATTTCCGTGAGTGAGCCCACACGATCCAGGTCTTTGTGAGCTCACACGATCCAATGTGCTGTGAACATTAACCGCAACCGCTCCAGTTTGCTGTGAACGGTAACTGCATACGCTCAATATTTCCGTGAGTGAGCCCACACGATCCAGGTCTTTGTGAGCTCACACGATCCAATGTGCTGTGAACATTAACCGCAACCGCTCCAGTTTGCTGTGAACGGTAACTGCACACGCTCAATATTTCCGTGAGTGAGCCCACACGATCCAGGTCTTTGTGAGCTCACACGATCCAATGTGCTGTGAACATTAACCGCAACCGCTCCAGTTTGCTGTGAACGGTAACTGCATACGCTCAATATTTCCGTGAGTGAGCCCACACGATCCAGGTCTTTGTGAGCTCACACGATCCAATGTGCTGTGAACATTAACCGCAACCGCTCCAGTTTGCTGTGAACGGTAACTGCACACGCTCAATATTTCCGTGAGTGAGCCCACACGATCCAGGTCTTTGTGAGCTCACACGATCCAATGTGCTGTGAACATTAACCGCAACCGCTCCAGTTTGCTGTGAACGGTAACTGCACACGCTCAATATTTCCGTGAGTGAGCCCACACGATCCAGGTCTTTGTGAGCTCACACGATCCAATGTGCTGTGAACATTAACCGCAACCGCTCCAGTTTGCTGTGAACGGTAACTGCATACGCTCAATATTTCCGTGAGTGAGCCCACACGATCCAGGTCTTTGTGAGCTCACACGATCCAATGTGCTGTGAACATTAACCGCAACCGCTCCAGTTTGCTGTGAACAGTAACTGCATACGCTCAATATTTCCGTGAGTGAGCCCACACGATCCAGGTCTTTGTGAGCTCACACGATCCAATGTGCTGTGAACATTAACCGCAACCGCTCCAGTTTGCTGTGAACGGTAACGGCACACGCTCCATATTCATTGCATTATATATTCATACGCATTATATATATATTAAAAAATATCCGAACACTATGGTTCATTACAGAACTCGGAAAAAATATCTGGCAACCATTTATTTAGAAATTAGTGATCTGGCAACCTTCGTATCACGTGACACGAAGGTTGCCAGATCACTAATTTCTAAAAAAAATCGTTGCCAGATATTTTTTCTGAATTCTGTAATCAACCATAGTGTTCGGATATTTATTTGACTTACTTATTAACGCTTTGGACTTCTTTTGAAAATAATTTAATTGACGATCTTTAAAAGTTTTCGCGGCACACCTAAGATCTTCTCACGTCACACCAGTGTGCCGACCACACCGGTTGAAAATCATTGATATAAAAGGTGTCCAAAGAACGATTAACTTTGCTCCTTGGTGATAATGCTGCGGGGGGTTTTAAGCTAAAACTACTTTTGGTATGTTTCCGAAAATTCAAGGCCTTTTAAAGGGATGAAGAAGAAACAATTGCCCGTCATTTGGAGATCCAACAGAAAAGCTTGGATGACCAAGGTTGGGTTGTTTTACCTCTGAGCGGCACGTTTTTGCACACCATGGGGTAAATGGCCAGGTCACATGGACCCCGAAGGCTCAGAGAAGGTTGGGGAAGGGGACCCACTGGAACAGCTGTTGGGAGACAGATGGTAGCTTCCCGTCAAGGCCATCCAGCGTGTTCTTTAACGTGCACAGGGTATGGCTCTCCCGCACACGGGCCACGGCTTAACGTACCATCTGACGGACGGCGGCCTTTCCAAGCCCATCGGTGTCCCCTACTGACCGTGGGCAGGGCGGGGAATTTTGAGCAGATAAATCTCAACGCTGACCCAGCTGGGACTCGAACCTGGGAACTACAGATTATGAGCCTGGCGCGCTACCGACTGAGCCACCCCCGCCTCTTGGATGACCAAAATTCTCTTTGAAGACTGGTTTAAAAATTACATTTGCCCTGCAGTGAAAAAAATGTTTGCAAGGCAAAAATTTAAGCAGCAAGGTTTTCCTTCTACTAGATAATGCTCCAGGACATCCGGTAAATTTACCTGAATCATCTGAAGATGTGGAGATTGGGTATCTTCCTAAAAACACAACAGCATTAATCCAAAAAATGGATCCGGGTTCAATAGTCACTTTTAAGGCATATTAATTATAAAGAACTTTTCGTAAACTTAATAACGAAACCGATGGTGAATCTTCGATTAAACAATTTTGGAAAAATTGCAACATCAAAGATGCCGTGGACAACATTAGCGAATCATGGAAGGAGTTGGGTTGTTTTACCTCTGAGCGGCACTTTTTTGCACACCCTGGGCTAAATGGCCAGGTCACATGGACTCCGAAGGCTCAGAGAAGGTTGGGGGAGGAAACCCACTGGAACAGCTGTTGGGAGACAGATGGTAGCCTCCCGTCAAGGCCATCAAGCGTGTTCTGTAACGTTGGGATGTTTTACCTCTGAGCGGCACTTTTTTGCACACCATGGGCTAAATGGCCAGGTCACAAGGACCCCGAATTCTCAGAGAAGGTTGGGGGAGGGGACCCACTGGAACAGCTGTTGGGAGACAGATGGTAGCCTCGCATCAAGGCCATCAAGCGTGTTCTGTAACGTTGGATTGTTTTACCTCTGAGCGGCACTTTTTTGCACACCATGGGCTAAATGGCCAGGTCACAAGGACCCCGAAGGCTCAGAGAAGGTTGGGGGAGGGGACCCACTGGAACAGCTGTTGGGAGACAGATGGTAGTCTCCCGTCAAGGCCATCCAGTGTGTTTTTTAACGTGCACAGCGTATGGCTCTCCCACACACGGGGCCACGGCTTAACTTCCCATCCGACGGACGGCGGCCTTTCCAAGCCCATCGGTGTCCCCTACTGACCGTGGGCAGGGCGGGGAATTTTGCGGAGAGGAAGGAGTTGAAATCAACCACAAAGAACCATGTACGGAAAAAAATATGGCCAGAATGCATAACACAACTAATGATCCTGAGCTGATTCTCTTCCTGCAATTCGACAAAACCTAGCAAATGAACTTGGTTTTGAGGATGTGGAAGAAGGTGACGTGCTCGATTTGCTAGATGCTGATGGAGAACCCCTTTCCAACGAGGAACCGATCCAATTAGAAACGGACAGAGCACTTGTTGAGAAGCCAGAGACAGCTGTCAGTCGACAGTTACACTCAAAGGATTTGTCGAAAGCGCTTTCTCATTTCGAACAAGGAATAAACATACTACTTCAACTGATTCCGACGAAGAACGCAGTGCTGAAGTTTCTCGAGGCATTAACACAGCCATTAACTGCTCCAAAGCACTGCAAAAAAGAAGCAAAAAAGCAAGGCAAAACAACAAAAGTTGGACCAATTTTTTTAAACCAGTCCTTCCACAACAGCGGATGGTGATGATGTCATGCATGGTATCATGCGATTCTTCATCTTCCTCTTCAGACTGGGGCGGGGGTGGCTCAGTCGGTAGCGCGCCAGGCTCGTAATCTGTAGTTCCCAGATTCGAGTCCCAACTGGGTCAGCGTTGAGATTTATCTCCGCAAAATTCCCCGCCCTGCCCACGGTCAGTAGGGGACACCGATGGGCTTGGAAAGGCCGCCGTCCGTCGGATGGGACGTTAAGCCGTGGCCCCGTGTGCGGGAGAGCCATTCCCTGTGCACGTTAAAGAACACGCTGGATGGCCTTGACGGGAGGCTACCATCTGTCTCCCAACAGCTGTTCCAGTGGGTCCCCTCCCCCAACCTTCTCTGAGCCTTCGGGATCCATGTGACCTGGCCATTTAGCCCATGGTGTGCAAAAAAGTGCCGCTCAGAGGTAAAACAACCCAACCCTCTTCAGACTCCGATTAGAACCGTTCTTCAGCATTTTAATTTGTTTTTTATTACATGTTATTTTCATTTTATATTTTTGTTTTGCTTCTATTAATATGTAATGGAAATGTTAATTTAAAATGAAATAAAAAGCAAAAAAGTGCATTTTCAACTAAAAACTTGTTGATATTTCTAAATTTTTCTTGGATTTAGAATCTTTTTTCTGATTTAAAAAGACTTGGATTTTTTAAAAAGATTCTTGGATTTAGAATATGTAGACCAATTCTAAAAAGACCTGAATACAAATTTCTAACAAGACTTGGATTTAAAAAGATTATTGGATTTGGGATCTATTTTTTTTTGGATTTAGGAAACAAATTGGAACGGATCTTATGGAATTTTTATGGGTTTGTAGGAAAATAAATGATTCGTTATACGGCATTTCGTATCTAGGCCGTAGAGTAAGCCATTATTGTATTAAGAAAATGTCGGCGTTAAGGGCGACGAAATTGAAAAACGGTACTTTTTAAATATAATTAAATTTTGCAAACATATTCAAATACTCCTCATCCAACAGAGAGCAAAATACTATATATGTCGTTATAAAATCCAGCAAATGTTAAGTTAATGTTGAAAAAATATTGCGCAGAGTTCCTACACTCTGCAAAATGAGGACACAACGCGAGTATATATCACTACCACGTGTAATTCAGGTCACGTGTCGTCACCACCCGGTGGCCAAAAATCACGTGACATTCCGCAAAGCCAACGAAACGTTCGCTTTATTTCTGAGACAAGGATTCGATTGGAAAGGGAATGTGATCCGAATTTCAATTGTTCTGCTTACCTCTCGCATTCGTATGCTTCATAAGTATAACCTTTATTCTTTCAACGACTAGCAAGGGAAGTCCGATAGGGATCTCATTTATTGAACTAGACAGAACTTCGGAGTCAGCGCCCGACAGACTCTTCAGTTTGATTCGTTTATGCAAATACCAGAATTTCGAGTTCCTCGCTAAAGACGTTAGCTCGCCATATATAGCAGCATGGAAAGAAAACAAAATTTGATATCAGGATAAGCGAAGAGAAAATGGGCAGCCTAACAGAAATTGATTAACAGGAGAGTAAAATAATAGAAAATTAGCAACCTGGATATCAGATGCTTGCTGTCCCAAGTGCAAAAATTCAATGCCAAATAATTCAAATATATATATAAATATATTTTAAATATCTACTGGTAATGTTACATTTCGTAAATTGTTGTGGTTATTATTTTGATTTGAAGAAGTTAAAATAATTTAATTCGCGCGCTGTATTACGCGAGCAACTGGAGAAATGATGACTTCACCAGATATTCCGCATTATGTATTAAGTGGAACATCTGGTGAAAACATTTCTCCAAAACGTTTCATAGATAATCGGCTGTAGTGTTCGTTATATCTACTGAACTAAATGCAGTTTAAGTCGAATGCACCACGTATTTATTTCAGAAAAACAAACGTATAATAATTATGCAGAGGAAACAAAGCATTTTAATGGGTTTTTTCGAGCTGCATGTTCGAAGAGAGAAAGTCCTTATCTTTAAGATGACGTCAGTGTTGACAACTCGCTGGAAATTTCCTCAGTAATCGTTATCAAGGTTACCAATGATTTGCATTCATGTACGTATTAATTTTTTCAAAGAAGCTTCTGGAAGTAGCAGGTTGTGTTTGTGTACTATAAAAAAAAATACCCCCTCAAGCAGCTGCTTGCCACAGAGGTCTGACAGGAGCCTTGTCAGTTTATATGCCACAGTAGATCTGAGAGGATGGCAGGATCTCAGCAGAAAACAACACGAACATCCATGCCTTATCCGGGGTTCGAACCCAGGTCCCGTAGATCAGTAACCAAGCGCGCTAACCACTCGGCCACGGGACGATTGAGCAAAAAATGACCTTGAAGACTAAACTTTTAGAACTATTCGACTGATGCACTGATTCCAATATTTTTCAAGATTAGCAAATTAAATCGAAATTCGAGGACTACTGGATGTGGTATTTATATTTGCATAAATCAAATTAAAAAAAAAAGTTATACCGGAGAAATATATGATAGACAGACCCCCCAAAAAATTAAATCTCCCGAATAAAATTTTAAATCATTACATTTCATGGGCTATATACTACATAAAATATAAATTAATAATTTACAAACACTTGTTTTTTCAACTCACCACAAACAAAATAAAAAAAAAAGACATCTAAGGTTCTATCAAAAAAGCGCAAACAGTCGCAAAGTTAATTCTTTTTTCAGCTTATACCTCTTTATTTCTTCAATTTCGAAGAAAAAAAAATTTCATTCTAATAATATTACAAACCATAAGCACATTTTAGATATTGTTAGACAGAAAGAAATTAGATAGAGGATTTTGGTTTGTTTTACCTCTGAGCGGCACTTTTTTGCACATGGGCCGCGAAGGCTCAGAGAAGGTTGGGGGAGGGGACCCACTGGAACAGCTGTTGGGAGACAGATGGTAGCCTCCCGTCAAGGCCATCCAGTGTGTTCTTTAACGTGCACAGAGTATGGCTCTCCCATACACGGGGCCACGGCTTAACGTCCCATCCGACGGACGGCGGCCTTAGAGAATTAATTTTTTGTGTTTATTCCAAAAAAAAACTAGAAACTTCTTGCTACCTTCC
Organism: Ryuthela nishihirai; assembly: GCA_038380435.1. Lineage (NCBI taxonomy): Eukaryota > Metazoa > Arthropoda > Arachnida > Araneae > Heptathelidae > Ryuthela > Ryuthela nishihirai. Next base: position 54,666,720 of record JAWZYU010000022.1, read on the forward strand.
CCCCCCCCCCGCCAAAAAATTCTGTCTGAAGCAAATTTTCAAATTTACATCACTGTCTCCCCCCCACACCCCGGAGTAAACGGATAAGTACTGAAGTTAAAAAATAGCATTTTATAATAGTTCCATTTTACTCTCACGGAATTTACTATTTCCCGGAAGTAATTATATAAAAATTTATTTTTTGTTTCTCCAGCGGTAGTTTAGATGTTGACAAAGCCCAGATATTTCTTTGTGGTCTGTTTCAGTTCCCCCGCCTTGTTCCCAGCAGGCGTTTACTTTGTGGTGATTACCAGTGGAAGCAATCCGCCACGATGGAGAGCATGCGAGTGCCCGAGGAGAGATTTCGGCTCGAAATAGAAACAGAAGATTCACTCAGCAGTCGATTAGGATAAGTGATGGGAGTGTGGTCACCCCAGAGTGAGCATCAAAAGGAAGTGAACATCCAGCCTCCTCCTGCATCCCGCTGCTGATGAGGGAATAAACATGTTGCTCGGGACGATCACTTCTGTCTGGCGTGAGCGACTTCAGGTCAGGAAAGTGTGTCATGGACCGCTGCTTAAATAGACTTTTATTCGGGTTGCTTTCGAAAATGGGCTGAGAACAAAAAATATGAAAAAAAAAAACTTGTCGATGTCTGACAGAAGGAAAGGATTATTTCCATGTTAAAGGCGAAAATCGATTTTAGTAGCTTTTAGAGTTGGGATGGGTTGTTTTACCTCTGAGCGGCACTTTTTGCATACAATGGGCTAAATGGTCAAGTCACAAGGACCCCGAAGGCTCAGAGATTGTTGGGGGAGGGGCTGGGTTGGGTTGTTTTACCTCTGAGCGGCACTTTTTTGCACACTGTGGGTTAAATGGCCAGGTCACATGGACCCCGAAGGCTCAGAGAAGGTTGGGAGAGGGGACCCACTAGAACAGCTGTTGGAAGACAGATGGTAGCCTCCCGTCAAGTCCATCCAGTTTGTTCTTTAACGTGCACAGGGTATGGCTCTCCCACACACGGGGCCACGGCTTAACGTTTCATCCGACGGACGGCGACCTTTCCTAAATCCATCGGTGTCCCCTAGTGACCGTGGGCAGGGCGGGGAGTTTTGCGGAGATAAATCTCAACGCTGACCCAGCTAGGACTCGAACCTGGGATCTTACTGATAAACTAAGATTAATGTTAAGAAGAGTTTTTTTACTTGAAAATTATTACAGATAGTGATATATGCAATATACTTTATTTTTCATGGGTACAGTCTATTATCCAGTTTGGTATTTTAAGTTTGGGAGGAATTTCTATTAAAAATTTAAGAAATGTTGCTTCTGTTCAAAACAGAATAATTAATATTATATAAAAAGTAACAAAAAAAATTTAGTGGAATTTAAAAAATATTTTAAATTAGGCTTTTTTCCTCAGACATCTATACATTTTTCAGAATGTTAATTTTTTGTTCTCTCTAACTGTTCATTGGCGACTGTAAAAGATTATAATAGGAAATTTAGTGCTTAAGATATATAATTCCAATCATGAAAAAGGAAATTATGCATCAACTACTTTCTTCGCCCAAATATCTTTAATTCATTACCTTTATGTATAAATACGAAATGAATCAAATGCTTCTCATTTCAAATGTTTATTGAAGGATTAGTAGAAGGCCAACAATGTAGAAAACTTTCTCGCTATTTTTACAATGATTTAAAATCGTATAGTTTTATTTTTGCCTCAAGGAATTAAATCTATATACACCGAAGAGCGAAAACATTATGACCAGCGAGTCTTCAAGCAAATCGAAGCAACTGCAGGTAAACGACGGCGCATGTGAAGGTCAGGAAACGGTATAAATAACAACTGATACTGGGTTCTGTCAATCTGCGTTATTCTTGTTCTTCAGATGGGAAAGGCAGCGGACTTAAGTGAGTTTGACAAAGGACAAATTGTAATGGCCAGACGACTGGGTCAGAGCATTTCCGAGACGGCAAGACTTGTGGGGTTGGGTTGTTTTACCTCTGAGCGGCACTTTTTTGCACACCATGGGCTAAATGGCCAGGTCACATGACCCCCGAAGACTCAGAGAAGGTTGGAGCAGGGGACCCACTGGAACAACTGTTGGGAGACAGATGGTAGCCTCCCGTCAAGGCCATTCAGCGTGTTCTTTAACGTGCACAGGGTATGGCTCTCCCGCACACGGGACCACGGCTTAACGTCCCATCCGACGGACGGCGGCCTTTCCAAGCCCATCGGTGTCCCCTACTGACCGTGGGCAGGGCGGGGAATTTTGCGGAGATAAATCTCAACGCTGACCCAGCTGGGACTCGAACCTGGACAACTACAGATTACGAGCCTGGCGCGCTACCGACTGATCCACCCCCGCCCTGGCTTGTGGGGTGCTCTCAGTCAGCCGTGGTTAGTAACTTCAAAAAGTGGTCCGAGGAGGGAAAAAACCATGAACCGCCGGCAAAGTGTGGGCCGACTACGGCTCGTCGGAACTAGCTAGAGGGAGAGAAGGTTATCCCGTATGGCATGAGCCAACAGAAGGGATACTGTGGCGCAACTCGTCCGTAATTTGAAATTGGTGACGGGAGTATGTGTCACGACACACAGAACATCGAAGCTTGCTGAAAATGGGGCTGCACAGATACAGGCTGGTGTGAGTGCCAATGCTAACCTCGGTTCACCATCGAAAGCGCCTACAATGGGCACGCGAGCATCAAAACTGGACCTTGAATGATTGGAAGAAGGTCGTCTGGTCCGATGAATCTCGTTTCCTATTACACCAGGTGGACGGTCGGGTACGTGTGCGTCGTTTACCTGGGGAAGTGTTGGCACCAGGATGCATTGGATTGTTTTATCTCTGAGCGGCACTTTTTTGCACACCATGGGCTAAATGGCCAGGTCACAAGGACCCCGAAGGCTCAGAGAAGGTTGGGGGAGGGGACCCACTGGAACAGCTGTGGGAGACAGATGGTAGCCTCCCGTCAAGGCCATCCAGTGTGTTCTTTAATGTTGGGTTGTTTTACCTCTGAGCGGCACTTTTTTGCACACCATGGGCTAAATGGCCAGGTCACAAGGACCCCGAAGGCTCAGAGAAGGTTGGGGGAGGGGACCGACTGGAACAGCTGTTGGGAGACAGATGGTAACCTCCCGTCAAGGCCATCCAGCGTGTTCTTTAACGTGCACAGGGTATGGCTCTCCCATACACGGTGCCACGACTTAATGTCCCATTCGACGGACGGCGGCCTTTTCAAGCCCATCGGTGTCCCCTACTGACAGTGGGCAGGGCAGGAAAATTTTGCGGAGATAAATCTCAACGCTGTCCCAGCTGGGACTCGAACCTGGGAACTACAGATTACGAGCCAGGCGCGCTACCAACTGAGCCACCCCCGCCCCCGGCACCAGGATGCACTGTGGGACGAAATCAAGCCGGTGGAGGAAGTGTAATGCTTTGGGTAATGTTCTGCTGGGAAACCCTGGGTCCAGTCATTCATGTGCAGGGAACTATAACGTCTATCATTTACCTAAACATCATTGCAGGAACAAATCCTTTCATTGCAACGGCACATCCCTCTAGTAATGCCTTCTTTCAGCAGAATAATGCGCAATACCACAGTGCCCGGATTGTTCGAGAATGGTTCGTGAAACATGAGCAATGCTTCCTAGTATTGCCCTGGTCCTCCAAATTCCCCAGGCATCAATCCATTCGATCATCTACGGTCTATGTTGGAACAGCATATCCGATCTGCGGCGGCTCAACCACGTAACTTACAATAAATAAAGGATCTGCTGGTAACGTATTAGTATCAGATACCACAATAAAAATCTTGTAGCGTCCATGCCTTGCGGGTAAGAGCTGTTTTGGCGGCACGTGGAGAGCCAACATCGTATTTAGAAGGCGGCCATAATGTTTTGGCTCTTCTGTGTATATATTGTTACGACAGATGAACGAGCAACAGTGACTTCATGACTTAACGTGACTTAAACCCTCGTGTGTGCTTCTACGAGAGATTTAATTAGCCAACGAATTGGAACTTAGGACGATTCAGAAGAATAAAAAAAGAACAGTGCAGTGTGTTAAAAGTTGTGAGATCTGAAAGGACGTTCAGATGGTCTGATTCAGTGCGCGTTAAGTTGGGTTGGGTTGTTTTACCTCTGAGCGGCACTTTTTTGCACACCATGGGCTAAATGGCCAGGTCACATGGACCCCGAAGGCTCAGAGAAGGTTGGGGGAGGGGACCCACTGGAACAGCTGTTGGGAGACAGATGGTAGCCTCCCGTCAAGGCCAACCAGCGTGTTCTTTAACGTTGGGTTGTTTTACCTCTGAGCGGCACTTTTTTGCACACCATGGGCTAAATGGCCAGGTCACATGGACCCCGAAGGCTCAGAGAAGGTTGGGGAAGGGGACCCACTGGAACAGCTGTTGGGAGACAGATGGTAGCCTCCCGTCAAGGCCATCCAGCGTGTTCTTTAACGTGCACAGGGTATGGCTCTCCCACACACGGGGCCAGGGCTTAACGTCCCATCCGACGGACGGCGGACTTTCCAAGCCCATCGGTGTCCCCCACTGACCGTGTGCAGAGCGGGGAATTTTGCGGAGATAAATCTCAACGCTGACCCAGCTGGGACTCGAACCTGGGAACTACAGATTACGGGCCTGGCACGCTACCGACTGAGCCACTCCCGCCCCTGCGCGTTAAGTAAAAATAATTAGTATATTTATTAGTGTGTGCGCGGGTGTTTGTTTTCTGTTGTTAGTAACAAAAGTTTAGTGAACTAGCAGAGGACGAGAGTTTGTTTACGTCTGAAGGTATTCAAGTGACATGGTAAACAAAGCGAAGAGGTAGTATTTTAGTAGAACAGACAGAGCTGATATTGTATGCTCTGTACAAAAAGGTTAATGACTTATGTATGATAGTAGTTAATTTGTTTATAAGATACTCCATATTTTTGTAACAATTTGCATTGTATTGTAATTGGTTTTAAAATATAGTTATTAATACTCACGCTCAGTGCCTATCCATTTTGTAATTCGCAACAATATATATATATTCACTGTTACTTTAAAAATAAAACTTAATACTCATTGTTTTAACGTAGGAGAGTTGTTGTTTTTGGATTATAAATATCACTTCAGAAGCAAATATATGAATGCTTTGTTCATCTGCATGAATTGTACAAATTATATGTAATAAACTTTTATTTGTATTTAACTCCTGACAATTTGTTATCAAAAATTCCGTTTCCATAACTCTTTGAATATGAAACAAATACTGTTAAAAGCTGAGATTTGCATGAATTTAATTGATGTCTTTATCTCCAGTAACTTTTTAAATTAATTTATTTTCAAAGTCAGGGAGCTTTGAGTGCAGCATTCCATTGGAAAAAAAATATGCACTAGATAGAAGTGCCCCAATACTTTCGGTGACGTACTGTATATTGTTTATTTTTCTGCATTTGTATTAAGATGTGATCATCACAGATGAAGTGAATAAAGGGTAGATCATTAAGTATATTCCGTGACACACTATTCTGCCAGCCCTAAACACCTGTGCACATACTCCTACAAAGGCTGACAAGGCACTTTTCCCAAAGACAGAGAACTTCATCCTACATCTATTTCATGAAGATGTTTATCTCTCTTGTAGAGATAATGATTATCAGAAAAACTCACAGACTCTTCAGTTGAGCTGTTCTTCACAGACTCTTCATTCACAGACTCTTCAGTTGAGCTGTTCTTCACAGACTCTTCATTCACAGACTCTTCAGTTGAGCTGTTCTTCACAGACTCTTCATTCACAGACTCTTCAGTTGAGCTGTTCTTCACAGACTCTTCATTCACAGACTCTTCAGTTGAGCTGTTCTTCACAGACTCTTCATTCACAGACTCTTCAGTTGAGCTATTTTACCTCTCAGCGGAGCGTTTTTGCATCGCAGTGAACTCAATGGCTAGGTCATAAGGTGGACAGTGGACAACTGTTTAGGAGACATGTTAAACTCTCTGGTCAAGGCTATCCAGCATGTTCCTTAAACTGTATATGGCTTTTTCAATACACGGAAACACGGCTTATCATCCCAACCGATGGAAGGGTCCTTTCCAAGCCAAAGATTCTTATACGAGTATCACCTTATATATATATACAGAGTCGTATCAGAATAATATGACCAATCCCATTATAGGTAGGTGGTCATATTAATCTGTTACGACTGTGTAGGGTTGGGATCTTTTAACTCTGAGCGGCACTTTTATGCACACCATGGGCTAAATGGCGAGGTCACAAGGACCCCTAAGTCTCAGAGAAGGTTGGGGGAGGGGACCCACTGGAACAGATGTTGGGAGACATGGTAGCCTCCCGTCAAGGCTACCCAGCGTGTTCTTTAACGTGCACAGAGTATGACTCTCCCACACACGGAACCACGGCTTAACGTCCCATCCGATGGACGGCGGCCTTTTCAAGCCCATCGGTGCCCCCTACTGAGCGTGGACAGGGGGAATTTTGCGGAGATAAATCTCAACGCTGACTCAGCTGGGACTCGAACCTGGGAACTACAGATTACGAGCCTGGCGTGCTACCGACTGAGCCACCCCCACCCCTACGACTGTGTATAGCAGTGGTCCAATCAAATGGAAATCGGATGGCGCCACGTGAGGACTAATACTATGGATGAGGCAGTTGGGTTGGGTTACCTCTGAGCGGCACTTTTTTGCACACCAGGGGCTAAATGGCCAGGTCATATGGACCCCGAAGGCTCAGAGAAGGTTGGGGGAGGGGACCCACTGAAATAGCTGTTGGGAGACAGATGGTAGCCTCCCGTCAAGGCCATCCAGCGTGTTCTTTAACGTGCACAGAGTATGACTCTCCCACACACGGAACCACGGCTTAACGTCCCATCCGATGGACGGCTGCTTTTCCAAGCCCATCGGTGTCCCCTACTGACCGTGGGCAGGGCGGGGAATTTTGCGGAGATAAATCTCAACGCTGACTCAGCTGGGACTCGAACCTGGGAACTACAGATTACGAGCCTGGCGTGCTACCGACTGAGCTACCCCCACCCCTACGACTGTGTATAGCAGTGGTCCAATCAAATGGAAATCGGATGGCGCTACGTGGGGACTAATACTATGGATGAGGCAGTACATCCCACTGCAGTTTCAATAGTGACCATGTGAGGGGGGGGGGGCTCAGTCGGTAGCGCGCCAGGATCGATCTGCAGTTCCCAGGTTCGAGTCCCAGCTGGGTTAGCGTTGAGATTTATCTCCGCAAAATTCCCCGCCCTGCCCACGGTCAGTACGGGACACCGATGGGCTTGGAAAGGCCGCCGTCCGTCGGATGGGACGTTAAGTCGTGGCACCGTGTGCGGGAGAGTCATACCCTGTGCACGTTAATAACATGCTGGATGGCCTTGACGGGAGACTACCATCTGTCTCTCAACAGCTGTTCCAGTGGGTCCCCTCCCCAAACCTTCTCTGAGTCTTCGGGGTCCATGTGACCTGGCCATTTAGCCCATTGTGTGCAAAAAAGTGCCGCCCGGAGGTAAAACAATGCAATCCAATCTTGGTCTCCGAGAGTTACGGTCATTTTGGGTACGGTCTCGACCTCCTATGGGGCGGGGGTGGCGCAGTCGGTAGCGTGCCAGGCTCGTAATCTATAGTTCCCAGGTTCGAGCCCCAGCTGGGTCAGCGTTGAGATTTATCTCCGCAAAATTCCCCGCCCTGCCCACGGTCAGTAGGGGACACCGATGGGCTTCGAAAGGCAGCCGTCCGTCGGATGAGACTTTAAGCCGTGGCCCCGTGTGCGGGAGAGCCATACCCTGTGCACGTTAAAGAACACGCTGGATAGCCTTGACGGGAGGCTACCATCTGTCTCCCAACAGCTGTTCCAGTGGGTCCCCTCCCCCAACCTTCTCTGAGGCTTCGGGGTTCATGTGACCTGGCCATTTAGCCCATGGTGTGCAAAAAAGTGCCGCTCAGATGTAAAACAACCCAAACCAACCCAACTCGACCTCCTAAATGATTTGACCCAACTGTACACTTTTACCCCTGAAAAAATATTCCCTCAAACTGGGCTCGAAGCCTGGTAAAGATTTGAAAAGGAATGACCCCTTCCTTTCGCGGGAAATTTGATAATTATGCACTGCGCAACACTGATGGGTTCTTCTTGGTCTGACATCTTGAATGCAATTGGCTGGTGATTAAGTGCTCTTCGCAAGCTTCGACTTGTCTTTCTGTGAAAATGAATGCCTGTTCAGACAAGTTGATTTGTGCTCGAAAGATAACTAAATTCCGGTTTACATTTGAATGCCCTGCATATGTGACAGGGTGGGTTATAAGTTTGAGTTCCAGCTGGGCCAGCGTTGAGACTTATCTCCGCAAAAATCCCCGCCCTTCCCTCGGTCAGTAGGAGACACCGATGGGCTTGGAAAGGCCGCCGTCCGTCGGATGGAAAATTAAGCCGTGGCTCTGTGAGTGGGAGAGCCATACCATGTACACGTTAAAGAACACGCTGGATATTCTTGACGGGAGGCTACCATCTTCTCCCAACATCTGTCATTGGGTTGGGTTCGGTTGTTTTACCTCTGAGCGGCACTTTTTTGCACACCATGGGCTAAATGGCCAGGTCACAAGGACCCCGAAGGCTCAGAGAAGGTTGGGGGAGGGGACCCACTGGAACAGCTGTTGGGAGACAGATGGTAGCCTCCCGTCAAGGCCATCCAGCGTGTTCTTTAACGTGCACAGGGTATGGCTCTCCCGCACACGGGGCCACGGCTTAACGTCCCATCCGACGGACGGCGGCCTTTCCAAGCCCATCGGTGTCCCCTACTGACCGTGGGCAGGGCGGGGAATTTTGCGGAGATAAATCTCAACGCTGACCCAGCTGGGACTCGAACCTGGGAACTACAGGTTATGAGCCTGGCGCGCTACCGACTGAGCCACCCCGCCCCCCAACATCTGTCAAGTGGGTCTCCTCCCCCAACCTTCTCTAGCTCTCGGGGTTCTTGTGACCTGGTCACTTAGCCCATCGTGTGCAAAAAAAAGTGCCGCTCAGAGTTAAACCAACCCAGTTGAGTCAGCATTTAGAGTTATCTCGGGGACACTGAGCCCTCGATCTAGAAAGGGACAACGCTGGATTTAAAAAGGATACCGTCTCTCAGATGGGACTAATTGTGGCTCCGTGTGTAAGAGAGCCATACCCTGTGCACGTTAAATGGGGCGGGAGTGGCTCAGTCGGTAGCGCGCCAAGCTCGTAATCTGTAGTTCCCAGGTTAGAGTCCCAGCTGGGTCAGCGTTGAGATTTATCTCCGCAAAAATCCCCGCCCTACCCTCGGTCAGTAGGAGACACCGATGGGCTTGGAAAGGCCGCCGTCCGTCGGATTCTGACGTTAAGCCGTGGCTCCGTGTGTGGGAGAGCCATACCCTGTGCACGTTAAAGAACACGCTGGATGGCCTTGACGGGAGGCTACCATATGTCTCCCAACAGCTGTTCCAGTGGGTCCCCTCCCCCAACCTTCTCTGAGCTTCCGGGGTCCTTGTGACCTGGCCATTTAGCCCATGGTGTGCAAAAAAGTGCCGCTCAAGAACATGCTGGATATAAGCTAGTTATTTAGCCCATTGTGTGCAAGAAACTGCTACTCATAGTTAAAGCAACTCTACTCATTTAGTGCATAAAACTACCGCTCAGGAAGTAATATTTATGGCGTGAAATATTTCTAACATTATTATTGCAGCAGAGGCTGATTACTGAAGAAGAGAAAGGCCGGAATGCCTAATCATTGCATTCTTAAAGATTAATGTTGAAAATTCAAGTGCTACCTGATGATGCATCGACTCGCGAACTAGTTGAATTAGCTAGCGTGTTCTTGCGCGAGAAACGAGGACAAATTTAGATCAAGCCTCTAGGTTATCTTGGTCTTTGTGTTAAGAGACTCAGCTTCCGTAAAGAATAAATCCTTTGATCTACAAAACGTTTATTCAGAGCAGCGGTTCTTAACCTTTTTGGCACTCTTACTTCTCGAGCCAAACAATGAAACCAAAATTAATTCTACTTCAACCCATTTTCAAAAGTATTAACTCTTTTTTAAATGGTTTAAACCAAAATGAAATCCTTTCTCTAACCCCTTTCTGATAGGGAGGTTTTCCTGTACAGCTTTCTCTCTTAAGCAGTATAATCGCATATTTTCAGAAGACATTTCAGAATTCTTCTACAACTGACTCTTTGCTTATATTTGTCTTCTATAAAAAACAATAAATTAGAAAAATTGCCAATAATAATTAAAAAACATTATGTGCTAAAAATCAATTAAATGTTAAAGAAGGACTAACCTTAAATTACCAGTAACTTCAAATTAATTATTAAGTGTCATATTATTTAATTATGTTAACTTGACCGAAACTAAACTGTCCTTGAACTATTCAAATGAGCAAAAATTAAGCATTTATGAAACTCATAATAAGTTACTTTATCTCTCTCTCTTAGCGATATAACTCGGTGGAAACAACATTAAAAAAAAAAGCAGTCGGTACGCGCCAGGCTCGTAATCTGTAGTTCCCAGGTTCGAGTCCCAGCTGGGTCAGCGTTGAGATTTATCTCCACAAAATTCCCCGCCCTGCCCACGGTCAGTAGGGGACACCGATGGGTTTGGAAAGGCCGCCGTCCGTCGGATGGGACGTTAAGTCGTGGCACCGTGTGCGGGAGAGTCATACCCTGTGCACGTTAATAACACGCTGGATGGCCTTGACGGGAGGCTACCATCTGTCTCTCAACAGCTGTTCCAGTGGGTCCCCTCCCCCAACCTTCTCTGAGTCTTCGGGGTCCATGTGACCTGGCCTTTTAGCCCATGGTGTGCAAAAAAGTGCCGCTCAGAGGTAAAACAACCCAACATTAAAATTTCCTTACTTTATTAAAATAAATTTACCCTGGGATCGAAAAACATTATTCTTTTTCAATCTTTTTAATATGCACTTTAATATAAAGCTTTCTATAATACAATAAAACCAGCACTTTGCGGTTTTTGAAATATTTCAAATTAATTCTCAGGGAAAAATTAGCCCCAAAAGAATCAGATTTACAGTTCAATTCCATTCACTAGAAATACACTCAATTATGCCTAAAATAAATAACTCTCTCAAAGGAATAAAATAACAAATTATTCATGCATTTAAATACAGGGTGATTAGAAATGAGGTAAATAATTTAGCTCAAGGGAACTTTACAAGCCCCATGACCAAGATATATATTTTTGAATTAAAAAAAAAGGATAATTTTTTTACTCTGCAGAAAAGGTTAAAAAAAATTAATAGAAATAGCATGGGGTTGTTTCACCACTGAGCGGCACTTTTTTGCACACAATGGGCTAAATGTCCAGGTCACAAGGACTCCGAAAGCTCAGAGAAGGTTGGGGGAAGGGACCCACTGGAACAGCTGTTGGGAGACAGATAGTAACCTCCTGCAAGGCCATCCAGCGTGTTCTTCAAAGTGCACAGGGTATGACTCTCCCACACAAAGAGCCATGGTTTAACGTCCCATCCGACGGAAGGCGGCCTTTAACCTTTAGTATACCCCCATTAACAGTAAATGGTAATGATGGATATACTTCATTAACAGTTAATGATGAAGGCGGATTTGTTACATCCAAGTTTATGGTAAACATGGTTTCGCCAAATTAATAGTTAGGGTGGATATAACACATTAACAATTAATGGTATAGGTGGATATGCCACATTAATGGTTAACGGCAAAGGTGGATAAGCCGCATTAATCGTTAATGGAAAAGTTAAAAGTTAATTAACCACTTTAATGGTAAATACCTCTGTGGCAAGCAGCTGCTTGAGGGGGGGTGATGATGGATAAGCCACGTGATTAGCAGTTAGTTAAAAAAAAGAAAGCTATATCACTTTAGCTAAAAAACAAAAATTAAAATATAGTTAAAAAAAACTTATAATAATGTTACTGTCTTCGAAATAAATCATTTAATATTATTTAAATATTTTTAAGAAATGTTGTAAGAAAGTTCAAGATCATCTTCTTAACTAGCATCAAAAACTATAAAATCAGAGATATTGGTTGGGTTGTTTTACCTCTGAGCGGCACTTTTTTGCACACCATGGGCTAAATGGCCAGGTCACATGGACCCCGAAGGCTCAGAGAAGGTTGGGGGAAGGGACCCACTGGAACAGCTGTTGGGAGACAGATGGTAGCCTCCCGTCAAGGCCATCAGCGTGTTCTTTAACGTGCTCAGGGTATGGCTCTCCCGCACACGGGGCCACGGCTTAACATCCCATCCGACGGACGGCGGCCTTTCCAAGCCCATCGGTGTCCCCTACTGACCGTGGTCAGGGCGGGGAATTTTGCGAGATATTGGTAAATAGTGAGCAAGAGTAGTTCTGTTACAACATAACTGGTAAGAGTTCTGATTCTTCCACATTTGTCATCACGAGTTCAGTTTTTTTTTCCTCGGAGTTAGCGGAAACTTTGGTTGCATTACCTGTTATGTTGTAACAGAACTACTCTTGCTCACTATTTACCAATATCTCGCAAAATTCCCCGCCCTGACCACGGTCAGTAGGGGACACCGATGGGCTTGGAAAGGCCGCCGTCCATCGGATGGGATGTTAAGCCGTGGCCCCGTGTGCGAGAGAGACATACCCTATGCACGTTAAAGAACACGCTGGATGGCCTTGACGGGAGGCTACCATCTGTCTCCCAACAGCTGTTCCAGTGGGTCTCCTCCCCCAGCTTTCTCTGAGCCTTTGGGTTCCATGTGACCTGGCCATTTAGCCCATGGTGTGCAAAAAAGTGCCGCTCAGAGGTAAAACAACCCAACATTAAAGGACAAGCTGGATGGCCTTGACGGGAGAGTACCATCTGTCTCCCAACAGCTGTTCCAGTGGGTCCCCTGCCCCAACCTTCTCTGAGCCTTCGAGGTCCTTGTGACCTGGCCATTTAGCCCTTTGTGTGCAAAAAAGGCTTATCAGAGGTAAAACAACCCGACATTAAAGAACACGCTGGATGGCCTTGATGGCAGGTTACCATCTGTCTCCCAACAGCTGTTCCAGTGGGTCCCCTCCCCCAACCTTCTCTGAGCCTTTGGGGTCCATGTGACCTAGCCATGGCGCAAGGGCGACTAGGTCAAAATGGGCCAAACAAAAGAGAATGTAAATGATAAAACACAAGTAAATCCACAACCAAAAGTTAAAACAAAAACACTGCATGGTAAAATTGTAAACCAAGAAAGAACAAGGGTATAAGTATAAAATAAAACAACATGAGAAATACAAGATGGAATAAACCCAGGTATAAAAGACCTGGGTGAGATATACAAAATACAAGGTAAAATCAAAGTCTAGAAAAATAGCCACAATGCTTTAAAAAGGAAATATCTGGTGATAAAGAGCAGTGATCAGATAAAATATGTCTGAGTGTAAGAAACTAGGACATAAAATTATGAAAGCTAAAATATAGCCGTCCCATGGCCGAGTGGTTAGCGCGCTTGGCTACTGATCTAAGGGACCTGGGTTCGAGCCTCGGGTAAAGCATGAATGTATGTGTCGTTTTTCTGCTGAGGTCCTGCCATCCTCTCAGATCTTCCACCATGGCATATAAACTGATAGACTCCTGTCAGACCTCTGTGGCAAGCAGCTGCTTGAGGGGCCGTCCCATGGCCGAGTGGTTAGCGCGCTTGGCTACTGATCTAAGGGACCTGGGTTCGAGCCCCGGGTAAAGCATGAATGTATGTGTCGTTTTTCTGCTGAGGTCCTGCCATCCTCTCAGATCTTCCACTATGGCATATAAACTGACAGGCTCCTGTCAGACCTCTGTGGCAAGCAGCTGCTTGAGGGGTATTTATTTATTTATTATTTTAAAATATAGTTGACGTTCGAGATTAAAACATGCATATTCGATTAAAATATATTTGATAGTTAAAACGGTGTCACAAAACTCGCACTCACGTTCATCGTCCGCCAGTAGAAGAAACGAGTGTGTAATAAACGAATGACCTAAGCGGAGCTGAGCAAGTACAACTTCCTCCTTGCGATTCCTGCGGTAACATGACTGCCATGGTTTGATGATAGGTTTGATCTCGAAGATCTTGTTCGTAAGCTGTTCTGACCAAGATCTCTGCCACCGTGCCCGGAGCTCGATGGTAAAACGCTGCCGGAAATCCATATATTGAACTGGCAATGGAGAACCGGACAGGGCGTGGCCGACTTGGCTGATGCTGCTTCCAAGTCATTGCCCCTGATACTGACATTATCAGGCACCTAACAGAAGAGAATGGTGGTGATGGCTGCCAGGCAATGGAGCTTCTGGCGGATCTCAGAAAGAACTGGGTGAGGCCGATGCCTCACCGAGATCAAAGCCTGTAGCGAGCTAAGAGAGTCGGTGTAGATGACACACCGACGATGATGCTTAGCTGCTATGTGGTCCAAGGCAAAGCTGATAGCGTGGAACTCTGCAGTAAAGATGGAACACTGCTGTGGGATCTAGCCTGCAATGACTGCATCCCAACAGATCACGGCGGTTCCCACTGAAGTACCGGACTTCGAGCGATCTGTGAAGACAGGCCAGAAGTCCGGGTGTTCAGCCCGATGGCTGGAAAAGAATTGCTCATTTGGTTGGTTGGTTGTTTTACCTCTGAACGGCACTTTTTTGCACACCATGGGCTAAATGGCCAGGTCACATGGACCCCGAAGGCTCAGAGAAGGTTTGGGGAGGGGACCCACTGGACCAGCTGTTGGGAGACAGATGGTAGCCTCCCGTCAAGGCCATCTAGCATGTTCTTTAACGTGCACAGGATATGGCTCTCTCGCACACGGGGCCACGGCTTAACGTCCCATCCGACAGACGGCGGCCTTTCCAAGCCCATCGGTGTCCCCTACTGACCGTGGGCAGGGCGGGGAATTTTGCGGAGATAAATCTCAACGCTGACACAGCTGGGACTCGAACCTGGGAATTACAGATTACGAGCCTGGCGCGCTACCGACTGAGCCCCCCACAAAGGGTTGCTGAAACACACAGTCGGGTGTAAAGGCCTTCTCTGTTCCGCACACGGAAAACACGCAGTAAGGGGAAACAACGGGCCAAGGTGGAAATGGCTCGGATGTCGACTGTGAGATGCTATCGGGACTGGTGTGAATCCAGGTATTATTTATTATTCCTGGATTCACACCAGTCCCGATTCCTGGTTCCTGGATTCATACCAGTCACTCAGGTAAACTTGGACACACAAACCGAAGGGACGAATGGCAGTCGGCTGATTCTGGCATAACATTCCCACTGGGGACTGAAAACGCAGTCCCAAGTGGGATGGCCAGGCAGGGATCGCAATTTTCTTACATATTTGCAGGGACAACTGCTGACGGCGAACAGATAATGAAGACTCGTCGGTTTCGACATAAGGACTATGTGCCGGTGAAGTGCGGAAGGCCCCCATCCCAAAAAGAAGGGCCTGATGAAGGAGAGGGTCCAGCACCTTCACCACCTAATCTCGGGCAGAGTCGTACACCTGGAATTCGTGTTCCAGTTTCGACTAAGCAAGTGCACTCTAGAGGCGACAGAGTCGTACAGCTGGGATTCGTAGTCCAGTTTCGACTAAGCAAGTGCACTCTAGAGGCGACAGAGTCGTACAGCTGGGATTCGTAGTCCAGTTTCGACTAAGCAAGTGCACTCTAGAGGCGACAGAGTCGTACAGCTGGGATTCGTAGTCCAGTTTCGACTAAGCAAGTGCACTCTAGAGGCGACAGAGTCGTACACCTGGGATTCGTAGTCCAGTTTCGACTAAGCAAGTGCACTCTAGAGGCGACAGAGTCGTACACCTGGGATTCGTAGTCCAGTTTCGACTAAGCAAGTGCACTGTAGAGGCGACAGAGTCGTACACCTGGGATTCGTAGTCCAGTTTCGACTAAGCAAGTGCACTCTAGAGGCGACAGAGTCGTACACCTGGGATTCGTAGTCCAGTTTCGACTAAGCAAGTGCACTGTAGAGGCGACAGAGTCGTACACCTGGGATTCGTAGTCCAGTTTCGACTAAGCAAGTGCACTCTAGAGGCGACAGAGTCGTACACCTGGGATTCGTAGTCCAGTTTCGACTAAGCAAGTGCACTCTAGAGGCGACAGAGTCGTACACCTGGGATTCGTAGTCCAGTTTCGACTAAGCAAGTGCACTCTAGAGGCGACAGAGTCGTACACCTGGGATTCGTAGTCCAGTTTCGACTAAGCAAGTGCACTCTAGAGACGACAGAGTCGTACACCTGGGATTCGAGTCCAGTTTCGACTAAGCAAGTGCACTGTAGAAGCGAAGCAATGAACATCGTCCGCCCCCCATGAGAAGGAGGAGAGGACCTTGAGGATGTTCAATACCCGCGTGCACTTGGACCTGAGATGCCGGATGTATGGTAAAAAGGTCAATTTCCGGTCGAAAATGAGACCGATAAACTTGGTATCCGCCACAACTGGAATGATATTACTCCTGAGCAGCAGTTTGGGGTCCAGATGAAGATTACGCTTGCGGCAAAAGTGCACGCAAGCGGTCTTCTGTGGGGGGAACTGAAACCCACTGGCAGTCGCCCAAACCGAGAGACTGGTCAGGGCAGTTTGCAGTTGTCGTTCAATGATCCTCACGCTGGACGACGAGCAAAAGATGCCAAAATCGTCAACACAGAGGGCATTGCCTACAATATGGAGGAAGTTGTCATGTAAGGGAATTTATCTTGATAGCGAGAAGCGTAACACTCAAGACGCAGCCTTGTGGCACCCCCCCCCCCCCCTGTTCTTGGGCAAAACTAGAGTAGATGACTCCCTTGATAATTAGAAGAGTTTTTTAATACTAAATAGAGAGCGCGTAACAGTTCATATTCAATGGCTTCGTTTTCTTCTTGAAAATAATTTTTTTTTTGGGGGGGGGGGGTTGAAACCTTCTGCTTTCAATTCCAATGTTTAGCAAAAGTTAAGCAGCGAGTTCTTCTAGAAGATCAGATATTGCCCATTATCTTTGATGCTGAATAACTTTATTGTCATTAGTAAACAGAGTTGGGTTGTTTTTACCTCTGAGCGGCACTTTTTTTGCACACAATGGGCTAAATGGACAGGTCACATGGCTGAAAGCTCAGAGTTGGTTGGGGGAGGTGACCCACTAGAACAGCTGTTGGGTGGCAGATGGTAGCTTCCCGTCAAGGCCATCCAGCGTGTTCTTTAATGTTGGGTTGTTTTACCTCTGAGCGACACTTTTTTGTACACCATGGGCTAAATGGCCAGGTCACAAGGACCCCGAAGGCTCAGAGAATGTTGGGGGAGGGGACCCACTGGAACAGCTGTTGGGAGACAGATGGTAGCCTCCCGTCAAGGCCATCCATCGTGTCCTTTAACGTTGGGTTGTTTTACCTCTGAGCGGCACTTTTTTGCACACCATGGGCTAAATGGCCTGGTCACAAGGACCCCGAAGGCTCAGAGAAGTTTGGGGGAGGTGACCCACTGGAATTGGTGTTGGGTGGCAGATGGTAGCTCCCCATCAAGGCCATCTAGCGTGTTCTTTAACATTCACGGGCACACAACCATGTCTTAACGTCCCATCCGATGAACGGCAGCATTTCCAAGACCATCGTTGTGTGGGGGATAACGGAGATAAATGTCAACTCTGGAACAGATGGGGATCGAAATTGGCAACTAGAGATTATGGTCATGACGCGCGCTACCGACTTTGACCTTTCACCTCAGAGAAATCCTCTTTCCCTAATAGACTTCGCCCAAGCGAATAAAAACCCAAAATCAAATCTACGTAACTTTGATCCATCGAACAAAACTAAAAGCAACCGATAATTAACAAGAAGAGTTACATCACGAAGAAATCAAGAAAATCCAATGTCGTTCGCCGCCTCGATGGCTCCGTGATTCCGCGTTGGCTCTCGGTATAACTGCAGAGGTCCGTGTTCGAGTTCCGGGTGTGGCATGATCGTCTGCTATGTCATATATGTCATTGGTGTCACTCAGTAAATAACTCTTCATAAATATCGATGTTCTCACATTGAGGCATAAAGCGAATATTGGCTATAAGTTCCATCACAAAAATTGAAGAAAAAAATATTCTTTTCCCATCGCCAATATCTAAATTAGTTCGTCATTTCAAATAAGCAGTACAAAGAATTTCTAATTCTATTGGGACGAAATGTCCCATTTACGTCAAAGGAGTTTTTCTTCTTCGCGTGGAGTTTATCAAAGCCGAACACTTTTCATAATCAGGCGCCAATTTTCCTTTTCCAAACGATTTCCATTCTGCGGCACGCGCTTGACAACGAGATCACGCACGCCAATTGACTCGAGACGACGCGCCGTCTGTTGACAATTTCCTCACCACGACATTTGTTTCCACTTGACAATTGTTCAATCTGTTTCGCTCTTGACCCAATGAACATGAAATACACGGATTCGCAGTGCCTTGGATACATTCATCCCGAAGGTCAAACTGGACATGAAGAGAGAAGGATACCATTGTTGTCTTCGTTGAGAACACAAAATTTTTTCTTCATGGGTGGAGCTCTACAGTTCATTTTTCTGCTATCTGCAAGGAGAAATTCTTATTTTCTTCTGCTTTCTACAACGAGCAATTCTTTTTTTTTCTTCTGCTTTCTACAAGGAGCCGTCCCGTGGACGAGTGGTTAGCACACTTGGCTACTGATCAAAGAGACCTGGGTTCGAGTCCCGGTAAGGCATGGATGTTTGTGTTGTTTTTCTACTGAGGTCTCACATTCCTTACAGACCTTCTACTATGGCATATAAACTGACAGGCTCCTGTCAGACCTCTGTGGCAAGCAGCTGCTTGAGGGGGTATTTATTTATTTTTTACAAGGAGCAATTCCTTTTTTTCCGCTTTCTACAAGCAGCAATTCGTTTTTTTCTGCTTTCTACAAGGAGCAATTCTTTTTTCCGCTTTCTACAAGGAGCAATTCTTTTTTCTGCTTTCTACAAGGAACAATTCTTTTTTTCTGCTTTCTACAAGGAACAATTCTTTTTTTCTGCTTTCTACAAGGAGCAATTCTTTTTTTCTGCTTTCTACAAGGAGCAATTCTTTTTTTCCCGCTTTCTAAAAGGATAAATTTTTTTTTTCTGCTTTCTACAACCCCCCTTCCCTCCCTTGGAGTGCGATCACTTCACGTTAAGAAACCTTTGCTTAGAGAATATGAAAAATTTCAGATTTTATTTAGATGCGCTGTGCAAGTCAAAGACCATACTAAGACTGCTTTGAAAGTTGATGACTGGTTTTCTGGTGGTGAATGATCTAAAACTGTGCTTAGAGGTGCCTGATAATTGATGACCGCGTTTAGAGGCGCCTGAAAATTGATGATTGTGCTTAAAAAAAATAAAATATAAATACCCCCTCAAGCAGCTGCTTGCCACAGAGGTCTGACAGGAGCCTGTCAGTTTATATGCCACAGTAGAAGATCTGAGAGGATGGCAGAACCTCAGCAGAAAACAACACGAACATCCATGCCTTACCCGGGGCTCGAACCCAGGTCCCGTAGATCAGTAGCCAAGCGCGCTAACCACTCGGCCACGGGATGGCGTAAAAAATTAAAGACCATGCTTTAGGACTACGTCATTAAAATACAAAGTGCTTGTAGAGACGCACGAGAGTCATTGCACCATGGTGTGCAAATACAGGATGTCCGGCAAATAATAGTGTATTTTGGGAAACACTGTTCCCAAGTACACAAAAGGCATTACATTTAATGTTGCACCTGTACATTACTCCCACTGAAGCAGTTTTGATGACGCCCACCAGAGGACAAAAAGTGATCCTGTTATATTCCTTCAATCTTTCATTTAGTATCATTCAAAATGTGTGGTCGTCTAGTCATATTTTTTTCGAAAAAAAAAGGAGCGGTGAGTTTTGTTTCTTAGCAAATCCTAAATTTGTCATTTACCATTGAACTTGCATTTAGGTGCGAATAGGAAGAAGGATTTTCCACATGAGAATAACATCAGACGGCATTTTCATCTGTTCGAACAAAAGGAGTATTTTAAAGCAATCAAGAACGGTATGACGAACAACATCAGATGCAGTTGTTGATGTAATTGGCCAATTTTGCGTGCACAGTCCTGTGAAGTGCATTCGCCGAAGCAATTTGTAGTTGAAAGTTTCAAAATCAACACTCCATGAGTGATGCATAATTGCCTACGGATTGCGCGCGTACCAATCGCGCTCGTGCGACAAAATAAGTCGGATGATGAACCAAAACTCATGGAATTTGCCACTTTAATCATAAATCGGATCAATGACGAAGAAGTATTTTTAAGTACAATCCAGTTTAGAATTTTGCTGAGTTGCTTTACTTCTGAGCGGCACCTTTTTTGCACACAATGGGCTAAATGGCCAGGTCACAAGGACCCCGAAGGCTAAGAGAAGTTTGGGGGAGGGGAACCACAGGAACAGCTGTTGAGAGACGGATGGTAGCCTCCCGTCAAAGCCATCCAAGACAGAAGTCATTTGAGAATACATAAATATAACTCAATTCATTTCAGTCAGCTAGATTCATATATGCGTGTTGGGTGTGCATATACGCATTCATTGTGTCCGATCAGGGGCGTAGCTATGGGGAGGAGACTCCCCCCCCCCCCCTCAGTAAATAGCAGTTGGCATAATTTGAAGCGACTTGGTAAAATTCAGGTGAGTTGTGATAATTAAGGTTTTTTTTTTGTAAAAGTAGACGAGTTGGCAAAATCGAGGCAACTTGGTAAAATTTATGGAAGTTGAAAAAATTCGTAACCACTTGGTACAATGCAGGCGAGTTGTGGAATTTGGGATCCTTTTTTTTTAATTAAGAAACTTTGGAGAAATCGAGGCAACTTGGCAAAATCTTGGACTCAAAATGAAAAAAAAAATTAAAATCCCCCTCCCCCGGAACTAAATCTTGGGTACCTCCCTGACAGAAACAATTAAATTTATGTAAAGTTGGGATAAAATGATTTCCGTGTTTGAAAATTTTTTGATCTCTTTCCCCCCCCCCCCAATCGTAGTCCCTTGGTTACACCCTGTCCCTGTATCCAGCTGGGTCAGCGTTGAGATTTATCTCCCAAAATTCCCCGTCCTGCCCACGGTCAGTAGGGGACACCGATGTGCTTGGAAAGGCAGCCGTCCGTCGGATGGGACGTTCAACCGTGGCCAAGTGTGCGCAAGAGCCATACTCTGTGCACGTTAAAAAACATGCTGTATGGCCTTGACGGGAGGCTACCATCTGTCTCCCAACAGCTATTCCAGTGGGTCCCCTCCCCCAACCTTCTCTGATCCTTCGGGGTCCATGTGACCTGGCCATTTAGCCCATGGTGTGCAAAAAAGTGCCGCTCAGAGGTAAAACAACCCAACGTTAAAGAACACGCTGGATGGCCTTGACGGGAGGCTACCATCTGTCTCCCAACAGCTATTCCAGTGGGTCCCTTCCCCCAACCTTCTCTGATCCTTCGGGGTCCATGTGACCTGGCCATTTAGCCCATGGTGTGCAAAAAAGTGCCGCTCAGAGGTAAAACAACCCAACGTTAAAGAACACGCTGGATGGCCTTGACGGGAGGCTACCATCTGTCTCCCAACAGCTATTCCAGTGGGTCTCCTCCCCCAACCTTCTCTGAGCCTTCAGGGGTCCTTGTGACCTGGCCATTTAGCCCATGGTGTGCAAAAAAGTGCCACTCAGAGGTACAACAACCCAACCCTGTATCCAATAATAAAACTAAGAAAAATGGTCTCTACAAACAAACGATACAAAAATTTCCCTTACCTCTTCGCTTCCCTAGAAACTGTTGCCACTTCCTCAAGTAAACAAACACTCGTAGGCCTCCCCTCGGCAGGAATTGGTAATTATCTCGTGCGCGAGACACACAGAACACAAAACGAGCTCACCGCGTCTCACTCAACTCTCCCACCAGCACGAGATGCACGTGCACTGAGCTCAGCTACTTGACTGGGTGCGCTCACGTCGGTGTTCCATAGCCACGAGGCAGCTCACGCATGCGCCCAAGTAGGCCAATGGAGCGTGCCTTCGACGAGATGCGCGAGACGCGGAAGGACTCTCGCGAGAAGAGAGCGGCGATTTCGATTCGGAGAAATTGATAAGATGGAGGTTTGGAAAAAAGAACAGAGGAAGAATTTCAATGACTCTGATGACGTCATGACATAATTGCTGAAAAAATAAAATCTCTAACAATAATGGAACGCTTCTTTTTAGCTGAGATTTGGTGAAGTTCCGATTTACGTATAATTTCAAAATATAGAGAAGTAGACGACCATCAGTTTTTTATTATTGAAAACGGACTACTTAGCAATTGCCAGTTCGCAAATCCTGTCATAAACAGGAAAAGAAATATTAAATATATACTCTATAATATGATACCTATAGATCTCAGTCAAGATGTCTGGATAATTTCGATCTTTCGTCTTCAAATTGTTCATCAGAAAAAATAACAATTTGACTTGTTTTATCACCTGTTAATATTTTTATATTGGTGTTGTTTTCAATTTTCTATGGGCATTAAGTTCTTCAATAAATTCAGACGATATTTTTCCATGGTGTTTATACCGTGGCTGAGTGTTTAGCGCGCTTGGCTACTGATCTAAGGGACCTGGGTTCGAGCCCTAGGTAAGGCATGGCTGTTTGTGTCGTTTTTCTGCTGTCCTGCCATCCTCTCAGACCTTCTACTATGGCATATAAACTGACAGGCTCCTGTCAGACCTCTATAGCAAGCAGCTGCTTGAGGAAATATTTATTTATTTATTTTTTATTTATTATTATAACCTAAACCTTGTTCTATTGCAGTGTCTCGCAAACTGTGTGCCGCGAGAGATTTTCAAATTGACACTAGATATTCCAAAGATTTCATTTTGACTTGACTTGTGTTATCGACGTGCTTTAATAAAAATCTTTCAGATTTTATCAACTGGGATCTTGTAAGTATTTATCAAGCTTTTTCCACATTTTAGTGTTAATTTTTGATTATTTCAAGCCATAGAATGGACAAATATTTAAAACAAACACCGAGTTATGAATTAAAGAACGAGAGCAAATCTTCAAGTAAAACCAGGCTGATGACTTCAACAAAGTGCAAATATAATGACGATTATTTAGAGTTTGCTTTTATTCTTTTTTAGGTGTGCCGCGGGAAAAAAAATTAGATTCAGTGTGCCGCGGAAAAAAAATTAGATTCAGTGTGCCGCGGGGGAAAAAATTAGATTCAGTGTGCCGCGGAAAAAAATTAGATTCAGTGTGCCGCGGGAAAAAAATTAGATTCAGTGTGCCGCGGAAAAAAATTAGATTCAGTGTGCCGCGGAAAAAAATTAGATTCAGTGTGCCGCGGGAAAAAAATTAGATTCAGTGTGCCGCGGAAAAAAAATTAGATTCAGTGTGCCGCGGAAAAAAATTAGATTCAGTGTGCCGCGGGAAAAAAAATTAGATTCAGTGTGCCGCGGAAAAAAAATTAGATTCAGTGTGCCGCGGAAAAAAAATTAGATTCAGTGTGCCGCGGAAAAAAAATTAGATTCAGTGTGCCGCGGGAAAAAATTAGATTCAATGTGCCGCGGAAAAAAATTAGATTCAGTGTGCAGCGGGGGAAAAACTTAGATTCAGTGTGCCGCGGAAAAAAATTAGATTCAGTGTGCCGCGGGAAAAAAATTAGATTCAGTGTGCCGCGGAAAAAAATTAGATTCAGTGTGCCGCGGGAAAAAAATTAGATTCAGTGGGCCGCGGAAAAAAAATTAGATTCAGTGTGCCGCAGAGTAAAAAAGTTTGCGAGACACTGTTCTATTGTATAAATTTGTTCTATTGTATAATTGTTGTATCTAAACCTTGTTGTTGCCTTGTTCGTTTTCAGGAACATATTGAACTATTTCTTCAAGATCAGGTTCAAGTGAAAGCAATGATGGAAGTTTCTTGGGATAAATAAAATTCGGTCCTCTGCTGAGTGCTCTTTTTCCAATGGCAGAAAAGCCAAACGTGCAAAAATTTTGCCAATCTATAATAAAAATAGGTAAAAACAAAAATAATATAAAAATATGGGGGGACAAGTACTCCCGATCCCTTTCTTCGCAGATCGTATAATCATATTCGATGTACCGGGTAATACTTTTACCCCTAACCATCTCCATCATAAAGATATGCCTATTTGGCATGAGTAAGAACAAAATATGTAAGTAAACCACCCTTAGGTGGGCCCCTAAAGGCAAACATAAGAAAAGCTAAAAATAGCAGGAAAATTGTACAAGAAACCTAAAACGGATAGGTCTCCTCAGAGAGCGCTACCGTTTTAGGCCTCTTGTACTTGTTCAAAACTGTATGATCGTAAAGAATCGGAGAAGAAATAATCTCATTGGGATTATTGCTTACAGCCTCAAAAAATCTTTTTGAGGTGCGTTTTATATGTGTGTATATATATGGTCGATGCCCAGGTCTTTACGGAGTTGCCTGTTAGTGACAAACCAGGGGGCATCGACCGCAGTTCTCAAAATCTTGTTCTGTAAGACCTGAATCTTACGAATATTGGTGGGTGTAGCATTCGCCCATAGAGGTGAAGCATAGAGAATCACCGGTCTGATGATCATATCATAGAGTAAAAGCTTATGATCAATCATTAAACCCCTTTCTTGCGAAAGTTAGTAAATGGAATAGAGAATAAAATTAAATACTTACCGGTAATTTCTTTAAGATATTTGTTAAAGACTACTGAAAAGGAAGGAAAATGTTTATCCTCTGTTCTGATTCATTTCGACCCCCCCCCCCCCCCTTATTCTTTTGTATATCCAGGCCTGGGCAGTGGCATACCCAAGGGGTGTGCCTTGAGGACTTTAATATATTCTAATATAACTCATAATTTCTAAGGAATCCCCCCAAATCAGACACTTAAGGACATCAATAGTTAGAAAATTTTTACCCAGACCACAGGGTGTGCATGTAATGGGCTGCATGTTGGGCTCACAACTAACAGTTAGTGTGTTGGATGAACACTACCATATCATGAACTATGTTTCGAGGTATATTGGTGTTTGGATGGATTGCTCTCAGTTTCTGTCTGGATGCTAATTTGGAGTTAATAATTACAGACTGAAAACCTCAAGTCTTTTTTTGACCTGGAGGTTAATAAAAGCAAGAATAATGAAATACCGTCCCAGTGGGGGCGGGGGTGGCTCAGTCGGTAGCGCGCCAGGCTCGTAATCTGTAGTTCCCAGGTTCGAGTCCCAGCTGGGTCAGCGTTGAGATTTATCTCCGCAAAATTCCCCGCCCTGCCCACGGTCAGTAGGGGACACCGATGGGCTTGGAAAGGCCGCCGTCCGTCGGATGGGACGTTAAGCCGTGGCCCCGTGTGCAGGAGAGCCATACCCTGTGCACGTTAAAGAACACGCTGGATGGCCTTGACGGGAGGCTACCATTGGTCTCCCAACAGCTGTTCCAGTGGGTCCCCTCTCCCAACCTTCTCTGAGCCTTCGGGGTCCATGTGACCTGGACATTTGGCCCATTGTGTGCAAAAAAATGCCGCTCAGAGGTAAAACAACCCAACAAACCCGTCCCAGTGTACCTATGAATAGAATATGACTTTTTTTTAGTTCTACTCGATCTCACCCGAAAAATCCATTAGGATAAAAATTTAAACTATTGTTTTTAATTATAAGAAAAGAAAAAATCAAATTTGTTCCGATTTTTGAGTTTTTCATTTGCGAACACTACATACGCCTAGACAAAGATAATGAATTATTAATATTAATTTTTCTATGCTGTGTGACAGTGCACTCATGTTACTCATATGAAATGTGTGAAAACGCCATCTATAGATGAATATCTGTTGCCAATTTAAAAGAATAAGATGAAAGAATTTATAGAGAAACCTCTGAAGAAATATTGGCAGTGTATATGTTATTGTATGCCGATAATAAAACTATTCCACCAGCGCAGTGGTTCCCAACGTTTTATGCTCCTGATCCCCTTTCAACCCAAAATATGTGTTGCGAACCCCCAAGATAATAACGACTGAAAAAAAGCTCCAAATTAAAATTTACATTATATAATTATAATTATGAAACATAAAATTTTACTACCTATAATTATGAAATATCTCAAATGTAGAGTCTAAATATAAAATTATAAAACTCTAATTCTAAGACTCCAAGACTTCATATTCAATTTCTTTATTGCACAAATTTTGCGGAATCGTTGCAGAAACAAACCTTCAATGCGTCAAACATGCGCATGATTGTTGTCACATAGGAAAAATATATTTGGAACATAATTGAACAATTCTTTACTACTTGGGTTGGGTTGTTTTACCTCTGAGCGGCACTTTTTTGCACACCATGGGCTAAATGGCCAGGTCACATGGACCCCGAAGACTCAGAGAAGGTTGGGGGAGGAGACCCACTGGAACAGCTGTTGGGAGACAGATGGTAGCCTCCCGTCAAGGCCATCCAGCGTGTTCTTTAACGTGCACAGGGTATGGGTCTCCCGCACACGGGGCAACGGCTTAACGTCCCATCCGACGGACGGCGACCTTTCCAAGCCCATCGATGTCCCCTACTGACCGTGGCAGGGCGGGGAATTTTGCGGAGATAAATCTCAACGCTGACCCAGCTGGGACTCGAACCTGGGAACTACAGATAACGAGCCTGGCGCGCTACCGACTGAGCCACCCCCGCCCCACTGCTTGAGGCGCCATTGCAGAATTTTTATCGCGAACTACCAAATGGGAACCACTGGCCGAACCTAAACCTTTGGATAATTTTTTATTTCAACACAATTTGAACACGAAACTAAGGAACGATGTTAGATTGTTATTTTTCGACTTGTTTTCAGTCATTACCTCTCACAACTGAAGGCACGTAGACTACTTACGATGTCAGTTACATTTTAAACAATTCTCCTATATATGAATTTGCATTATTATTATTATTACCGGTGAATTTTTATACTAATTTTCTTATAAATATATCTTATTTAGAAGGAAAAAAATTATTCCTATTTATTAGCATTATGGTAACTGCGAATTAATATGAACTGAAATGCAATTTGTACAATTAGCGCGATGATTGGCAGGTGACGATCAAATCTAGAGGTCATGCTTCAAATGAGAAAATTTCAGGTTCAGATCATTTCCGATTCTAGGCACGCTGCTTCAAGGATTGCCCTTCGCAGGACGACATTGTTATGCTGCTTCAAGGATTGCCCTTCGAAGGACGAAATTGTTATGCTGCTCACAGCTCGGCAAAACAAATTTCTTAGAGCACTTGGTGCAAATGTTAATCTCCTGTTATCATCTTCTTCCAATCTTTTACAGTCCATACAATTATATGGGGAGGGTGAACTACCGTATTATTTATAAAGAAAATATTTTGAAAAGAAGATGGAGCAAGGAAAAATTCAAGGGAAATAATTAGCTATTTTTTTCTAAAATTAATTCGATGGCATTATTATTATTACAGTACGAGAAATATTCGTTTTTTATCTAAAAAAGTCGAAATGCTTCTGAAATGGGTCATGCTTATTTTCAACAGTTTTTATGGTTTTGACATTTTTCGTACATTTTTTTATCTTGCGCTAGATCGCTGCGAAGAAGCAGGTCGGCTGAAGCTTTTGAAGGTCTACAAACAAGGGCCAAGGGAGGGCATCATGCAACATTCTGGGAGCTAGCTAAATCACAGACAAGAAACAAGGGGACTTTTTCGTTAAGACTAAGTTTCAACTGTTGGATTAATATTAAAGAGCTTCATTGCATGATATTTGGACAAATATGAAATAAAGGTAGAGTTGATGCCAAATAAACATTTTCAATGTGATTTCTTAACCTAAAAGGGTTTCTATACCACACTGGTGAAAAATTTTTATCATCGTGATTTACTCTAAGTTGTTTACGCTCTTACAATTTGCATTTCGATTATTTGGGGTTTTTTAACATCTGAGCAGAACTTTTGTGCACACAATGAGCTAAATGTCCAAGTCACAAAGATCCCAAAGGATCAGACATGGTTGGAGAAAGAGGTCCCCTGGAGGAGACAGATGGTAACCTCCCGTCAAGGCCATCCAGTGTATTCTTTAACGTGCACAGGATATGGCGATCCTATATAAGGGATCACGGCTTAAAGTCCCATCCGATGGATGGTGGGTGACCTTTCCAGCCCATTGGTATTCCCTTTCACACCTTGGGAAGAAAGAGAGTTAGCGGATATAACTACTAACGCAAGTACAGTTGGGACTCGGACCTGAGTACTTCAGATTACGAACCTCCAGCGTTACCGACTACCCCCATACACTCACACACACATACATTTCCGCTATATTCTGGTTGAATGTTATTAAATGGTAATTCAGTAAACTTCTGAATTACAATAAAGATTCACTGACTTAGTTGAGTAAGAGTATTTTTTTAAAGGTTTGGTTTTGTCACGTGTTAAGCGAAATAAATTGGTAAAGTGTCTTCAGGTATCACAGGAAAAACAACTGCTTCCCTCTTTAGAAAAGTCCCTCTAACTCAAAAAAAGAAATTGATTTTCCACTCTAGGTATAAGATTTTCTGCAGTCTTCGAGAACAGGTTTC
Source organism: Ryuthela nishihirai (assembly GCA_038380435.1). Lineage (NCBI taxonomy): Eukaryota > Metazoa > Arthropoda > Arachnida > Araneae > Heptathelidae > Ryuthela > Ryuthela nishihirai. Next base: position 54,695,247 of record JAWZYU010000022.1, read on the forward strand.
ATACCCATCATTAGAGAAAGTTTGTTCTCCTGATATAGGAAACGTTTTCTATCCCGTTCTACACAAAAAGTTTCTTACTCAGCTATAGGGAAATATTTCACTTCTTCCTGTAAAAAAAGTTTGTTCCCCGCTGCATGAAAAAGTTTGATCCACCACTTTGGAATGAAGTTTGCTCCACCATTCTAAAAAAAAGTTTGTTCCACCATCCCGAAAGAGAGAAGTTTCCTCCACCATTCTGAACAAGAGGAAGTTTGCCCCACCTTTTTCTGAGATAAGCTTGCTCAACCGATCTAAAGAGAAAATTTGCTCCACCGTTCTAAAGAGAAAGTTTGCTCCACCGTTCTAAAGAAAAAAGTTTGCTCCACCGTTCTAAAGAGAAAGTTTGCTCCACCATCCCGAAAGAGAAAAGTTTTCTCCACCGTTCTAAAGTAAAAGTTTGCTCCACCGTTCTAAAGAGAAAGTTTGCTCCATCGTTCTAAAGAAAAAAGTTTGCTCCACCGTTCTAAAGAGAAAGTTTGCTCTACCGTTCTAAAGAGAAAGTTTGCTCCACCATCTCGAAAGAGAAAAGTTTTTTCCACCGTTCTAAAGAGAAAGTTTGCTCCACCATCCCGAAAGAGAAAAGTTTTCTCCACCGTTCTAAAGAGAAAGTTTGCTCCACCATCTCGAAAGAAAAAAGTTTTCTCCACCGTTCTAAAGAGAAAGTTTGCTCCACCATCCCGAAAGAAAAAAGTTTTCTCCACCGTTCTAAAGAGAAAGTTTGCTCCACCATCCCGAAAGAGAAAAGTTTGCTCCACCGTTCTAAAGAGAAAGTTTGCTCCACCATCCCGAAAGAGAAAAGTTTGCTCTACCGTTCCAAAGAGAAAGTTTCCTCTACCATCCCGAAAGAGAAAAGTTTTCTCCACCGTTCTAAAGAGAAAGTTTGCTCCACCATCCCGAAAGAAAAAAGTTTGCTCCACCGTTCTAAAGAGAAAGTTTGCTCCACCGTTCTAAAGAGAAAGTTTGCTCCACCATCCCGAAAGAGAAAAGTTTGCTCTACCGTTCCAAAGAGAAAGTTTCCTCTACCATCCCGAAAGAGAAAAGTTTTCTCCACCGTTCTAAAGAGAATGTTTGCTCCACCATCCCGAAAGAAAAAAGTTTGCTCCACCGTTTTACAGAGAAAGTTTGCTCCACCATCCCGAAAGAGAAAAGTTTGCTCTACCGTTCCAAAGAGAAAGTTTGCTCCACCATCCCGAAAGAGAAAAGTTTGCTCTACCGTTCTAAAGAGAAAGTTTGCTCCACCATCCCAAAAGAGAAAAGTTTGCTCCACCGTTCTAAAGAGAAAGTTTGCTCCACCATCCCGAAAGAGAAAAGTTTGCTCTACCGTTCCAAAGAGAAAGTTTCCTCTACCATCCCGAAAGAGAAAAGTTTTCTCCACCGTTCTAAAGAGAAAGTTTGCTCCACCATCCGAAAGAAAAAAAGTTTGCTCCACCGTTCTAAAGAGAAAGTTTGCTCCACCATCCTAAAAGAAAAAAGTTTGCTTCATGATTTTCTGAGACAGGTTTATTCTATCATTTCTAAAGACCCCCATTCTAAAGGGAAAGTTTGTTCTACCATTCTAAACAAGAGGAAGAATGTTCCATCATTCTGGGTTGGGTTGTTTCACCTCTGAGGGGCGCTTTTATGTACACCATTGGCTAAATGGCCAGGACATAAAGACCCCGAAATCTCAGAGAAGGGTTGAGGGAGGGGACCCACTAGAATAGCTATTGAGAGACACATGGTAGCCTCCCATCAAGGCCATCCAGCGTGTTCTTTAATGTGCACAGGCTATGGATCTCCTCCACACTGTGCCACGGCTAAACGTCCCATCAAACGAACGGCGTGATTTCCAAGCTCATCGGTGTCCCCTACTGACCGTGGACAGGGCGGGCAGTTTTGCGGAGATAAATTTCAACGCTGAATCAGCTCGAATCTGGGAACTGCAGATTACGAGTCTGACGCGCTACCAACTGAGCCATCACCGCCCTCCCCCACCATTCTGGAGAGAAAATTTGTTCCACTACTTAGGAGAGAAAGTTCGTTCCGCAGCTTTACAAACGTTTGCTCTAAGTTGTATGAAACGTTTTCTTAACCACTGTAGAAAAAGATTTTGCTACTTCTTTCTACAAAAGTCTGTACCGAAAACTTTCGTCACTCTGAAAAAAGTTCTGTTGTTGCTAATTAGTTGGGTTGTTTTACCTCTGAGCGGCACTTTTTTGCACACCATGGGCTAAATGGCCAGGTCACATGGACCCCGAAGGCTCAGAGAAGGTTGGGGGAGGGGACCCACTGGAACAGCTGTTGGGAGACAGATGGTAGCCTCCCGTCAAGGCCATCCAGCGTGTTCTTTAACGTACACAGGGTAAGGCTCTCCCACACACGGGGCCACGGCTTAACGTCCCATCCGACGGACGGCGGCCTTTCCAAGCCCATCGGTTTCCCCTACTGACCATGGGCAGGGCGGGGAAATTTTGCGGAGATAAATCTCAACGCTGACCCAGTTGGGACTCGAACCTGGGAACTACAGATTACGAGCCTGGCGCGCTATCGACTGAGCCACCCCCGCACCAGTGCTAATTAGTTCTTTCACGAAGTAGCAGATATAATATATAGGAAAGACAGAAAACTTGAATGCTCCAGTTTAGAGATGGAATCTGCATACACGGGTTGACGATTTCCACTTTCTACGAGTTGGTTCATACTTTTGTAATAAATTACATTATTTTAGAGTTATTGTTGTTAAATATTATTTTTGAATTCTCAAGTTCAGTCCGTTTAAATTTATAATATGTTTAAGAACTTAAATCAGGGAATTGTCAACTGCTTGGTTCTCTCCAACCCATTTTTAGAGACACTGGTAAATCTCTTCTCGAAAAGTAATATGTATTCGAATAATAAAATATGAAAACCTGTTTAATATACTTTTGTAAGAATGGTCAGAATTTTCAATAAAAAAATTTATCGGAATTAAAAAATGTCAAAGTCTCTCACAATCGTAAAACCACGACAATTTCTTTAATTCTATTCCACTTTTGTGCCGTTGTGATTAACAATTCATTTGGTTGTTTTAAATATTATCAATATTTCTACTTAATCTTATTAAGGGTTGTTTATCCTTCTACTGTTTACTTGAGAGTATAAAGATTTGACAAATAATTCACAGTTAACCTTCACACAAAGTAAATTTAAATAGCGACGAAAATATTGTAATAATTATTTTGGCGCATGAATTAAAAAGCGGCAGAGATCGAAATCTTATTTCAAACTTGTAGCCAACATACTTTTTATTTTTTCAGCGACCCAGTAAAGCATACTTGTATCGATTGTCATGACCCAATTCCCAGTTCAATGAATCCCATTTATTAAGGGAAATAAAGATTTTTATCGTTTAATGAGACAAGCGAAGATCATTTTTAATCACCGAAAGCTTTCAACAGCAGAAAGGAACATTTTTAACCTTCGTGAAATAATTATATTTCTGATATCGATGCAGAAAAAAAATAATATTAAAATCTGAAAACAATCACAATTATAAACAGTGCTGCTGAAAAGTACTCAGACAAAAATTCTAAAGACAAAAGCAGATGTTCAGAAAAATAATTTATTTTGAAAATTTTCCTATATAATATTTAGTGAAACAGGCTCTACACGTGTAACGATGAAAACGACTTCCCCAATTGACAGGGGCGGGGGTGGCTCAGTCGGTAGCACGCCAGGCTCGCAATCTGTACTTCCCAGGTTCGAGTCCCAGCTGCGTCAGCGTTGAGATTTATCTCCGCAAAATTCCCCGCCCTGCCCACGGTCAGTAGGGGACACCGATGGGCTTGGAAAGGCCGCCGTCGGTAGGATGGGACGTTAAGCCGTGGCCCCGTATATGGGAGAGAGTCATACCCTGTGCACGTTAAAGAACACGCTGGATGGCCTTGACGGGAGGCTACCATCTGTCTCCCAACAGCTGTTCCAGTGGGTCCCCTCCGACATCCTTCTCTGAGCTTTCGGGGGTCCATGTGACCTGGCCATTTAGCCCATGGTGCGCAAAAAAGTGCCGCTCAGAGGTAAAACAACCCAACATTAAAGAACACGCTGGATGGCCTTGACGGGAGGCTACCATCTGTCTCCCAACAGCTGTTCCAGTGGGTCCCCTCCCCCAACCTTCTCTGAGCCTTCGGGATCCATGTGACCTGGCCATTTAGCCCATGGTGTACAAAAAAGTGCCGCTCAGAGGTAAAACAACCCAACCCCAATTGATACAACACGGAGTGTGAATTTACGTCATGGACGAATTGGAACTCGACTGAGTTAAGAGCAGGAGATTACATTTCAAAAGTTTGAAAATGAGTGCGAAGAAGGAAAGGTATTCTCTTCGTGGGTGCGCGGAAGAGATAAAAAAAAATATTGAATTAAAAATAATTACAAGAGCAGGTTGGGTTGTTTGGGTTATTTTACCTCTGAACGGCACTTTTTTGCACACCATGGGCTAAATGGCCAATTCACATGGACCCCGAAGACTCGGAGAAGGTTGTGGGAAGGCGACCCACTGGAACAGCTGTTGGGAGACAGATGGTAGCCTCCAAGGCCATCCAGCGTGTTCTTTAACGTGCACATGGTATGGGTCTCCCGCACACGGACAAACGGCTTAACGTCCCATCCGACGGACGGCGGCCTTTCCAAGCCCATCGGTGTCCCCTACTGACCGTGGGCAGGGCGGGGAATTTTGCGGAGATAAATCTCAACGCTGACCCAGCTGGGACTCGAACCTGGACAACTACAGATTACGAGCCTGGCGCGCTACCGACTGAGCCACCCACGCCCCTACAAGAGCAGGAAAACAGAGTTTTGACGGGTGTGAAAAAGGACGACTTCGTTTTGTATTTTGCGCGGTGATATATTATCACCGGGAGGCTACCATCTGACGGGAGGCTACTGCCATCTGACAGAGTCCCAGCTGGGTCAACGTTAAGATTTATCTCCGCAAAATTCCTCGCCCTGCCCACGGTTAGTAGGGGACACCGATGGGCTTGGAAAGGCCGCCGTCCGTCGGATGGGACGTTAAGCCGTGGCCCCGTGTGCGGGAGAGCCATACCCTGTGCACGTTAAAGAACACACTGGATGGCCTTGACGGGAGGCTACCATCTGTCTCCCTACAGCTGTTCCAGTGGGTCCCCCTCCCCCAACCTTCTCTGAGCCTTCGGGGTCCATGTGACCTGGCCATTTAGCCCATGGTGTGCAAAAAAGTGCCGCTCAGAGGTAAAACAACCCAACCGAGACCCAGCAGCTGTAGTCACACCGGAAGGGAACGGCGATACCACTGCGGCAGTGGGCAATTATATTGAGACACTTTCTGTTACTGAAAGCAGTGAGACCCTTCTGTTACATGAATGGAAATCAAAATCAAAATTTCCTACCCAAAAAAATATAAACGTATTAAAAAGTACTAGCACACTTCAAAAAGGTGGCATTTCAACACTTTTCCGATGCACGAATTAAATGTGTGTAGATAAAATTAGCAAAATCCAAATGTGGAGGAGCAACATCAAAGAAAAAGCGAGTACAGCAAAATATCAGAGTGGAAAAGTTAATTTTAAAGGTGTTGGTATTATTTAATGAGAAAAAATGAAATAGAATAACCTATAATAGGATGTATGTCCTCCTTTAAGTGAAATGCATACAGTATAAAGATGATCCATACACTTAATCATGGTGTCAATGATCTCATGGGGAATGTTTGAAAATTAAAATCTCTATAGTTATAGTATAACAATGAAAATAAAATAAAACATATATATCTATACACATTAAATTTCGTATTCATAAATTACATATATCGATAAACACAAAAAATGGCATAAACAATTTAATAAATCTCATAAAATTATAAACATTTTACTGTGCAATCAGTGAAATGGTTGAACTTGTATACGCTTACTCTTTTGAACTCTCACGGCGAACCTCCAAGTGGTACACATACATCACTTTCATGTAAAAAAGTTAAAAAAATAGGTAACTTAATAATAAATTTAGTTTTAAAATTCTACTGGTAGCTATCTATTTTTTAAAATATTCATAAATATTAATGAAATTGCAAGAAATAAAATTTAAATTTATAGTATTTAAAAATAAGCAATTTGTAGTTAAACTTTAGACAAATTAAATTCTTAAATTTTGATACGGATTTTTAATTCCCTTTCGTTCAATGGCTGTCCGAGCCCATTATATCTAGTTGAGGCTAATTAAACTGACTGGCTCCTCTCAGACCTCTCTGGTAAACAGCGACTGAGGCCTAATTTATTTTGCCATTTATTTATTACACGTCACTATCCACGTGATATATTTTCAATTGATACATGACGGTACGATAGACCCCTGCTTTGGGGAAATATTTTGCAACAGTTATTTAGAACAGTGGGACTCAGTACTTGCCATGCACGACACTAAAAACGGTACATCGATACAAAAATGAAATTTAATAGACTCGATAAACAGATTCTTTTTAAAACTCTACGGAAATTTAATTATATATCATATTAATAATATGGTAAAAATATTGTTACGACAGATGAACCTGCCACAACAAAATCATGATTAATGGTCATTGACGCTCGCGTTGTGCCTCAGCGTGAGAATTTCCTCACTAGTTGATTGCAACAGTCAAAAACTCGAATATTGAGCGGTGGTTAACAGAGAGAATTGAAAAGTTGTCGGTTGAGCTTTACATATTTCTCAAATTAGTTAATGATTTTAGTTTCCGATGCGAATTTTGTTTTTGAAGCTTTCACTTCGACAAAGAATCTCGTGTTCCACTCGTGCTTAATTATTCAGAACGACTTCAATATCCACCGACGCTCGTGATCTTGACCCAACCAACTGAACAATGACTTTGTCACGCGAAAGCAAAAGTAAATTATTTTGATGATTTCCTTCTTGCAAATTTATCGGTAGCAATAGTTACTTTGAATAACTTTCAACCATAATATTAAGTCTGTATCGATTTTGAGAAATTCAAAAACACCCAACCCAATTTTGGTTGATCCCAGCGGGTTCGTCCATAGCCTATAATTCTTCCTATAAGCCTCCCGTCAAGGCTATCCAGTGTGTTCTTTAACGTTGGGTTGTTTTACCTCTGAGCGGCACTTTTTGTACACCATTGGCTAAATGGCCAAGTCACATGGACCCCGGAGGCTCAGAGAAGGTTGGGGGAGGGGACCCACTGGAACAACTGTTGGGAGACAGATGGTAGCCTCCCGTCAAGGCCATCCAGTGTGTTCTTTAACGTTGTTTTGTTTTACCTCTGAGTGGCACTTTTTTGCACACCATGGGCTAAATGGCCAGGTCACATGGACCCCGAAGGGTCAGAGAAGGTTGGGGGAGGGGACCCACTGGAACAACTGTTAGGAGACAGATGGTAGCCTCCCGTCAAGGCCATCCAGTGTGTTCTTTAACGTTGGGTTGTTTTACCTCTGAGCGGCACTTTTTTGCACACCATTGGCTAAATGGCCAAGTCACATGGACCCCGAAGGGTCAGAGAAGGTTGGGGGAGGGGACCCACTGGAATAGCTGTTGGGAGACAGATGGTAGCCTCCCGTCAAAGCCATCCAGTGTGTTCTTTAACGTTGTTTTGTTTTACCTCTGAGTGGCACTTTTTTGCACACCATGGGCTAAATGGCCAGGTCACATGGACCCCGAAGGGTCAGAGAAGGTTGGGGGAGGGGACCCACTGGAACAACTGTTAGGAGACAGATGGTAGCCTCCCGTCAAGGCCATCCAGTGTGTTCTCTAACGTTGGGTTGTTTTACCTCTGAGCGGCACTTTTTTGCACACCATTGGCTAAATGGCCAAGTCACACGGACCCCGAAGGCTCAGAGAAGGTTGGGGGAGGGGACCCACTGGAACAGCTGTTGGGAGACAGATGGTAGCCTCCCGTCAAGGCCATCCAGTGTGTTCTCTAACGTTGGGTTGTTTTACCTCTGAGCGGCACTTTTTTGCACACCATTGGCTAAATGGCCAAGTCACACGGACCCCGAAGGCTCAGAGAAGGTTGGGGGAGGGGACCCACTGGAACAACTGTTGGGAGACAGATGGTAGCCTCCCGTCAAGGCCATCCAGCGTGTTCTTTAATGTTGGGTTGTTTTACCTCTTGGTGCCTCTAGCTCTTCTGGGGACGAGTGCATAAGCGAACAGACAGGCAAACATATAAACTTCCTTCTTTACGTATCAGATATAGACTACAGGGAAAAAAATGCAACACTTGGAAGGATTAATGCCATTTTATTGAAACGAAGGCAGCTGTTAGCATACACTGAGATGTGCGATTGATTACATTATCAAAAAAATATGGAAAATTACCACTTTTCCTACCCGGTAAAATGATATGCCGTATTTCTTCGATTAATAAGACGCCATCGGTTGTAAGACGCACCTCAATTTCAGTACCACCAACAGAAAAAAACTTTGATTCTAAGAAAAAATAAATAAAACGCTAAAATATATGTAACAAATATTTTTATTATAATAGAATTTAATTTACTGACAACAATAGTACCTAATTATCAGTAGGTATGTTATTGATCACTTCCTTCTGAATCAATATCAGAGTCTGATTCTTCTGAGCAGTCGATATCTGCATCTGAATCAATATCAGAGTCTGATTCTTCTGAGCAGTCGATATCTGCATCTGAATCAATATCAGAGTCTGATTCTTCTGAGCAGTAGATATCTGCATCTGAATCAATATCAGAGTCTGATTCTTCTGAGCAGTCGATATCTGCATCTGAATCAATATCAGAGTCTGATTCTTCTGAGAAGTCGATATCTGCATCTGAATCAATATCAGAGTCTGATTCTTCTGAGCAGTCGATATCTGAATCTGAATCAATATCAGAGTCTGATTCTTCTGAGCAGTCGATATCTGCACCTGAATCAATATCAGAGTCTGATTCTTCTGAGCAGTCGATATCTGCATCTGAATCAATATCAGAGTCTGATTCTTCTGAGCAGTCGATATCTGCATCTGAATCAATATCAGAGTCTGATTCTTCTGAACAGTCGATATCTGCATCTGAATCAATATCAGAGTCTGATTCTTCTGAGCAGTCGATATCTGCATCGGAATCAATATCAGAGTCTGATTCTTCTGAGCAGTCGATATCTGCATCTGAATCAATATCAGAGTCTGAATCTTCTGAGCAGTCGATATCTGCATCTGAATCAATATCAGAGTCTGATTCTTCTGAGCAGTCGATATCTGCATCTGAATCAATATCAGAGTCTGAATCTTCTGAGCAGTCGATATCTGCATCTGAATCAATATCAGAGTCTACTTCACATTCAGAGTCTGATTCTTCTGAGCAGTCTTTATTTCCATTATGCCATAATATATCGTCTTCTGAGCCATCGAGAGCGTTGGTGATGCAACATTTTTTAAAAGAGTGCTGCACTCTTCTTTCTGAGATTAGCTCCCGAGCTGTTGATACCCATTCCGATGCCATTTTGATGACGGCGCTTTCTTAATTTTCCCGGAAGGTGTCAGCGGAAGGTTGTCAGTCAACAGCCAGGTTCCAAGCTCACTATAATTCACTCACAGAGCTCCACTATAATGAAATAACGATGGCTTCACATTTGGAAAGCACCGGGAAAATACCCACGCCACTTTATTCCCCAATGGAATTGGAGAATGCGATAACGGTTAAACTTGGAGGCGGGGTTTCCGCGTAAAATCAAAACGTTTGGTGCCGTTTGCAAAGCGCGGGTAAAATTTGAAAAAAAAACAAAAAAAACTGCGATTCTAAGACATCATCGATTCTAAGATGTACCCCGTTTTTAGAGACGTTTATATGGGAAAAAAAGTGCATCTTAGAATCGAAGAAATACGGTAATTAGTATGATGTTCAACCGCCTCGCGCAGCAATGTATTCATGAACATGGTGGTGAATGCTATCGTGCAGCTCTATAATGTCCTCGTGAGGAATAAAACACCAAATAGAGAGAAGTCGCTGTTCCATTTCAGCGACAGTGGTTGGCGCACATCTTGGGTGTTGTTGGAGCTGTCGGGTCATCAAGTCCCAGACGTGTTCAATAGGTGAAAGGTCTGGCGAGCGTGCTGGTCATGGTACTACCTGAACAGTTTTCTCGTGTAGATACTGCAGACTAATGCGTGCTGTGTGGGGATGGACGTTATCTTGCTGGTTTGGTTGGGTTGTTTTACCTCTGAGTGGCACTTTTATGCACACCATGGACTAAATGGCCAGGTCACATGGACCCCGAAGGCTCAGAGAAGGTTGAGGGAGGGTACCCACTGGAACAGCTGTTGGGAGACAGAGGGTAGCCTCCTGTCAAGGCCATCCAGCGTGTTCTTTAACATGCACAGGTTATGTCTCTCCCGCACACGGGACCATGGCTTAACGTCCCATCCGACGGGCGGCGGCCTTTCCAAGCCCATCGGTGTCCCCTACTGACTGTGGGCAGAGCGTGGAATTTTTGCGGAGATAAATCTCAACGCTGACCCAGCTGGGACTCGAACCTGGGAACTACAGATTACGAGCCTGGCACGCTACCGACTGAGCCACCCCCGCCTCTATCTTGCTGGTAAAAGGTTCTGTGTTCTTGAACAAATGGGACAGCTACTGGCTGCAAAATGTTGGTGACATATCGTTGGGCAGTTAGAGATCCCCTTATGATGACCAGTTCTGACCGAGATGTCCGACTAATGGCACCCCACACCAAGATATCAGATGCTGGAGCTGTGTGACGATGTCGCATGCAGTGGGTGGCATTCCTTTCCCCTAGATTATGGCGAACACATTAGTAGTATCGTCACACCCGGAGGATATCCCACTAGTGCTTTCCCCTATGACGTCACCGACCACGCCCACTTCCACCCCCTCCCCCTATGACACAACATGACGTAATCATTACATAATCATTACGTAACCGGCCACGCCCCCTTATTAATAATTAATAATTTCCCCCTTCCCCCTCAGTGGCGACATCTGTTGACAGTGAGAAGTACTATTTTCCCAAAAACCCTTTTATTTTCACTCTAATTTCTCGTTTTCTGACCCCCCGGTCGCCCCACCTATATTTTAAAAAACCCTTATTAAAAAAAACCCTGGTGCCATCTGTTTACAGTGAGAAGTACTATTTTCCCAAAAAGCCCCTATTTTTATTCTAATTTTTCGATTTTTGATTTCCCTCTTTATAAAAAAATTCCTCCCCCCTTATGAAAACACCCCTTGACATCATCTGGTGCCTGTGAGGAACACTAATCCCCCAAAAACTCTTATTTTAATTCTTTGATTTCCCCTCCTATTAAAAATTACTCCCCCTATTAAAAATTTCTTCCTCATTATTAAAAAAAAACCCTGGTGCCATCTGTTGACAATGAAGAGTACTATTTTTGGAAAAACCTCCTTATTTTAACTCTAATTTCCGATTTTTCTTTATTTTGCCCCAATGGTTGACCTATATTTTAAGCCCTCCTGCAGACCCCCCAGTTGACCTTTTAAGCCCTACCTATAGTTTAAGCCCTCGGATCGGCTGATGCAAGACTCAGAATAATTGCATAGAAAGGGATGATACAATTGTAACGTCTCACAGAAAATCAGGTACCTACCAAATTTCTCTTCCCTTAAAAATTTAACAGGCTGCGTGCAATCGGGAGAGTGCAACTGTGTATTCATCTGAAACTTTACAAATCCGTTCAACTCTTTTTGAATGTGTAATGCAGATCTCAAATTGTAAATCAACTCACAGAGTTGTATTTATTCCTTAGTAATTAAAACCCTTTGCTATTCATTTAGCCAGGACGACTAAACGATTCCTTTATAATTAAAATTCCCTGCTATTAAACTCCCTAGTAATTAAACACTCATCAAAATTCCCTTACCTTTATTAAAAAAAAACACCGTACGGTTGAAATAAATCAGTTTTCTGTAGATGCGTTTTATCGAAAAAAAAAAAACTTCTCCTCGGTAACGAGAGTCGAACGCGCTACCCCAGCTTCATTCTGTCAACTCCTTGAACAAGAATCAACCTGCAATGGAAAAGCCTCTGTTATTGGCATTCCTGAAGTCGTATGTGGAGCTTCATCATGCACATACGTGTCACTCACTTACCGGTCAGGTAGCAAGCTTTGAAACATCTCGTGGCACAATGATGCAATCGCCCCGGGAGGTTGAGTGTCCAGCGCTCAGTGTGATTACTCATACGTTGTTGTTCTCTAAGGGTAGGTGACGTCACAGCAAGGGGAAAGTAACGTGGAGTGACCAGCGAGTGACACGTATCAGAAGGCTGAGAACTGTTTATATATACAGGGGACTTGTTAAGACATGAACATTCTGCTCAGTGTTCTGTCGGTCTCTCGAGCTGTCATAGTTTTGAAGTCTCTGGTAGAATGTCGAGAACGCGTCAATCGTTTTATGTGACTGCACGATGCATATTGGCGTCTGTAAGTATTCCTTCATATCAGAAGGATATAACCTACGAGGAATGCTTGCAGACATTAATGAATGTTATAACCGACAAAATCCTGCATATGCTCAGTACGATGCAAGGTGAGGCAGTCATAGAAACGTACGACATTGCCCATGAGTTTCTATGCCGTGTGTGTTTTGCGGAAGTAGAAGCGTTAAACCACGTCAAAAGGATGGACTACCTATCGGTGGTCGACGATGCCATGACCTCGATAGAGATTGCTGGCATTGTGGAGGTTGTAGGATAATTAAAAACAGCAACAACAAAAGGTTCTTTTCAGAACCACTTCATTTGTGTAGAAAGGATTATCGATCGTACAATTTCTGTTCACAACTCTTCTCTATCTATACATTTTTCTTCTCCATCACCCCCGTTAACAGAGTAAATTTTATAGGGATGTTTAACCTTCAGTATAATTTTACACAGTGTGTTAGGATTAACAACTCTTATAGCATAGTTATTGCGGGTAGGCTCCCTCTCCACTTTTAAAATTTAGATCTTACACCGACAGTCTTTTCATATACGTATTTTTTATAACCATTTTAAAACCAACACTTATTTCTTTTATCCCTAGCGATTACTGGTTGTTGCATTTTTTACTAGAAGAAACCATACCCCTGCAGTAACAGCCCCCGCAGAAAATAAAAAATGCTATCGGGCGAAAAATTAATAAAATCTGATTTTATTCGTCGTGATGAAAAATATTGATGGGATAATAGGTTCGACTTAAAAGACTTCGTGTTCGGATCCTCACCACGGACAACCTCTCGCTGACGGAGGGTTAAACCCTACGAAATTATTCCAAACGGGGAATCACAAGGTTTTTATTGACGAATGAATCTTGGACCTGTACTTCTTCCGTACATCGTGAAAACCCACTCACAGCCTTGATCCGTGTTCCCAATTTCCTTTACTAAGTCACTTCAAAAAACATTGTGATTGAAAAAGTATGACTAACTGTTTTATTACGTCACGTTTTAAAAATACTTATTACTGTTGTAATCCGCTGTACGAGAGAGTAACACTGTTCGAAGAAAAATCAAGTAAAACAGTTTTTAAAAAAATCGTTTCCTCCGTCGTTTGCGTATGTCTCATCACGCTGGTGAAACCGGGTGAAAAAATATTTTTTTTTCTGTACGAAGGAACTAACGCTACTCGATGCAGCCCCAGTTACATGCTTTTACCGAGTAAAGACTGTGCGCCAGAATGTTAAAAGTAGAATTCATACGTTTCCGTAAAAAAAAAAACTTTAGTTCCTGCTTAAAGGAGTATGGTTCGATTCAGGAAGAATATGATTTGACCTCGTGCATTAGAAAAGGGAACAAATCCGTCCCCGGTGTCCTTTGTTAGGTGGTAGTATTAGTATCCTTATACAAGCTCACTTCAAATTTTCATATGACATTTTGGGGTTGAGTTTCAACCTTTTTATTTTTTCCAACCGCGATAATGCGCAGTTTTCTGCGGAACGCGAGCGACTTCGACGCCAAGGACGACCCGCACTAAACGATACGACCGTGCACTAGAAAACCGTGAACGGACTTGTGTGAAACGTAATGTACAGAGCTTGACAACAGTAATATAGACTGGGATCCTCGCTCACTATACTATCATAACCCTCGAGAAATTATCAAATATGAATAGACCTCTGTAAAGTTCCGACCCCACAATCTTCTGAGTTCATTCCCCGGTCGATGCTGTCAGGATCACAAGGGATAGTTTACAAATTCATCGACTTTTTCTGACATTCGCTAACCAAAGTGTGTATCTACACATCAGACTTGTCATTACATCGACAAACTACCTGTCCATAGGCTGAGAAAGCATTTAGAATGAAAAATTGAGTCTGCTTCACGACACAGAGCTGTGCGAGGTCTCATTAATTATTTTGTGAGAGAAAGCATGCATAAAGTTCAAACACTAATACATCTTCCCTTTCTAATAAACCATACGATCAAAGTAAATAAATTGCAAGCATCATCGGATCTGATTCCGTATATCTGCTTACGACGAAAATCTCACAATAGCCTATTCAGTACTTTAACCCCCCGATACAGTATGTGACTAGGTCGGTTAACTAAATTACGTGCATAAACGAAAATGTAAAGGGATATCTGTAAATTCGCACAACGGGATAGGTGAATATTTTCACAATTCTTTTGAAGGTAGAATAACTGTGACGAGAGAGAAAGTATAAAAATGCAGTGGGATGGCTGTAAAAACAACAGATTACATCGCAAATACTGTAAGATAGAAAAAACGACTATTAACAAGTGTCATATAAGGAGCGACCGATAAAAGTCACACCGTAGCGGAAGGAGTAATACAGGAAAAATCATAAAATATTAACCCCCCTCCCCCACGCTAGTAAATCACGGTCCATTGCGTACACACGGATGAATATCACAAAAATACTTTGCATATAGTAAAGAACCACCGAAGTTTGGAAATTTAAAATCTGAAAACTCACTGTTTATAGTATTTCCGTGAAAAGTCACCCCCCAGAATCGAGATCTAGCTCTGTCGCCAGTTATTCCAACGTACTATCTCTTTTCAGCACGTTTGAATAAGTGCATGTGAAGGTGGCTAGCTGCAGACACAAGCTTTTCGACAAAAGATAGGATGTTTCACTACAATCTAACACGGAGATGTCTGTTTAGTTATTTTTTCCTCCTATTTCTACACTAGTGTGGAAGTCTTAGAACAAGTGGTTCGGGTTAGCACACGTTTTTGATATTATCTTGTTTGGCAATCTGAAAGACCACTGTCTGTGGAACATTACCCCCCTGCAAGCTAGTACTAATTACTTCACGATTCTGAGGGACGAAGGTTGTAATCGTTGGCAGATATTTTTCAGAAATATGTAATCAACCATAGTGTTCGGATATTTGATCCAAGTAAGACATGAACGTTGTTTACCTGCCATCAGCGACCCCTTCTACGGATCGTATGAGAGGTAATTGTTACGACAATTAGCTACGTGAAGTCGTGTTTATTTTTAAAAGCAAAGACACACTAATTACCGACTAACTAGAGAACGATATATTAACCTGCTAAAGTTTGATTTTAACGATCAGATAGTGTATATATCATCACTTTTTTAGTTCATAATAATATTCCAACTTTTAAAGGAAATATTGTCTCGTTATAAGCGATTACATACAAAGAGATACACAGTCTATACTTTAAATCTATAGAGACAACGATCACTATCCATGGAACACATCTGTGAAATATCACCACATTTTTGTTTTTACCGTACGGTTGAATCGTTCTACGATGCTAGCTTTGGTTTCCCATCCCTTTCTTTTACACCCACCCGATATAAAACATTCGACCCAACATAGCTTGCTAGCTGTGCGAGGTCTTGATACAGAGAACAATATTAACACTTCTAAGGCTGACCTTAAAATCCCCGTTAACTATACAAAAGAAATCACATTGACAAAAATATCAGAGACATTCATATTTATTTACATTAAGGTCACATTAATATTTAGTTCGTACATACCAGTTCACCGTGCACCTCTTTTAGTACTGTTGCAAAGTTCAATTTAGACATAAATGTGATATTAGCAGGACGATTTAGTTCAATACATGATTCCTCCACAAAACGTTCGGCAATATCGGTTAAATTAACGTTTCTTACCACTTCTGTGAAATAATCGTAAGCTGATTCAGCGTTTATGGTGAGGCACGAATGGCGAAGTTGACTCGGATGATCCACTTCACACCCGAAACAGTTCTTACGTAGCAGCGTAAACAGTTCTTTTCGGAGAACTGTTTTCAAAGTCCGCTTTAAACAGTCCATAAGCTTTACGAAATCACTGCTGTCTTGTTCATGGGGTCGATCGTTAGATGGTGGGCTTCGAGGAAGATTTGCCGCTAATTCTACCTTCCGCACTGCATTCCAAAATTTACCGTTTTCAAACTTCAGAGCCATCAAACTGTAGGTGATTGGATCGCATAAATCTGTCAACTGCTGCCACTGTTCGACGCTGAGTCGAACCGATGACGAAAATATAAGTCCTCCGTCACGGGGGATGCTTTTTTTAATGACCACGCCGTGTCCATCTTTGAGCACGACGAGGCAAACCATAGCGTCCAGTTCATACTCGCCGTATTCGACATCTTCGAACGCTTCGACGATTGTAGACGCATACGAAACCAGTCCATGCCACTGCTCTTCAGACAGCATCACACCGTCCTTTGTAGGATATAGTTTTAACGAGTCATCACTCTGGAACACACGTATGTGCACTTTAGGATATGACCGATATTCACAAACTCTCGCAAACAAATCCGATCCGAGTTGAAACATATGGCTATCATCATCTCTAACAGCAAGTCGCTTCGCAGGAAGATCACCATCGGTCAGGGAACGTTTAGCACAAGCCATAGCAAGTCGATACTGGAAAAAATAATGCCTTACAGCCCGTCGAAGGGTAATACTTATACCTTAAACCTGTGACGTGTCCCTGTAACTCCATCCCATTGGTCGAGATCTGGTAGATTTGCCATCTCTTAGTAAACATAATGACGTCTACAAATATTTACGAGCCTGTATAGACGTGCTTTCGAAATATGCATGTGGTGGTCCTTTAAAACGGAAATCGTGGGAGCTTTTGATCACAAAAACCTTTCAGAATATCTCTGAGATTACAAAGAGATAAGGGGGGGTTTAATTCACTAACAGAGTATTTCAAAAGTATCTTAAAAACACACTCATAATGAAACCAAAGCTAACATCATAGAACGATTCAACCGTACGTTAAAAACAAAAACATGGTGATATTTCACAGGTGTGTTCCATGGAGGCGCCACTGAGGGGGAAAGGGGGGGTGGACACTCAACCTCCTGGGGCGATTGCATCATTGTGTCACGAGATGTTTCGAAGCTTGCTACCTGACCGGTAAGTGAGTGACACGTATGTGCATGATGAAACTCCACGTACGACTTCAGGAATGCCAATAACAGAGGCTTTTCCATTGCAGGTTGGTTCTTGTTCAAGGAGTTGACAGAATGAAGCTGGGGTAGCGCGTTCGACTCTCGTTACCGAGGAGAAGTTTTTTTTTTTGATAAAACGCATCTACAGAAAACTGATTTATTTCAACCGTACGGTGGTTTTTTTTAATAAAGGTAAGGGAATTTTGATGAGTGTTTAATTACTAGGGAGTTTAATAGCAGGGAATATTAATTATAAAGGAATCGTTTAGTCGTCCTGGCTAAATGAATAGCAAAGGGTTTTAATTACTAAGGAATAAATACAACTCTGTGAGTTGATTTACAATTTGAGATCTGCATTAGACATTCAAAAAGAGTTGAACGGATTTGTAAAATTTCAGATGAATACAGGAGATGTACTAAAAATACGCATTGTACGCAGCCAGTTAAATTTATAAGGGAAGAGAATTTTGGTAAGTGTTTAATTACTAGGGACCTGATTTTCTGTGAGAAGTTACAATTGTATCATCCCTTTCTATGCAATTATTCTGAGTCTTGCATCAGCTGATTTTGTTTAATTACTAGAAAATAAACGAGAAAAAAAAAGTAAAAACGAGTGTTTAATTACTAGGAAGTTTAATAGCAGGGAATTTTAATAATTATAAAGGAATCGTTTAGTCGTCCTGGCTAAATGAACAGCAAAGGGTTTTAATTACTAAGGAATAAATACAACTCTGCGAGTTGATTTACAATTTGAGATCTGCATTAGACATTCAAAAAGAGTTGAACGGATTTGTAAAATTTCAGATGAATACACAGTTGCACTCTCCCGATTGCACGCAGCCTGTTAAATTTTTAAGGGAAGAGAATTTTGGTAAGTGTTTAATTAGTAGGGACCTGATTTTCTGTGAGACGTTACAATTGTATCATCCCTTTCTATGCAATTATTCTGAGTCTTGCATCAGTCGATCCGAGGGCTTAAACTATAGGTAGGGCTTAAAAGGTCAACCAGGGGGTCTGCAGGAGGGCTTAAAATACAGGTCAACCATTGGGGCAAAATAAAGAAAAATCGGAAATTAGAGTTAAAATACGGAGGTTTTTCCAAAAATAGTGCTCTTCATTGTCAACAAATGGCACCAGGGTTTTTTTTAATAAGGGGGAAGAAATTTTTAATAGGGGGAGTAATTTTTAATAGGAGGGGAAATCAAAGAATTAAAATAAGGGTTTTTGGGGGATTAGTGTTCCTCACAGGCACCAGATCGCCAAGGGGGTTTTTCATAAGGGGGGAGGATTTTTTTTATAAAGAGGGAAATCAAAAATCGAAGAATTAGAATAAAAATAGGGGCTTTTTGGGAAAATAGTACTTCTCACTGTCAACAGATGGCACCAGGGGTTTTTTAATAAGGGGGAGGGCTTAAAATATAGGTGGGGCGACCGGGGGGTCCGAAAACGAGAAATTAGAGTGAAAATAAAGGGTTTTTTGGGAAAATAGTACTTCTCACTGTCAACAGATGGCGCCACTGAGGGGGAGGGGGGAAATTATTAATTATTAATAAGGGGGCGTGTTCGGTTACGTAATGATTATGTAATGATTACGTCATGTTGCGTCATAGGGGGAAGGGGTGGAAGTGGGCGTGGCCGGTGATGTCATAGGGGCGTGGTCGGTGACGTCATAGGGGGGAAGCACTAGTGGGGATCCTACGGGTGTGACGATACTACTCACATTGTCTACCATCGTGCTGACGAAGACAAAAACGAGATTCGTTACTAAACACCATGGTACTCCATTCTTCTTCATTCCAGTTCTGTCTGAGGCGACACCACTGAAGACGTGTTTGCATGTAGGCAGATGTGAGGTGGAATGCAGTACTGGACGATAGGCTCTGGCAATGAAAAGTGTAAAAGCCTGTTGTTTACCGTTCGCTGGTAGGTATTCATTGTGTTACCCGTTGCCAGGGGGCGGGGGTGACTCAGTCGGTAGCGCGCCAGGCTCGTAATCTGTAGTTCCCAGGTTCGAGTCCCAGCTGGGTCAGCGTTGAGATTTATCTCCGCAAAATTTCCCCACCCTGTCCACGGTCAGTAGGGGACACCGATGGTCTTGGAAAGGCCACCGTTCATCGGATGGGATGTTAAGCCGTGGCCCCGTGTGCGGGAGAGCCATACTCTGTGCACGTTAAAGAACACCCTGGATGGCCTTGATGGGAGGCTACCATGTTCAGCTGTTCCAGTGGGTCCCCTCCCCCAACCTTCTCTGAGCCTTCGGGGTCCATTTGACCTGGTCATTTAGCCCATGGTGTGCAAAAAAGTGCCGCTCAGAGGTAAAACAACCCAACCCAACCCGTTGCCAGTTTTTTTGCAGTTGCGTTGTAGTCGCAAATCTGTCACGCAATGTCATGCATCGCAAATGATGATACAGAATGATGATACAGATCTACAGATGGTGATCCTGTTGCTCAGTGGTCATATGTCCACTTCCTGATCCTTCTTGAACCCATGGCACAAAATATGTATACGATGGTACTGGTATTGCGGCCAACAAGGCTAGCCACATCTTTGTACGACAAGCCAGTTTTTCTAAGGCTGATGATTCTTCCACACTCAGAGTCTGTTAACTGTTGGAATGGCTGTCGACGTCTGCATAAGGGTATCTGTTTTACAAGGGGGTTTGGATGGAATAGCAACACAGACATTGCTATATATAACCCTCCCACTTCGTATTTATTTGGGGCAGGGGTGGCTCAGTCGGTAGCGCGCCAGGTTCGTAATCTGTAGTTCCCAGGTACGAATCCCAGCTGGGTCAGCATTGAGATTTATCTCCGCAAAATTTCCCCGCCCTGCCCACGGTCAGTAGGGGACACCGATGGGCTTGGAAAGGCCACCGTCCGTCGGATGGGACGTTAAGCCGTGGCCCCGTGTGCGGGAGAGCCATACCCTGTGCACGTTAATGAACACGCTGAATGGACTTGACGGGAGGCTACCATCTGTCTCCCAACAGCTGTTCTAGTGGATCCCCTCCCCCAACCTTCTCTGAGCCTTCGGGGTCCATGTGACCTGGCCATTTAGCCCATGGTGTGCAAAAAAGTGCCGCTCAGAGGTAAAGCAACATAACAACCCAACCCGTATTTGTTTTAGCCGTGATCGTTTTTTTATACGTTACTTTGTTCCTTCTTTAAAATAATTAAGAGTCCAGTATCATACTGGGGAACAGAGGTATCCTCCCACACAAAAAGGAGTTACCTAAGGCAGGTAATGGTTTTTCAACAGACACAAAAACATTTATTTACAGTGCTATCACCATTTCACATTACATACTTTCAATAACTTGCATAATGCTGTTGGAAATGTCCAGCCACTCTCTTGACTACATTATAACTGTGCCGCTCTTTCTCCAAATTACTAAAGCGCAAACATCGCTGTCCAAGACAATAGTGTTCACTCTCCGAGACAAGACTGAAGTGTCCGCGCTGTTCAAAGTGTCCTTTGCTTTCTTGAACACACAAAGGCTGCTATCCAAACAGTTTGATTGGTCCTCGCAATTCTCTCTGCTAGAGGAGAGGAGAGGTGGAAAGGGACCAAAGTAAACAGTTCTCGATGCGATGTTCTTGTCCCAAAACCACGTGGATGTCCATTCGTGGGAACCATTGAGCAGTGGTTCAAGGGGGATCCTCCCGGGCATCCGGTGTTGCAGTGTCAGAGTCTCAGACTTGGCGCTAGGCGCCACTCTGACAGAGGCTTTTCGTCGATGAGAGAGTGTGTCCTTTTTCTCCTTTGGTACACGTTTCTTGGATTATAACTCGCAGGAAGGCAGGTCAATGGCTTTGCCCTGCTATGAGGCACCTCGATCGGAATTTTCCGCCGAGATATCCTCCCACATGGCTCCAGAATGTCAGACAAGAAAGCTCAAGGCAATGTCGAAACAGTGGTGAATATGAAAACTCTCGTAGAACACATCTTTAGCGATTTAGAACAATTTCTACAACCTTTTGTTAATTAGGGAGCTTTGGTTACCTTTATCTGTGTTTGACTGTTCTGCACCTGGGACGTCAGCTCGTGCCTGTCTAATCGTTTCGATCGTCCTGCAAACCTAATCATTTCCATGCATTTCCATATACTACAGCCTCCCTAAATTTCGTTATTTGCATAACTTATTTGCAAATGTTCCATTTTTTATTTCCTTAGTATGTAAAAGAAAGTGAAAGAACAGTTTTAATTATACTTTTTATCTCTAAAAATTCGACTGGTAGCTTCCTATTTTAAAAAAATTTGAACTTAATTTTAAAATATTAAACATTTTAATATTCAACATACCTGGAAAAGCGATTTCAATACTATATATAATGTTATCATTAATATGTAGGTGAAATTCCCTCTCTCACTGGAAAGTGCAAGTCGGTGCATGTACACCGATTGCAGCATGATCCTGACGTCCAGACGAGAGTGACACACGACGAGGTTAAAATGAATGTATTACTTCTAGTGGTTTAAAAATAAAGTTTAAATAAAATAAATCTCGTAAATTTTTATGCATAATTAAATTTCCTACTTTTGCTGTCGAGGCTTGGTGTATCAAGGTAACCTTGACTTAAGGTCAG
Organism: Ryuthela nishihirai; assembly: GCA_038380435.1. Lineage (NCBI taxonomy): Eukaryota > Metazoa > Arthropoda > Arachnida > Araneae > Heptathelidae > Ryuthela > Ryuthela nishihirai. The sequence goes on from JAWZYU010000022.1 coordinate 54,717,266, forward strand.
CAGCAAAATCATATTATTGGCCTGCGGAGAGTGACACATGGCAAGGCTAAAGTTGAGTCCCTCTGGTTTTGACAAATCCATTTCAAATGAAAAACGATGGAAAGCTAGGTGAAAAGATGACGTCAAAATCTTGCTCCGATCGGTGCACATGCACCGGAACTTTCCTTATGAGAGCGGAAATTGCGTCTATATAACAATGATAACAACACAGTGTTGAAATTGCATTTCCTGGTATAGAAATTGATGTCATGTGTAACTAAAGAATCATATTTAATACCGAATAAAAGTATCGGGAAAGTTGCCATTTTGTTTTTTTTGCTTAATCAGTAGAATTGCGTTTCTGGTGAAAGCGTGGGCGCAATTGCCTCACTGTGGACTGAAACATCGTTACCTATATACGTATCAGTTCTAAAATTCCCATAACTTCTATATTAGTGGCTTCAGCCATGGATTATTAAGGAGCACTGAGCGCTGTAGCGTCCAGAAGATATTTTACATAAATTCCGAAGAACTGGGTTGGGTTGGGTTGTTTTACCTCTGAGCGGCACTTTTTTGCACACAATGGGCTAAATGGCCAGGTCACAAAGACCCCGAAGGCTCAGAGAAGGTTGGGGGAGGGACCCACTGGAACAGCTGTTGGGAGACAGATAGTAGCCTCCCGTCAAGGCCATCCAGCGTGTTCTTTAACGTGCACAGGGTATGGCTATCCCGCACACAGGGCCACGGCTTAACGTCCCATCCGACGGACGGCGGCATTTCCAAGCCCATCGGTGTCCCCTACTGACCGTGGGCAGGGCGGGGAATTTTGCGGAGATAAATCTCAACGCTGACCCAGCTGGGACTCGAACCTGGGAACTACAGATTACGAGCCTGGCGCGCTACCGACTGAGCCACCCCCGCCCCACCCAGCTGGGACTCGAACCTGGGAACTACAGATTACGAGCCTGGCGCGCTACCGACTGAGCCACCCCCGAAGAACTGGAGAAATCCTATTTAAGCTTCACGTACAAACTCTCAAAAGAGTAAGTACTGAAATCTTCAAAAAGAAATCGAATTTTCATCCGGGCCTCAGCTCCGGGCCCCCCTGCTACAGCTGTGTCCCTGAAACAAAATGCCAGTCCGCCCCTTTACAGTACCACGAACGGTAGCGCGCCAGGCTCGTAATCTGTAGTTCCCAGGTTCGTGTCCCAGCTGGGTCAGCGTTGAGATTTATCTCTCCAAAATTCCCTGCCCACGGTCAGTAGGTGACACCGATGGGCTTGGAAAGGCCGCCGTCCGTCGGATGGCACGTTCAGCCGTGGCCCATGTGCGGGAGAGCCATATCCTGTGTACGTTATCTTTAACGTGCACAGGGTATGGCTCTCCCGCTGAATGGCCTTGAACACGCTGGATGGCCTTGACGGGAGGCTACCATCTGCCTCTCAACAGCTGTTCTAGTGGGTCCTTCCCCCAACCTTCTGAGTCTTCGGGGTCCTTGTGACCTGGCCATTTAGCCCATGGTGTGCATAAAAGTGCCCCTCAGAGGTAAAACAACCCAACGTTAAAGAACACGCTGGATGGCCTTGACGGGAGGCTACCATCTGTCTCCCAACAGCTGTTCCAGTGGGTCCCCTCCCCCAACCTTCTCTGCGCCTTCGGGGTCCATGCGACCTGGCCATTTAGCCCATGGTGTGCAAAAAAGTGCCGCACAGAGGTAAAACAACCCAACGTTAAAGAACACGCTGGATGGCCTTGACGGGAGACTACCATCTGTCTCCCAACAGCTGTTCCAGTGGGTCCCCTCCCCCAACCTTCTCTGAGCCTTCGGGGTCCATGCGACCTGGCCATTTAGCCCATGGTGTGCAAAAAAGTGCCGCTCAGAGGTAAAACAACCCAACGTTAAAGAACACGCTGGATGGCCTTGACGGGAGGCTACCATCTGTCTCCCAACAGCTGTTCCAGTGGGTCCCCTCCCCCAACATTCTCTGAGCCTTCGGGGTCCATGCGACCTGGCCATTTAGCCCATGGTGTGCAAAAAAGTGCCGCTCAGAGGTAAAACAACCCAACGTTAAAGAACACGCTGGATGGCCTTGACGGGAGGCTACCATCTGTCTCCCAACAGCTGTTCCAATGGGTCCCCTCCCCCAACCTTCTCTGAGCCTTCGGGGTCCATGCGACCTGGCCATTTAGCCCATGGTGTGCATAAAAGTGCCCCTCAGAGGTAAAACAACCCAACGTTAAAGAACACGCTGGATGGCCTTGATGGGAGGCTACCATCTGTCTCCCAACAGCTGTTCCAGTGGGTCCCCTCCCCCAACCTTCTCTGAGCCTTCGGGGTCCATGCGACCTGGCCATTTAGCCCATGGTGTGCAAAAAAGTGCCGCTCAGAGGTAAAACAACCCAACGTTAAAGAACACGCTGGATGGCCTTGACGGGAGGCTACCATCTGTCTCCCAACAGCTGTTCCAGTGGGTCCCCTCCCCCAACCTTCTCTGAGCCTTCGGGGTCCATGCGACCTGGCCATTTAGCCCATGGTGTGCAAAAAAGTGCCGCTCAGAGGTAAAACAACCCAACAACAACCCAGTACCACGAACCACCTACGAAGTCTAAATTTTTCTGTAAATTCTCTTTCCATCAATAACTGATTCATTTTAGTTAAAATATAATTTCTTCCAACGAAAACTCCCTGAAAATTGGAATAACGATTCTCCCAACGAGCACTCTTTGAAAATTAAAACATGGGTGCTCTCAAAGAGCGCTCGCAGAAAAGTAGAATATAAGCGCACTTTACGTGCACCGTGTGAAACTAAAATACCGATCCTGCCAACGAGCAAACTCTGAAAATTGAAATATAGATCCTCTCAACGAGCACTGAGATTTATATCCGCAAAGTTCCCAGCCCTGCCCACGGTCAGTAGGGGACACCGATGGGCTTGGAAAGGCCGCCGTCCGTCGGATGGAACGTTAAGCCGTGGCCCCTTGTGCGGAGAGCCATACCCTGTGCACGTTAAAGAACACGCTGGATGGCCTTGACGGGAGGCTACCATCTGTCTCCCAACAGCTGTTCCAGTGGGTCCCCTCCCCCAACCTTCTCTGAGCCTTCGGGGTCCATGTGACCTGGCCATTTATTCCATGGTGTGCAAAAAAGTGCCGCTCAGAGGTAAAACAACCCAACCCAAAAGAGACATTTTAGCAAAGAACTCCTTTCTCCATTGGGGCGGGGGTGGCTCAGTCGCTAGCGCGCCAGGCTCGTAATCTGTAGTTCCCAGGTTCGAGTCCCAGCTGGGTCAGCGTTGAGATTTATCTCCGCAAAAATTCCCCGCCCTGCCCACGGTCAGTAGGGGACACCGATGGGCTTGGAAAGGTCGCCGTCCGTCGGATGGGACGTTAAGCCGTGGTCCCTTGTGCGGAGATCCATACCCTGTGCACGTTAAAGAACACGCTGGATGGCCTTGACGGGATGCTACCATCTGTCTCCCAACAGCTGTTCCAGTGGGTCCCCTCCCCCAACCTTCTCTGAGCCTTCGGGGTCCATGTGACCTGGCCATTTATTCCATGGTGTGCAAAAAAGTGCCGCTCAGAGGTAAAACAACCCAACCCAAAAGAGACATTTTAGCAAAGAACTCCTTTCTCCATTGGGGAGGAGGTGGCTCAGTCGGTAGCGTGCCAGGCTCGTAATCTGTAGTTCCCAGGTTCGAGTCCCAGCTGGGTCAGCGTTGAGATTTATCTCCGCAAAAATTCCCCGCCCTGCCCACGGTCAGTAGGGGACACCGATGGGCTTGGAAAGACCGCCGTCCGTCGGATGGGACGCTAAGCCGTGGCCCAGTGTGCGGGAGAGCCATACCCTGTGCACGTTAAAGAACACGCTGGATGGCGTTGACGGGAGGCTACCATCTGTCTCCCAACAGCTGTTCCAGTGGGTCCCCTCCCCCAACCTTCTCTGAGCCTTCGGGGTCCTTGTGACCTGGCCATTTAGCCCATGGTGTGCAAAAAAGTGCCGCTCAGAGGTAAAACAACCCAACCCAACCTGCCAAAGAGCACTCCCTGAAAATTAAACAAATCTTCATCGAGCACTCCCTGAAATTTAAAATATAGGTGCTCTCAACGAGCACTCCCAAAAATGATTAGATTGCTATGTATCTACTCTTCATTTATTAGCTATTTATAATTATAATCTAAACAACTGAGTAGAGAAATTTGACTCCCCAGAAAGTTTTCAATCATCTTGTGATAAGAATGGATGCAAAAAAAATGCATTTAAATTCTGGATCACGTGTATAACAATTGGTGAAATCGAGGGAGGTCATCATAATCAGAAACATTTTAGCAAAGAACTCCTTTCTCCATTGGGGCGGGGGTGGCTCAGTCGGTAGCGCGCCAGGCTCGTAATCTGTAGTTCCCAGGTTCGAGTCCCAGCTAGGTCAGTCGTTGAGATTTATCTCCGCAAAAATTAGGGTCAATAGGGGACTCCGCGGTCAGTAGGGGACACCGATGGGCTTGGAAAGGTCGCCGTCCGTCGGATGGGACGTTAAGCCGTTTCCCCGTGTGCGGGAGAGATATACCCTGTGCACGTTAGAACACGCTGGATGGCCTTGACGAGAGACTACCATCTGTCTCCCAACAGCTGTTCCAGTGGGTCCCCTGCCCCAACCTTCTCTGAGCCTTCGGGGTCCTTGTGACCTGGCCATTTAGCCCGGGGTGTGCAAAAAAGTGCCGCTCAGAGGTAAAACAACCCAACCTTCTTTGCAATTTCGAATCTTGCACAAAACTTTATCGAAGTTAATATTTTGTCCATCACAGAAAAACAAGAGTTTAGAATTTAACAGAAAAACAATTTATTTAAAAATGTAGCTATTTCGTAAAAATATTGAATTCCCTCGCTCAAGCTTGTCCATTTGATCTCAAGGTGGTTTTGTTTTGGCAACGGGGAAAGGTCTTTTTTCCCCCGTTTCGGAAATGCGTAAATGTCAATGCAACATCGTTTCCGCCAATCAGTGCAATAACATTTAAATTTTTTACCGACCACGGTAAATATTAACGATAATTTTTTATACTCAAACAGCTGCTATATAGATAGTTTTTACGATTAATTGTATTTCGTGCCTGTACTTGCCGTGTCGCGGGAAGTAGTAGTATATCTAGTCTGGTGAGATGCACAGAAGATAAAATAAAAATACGATATTTAAGAGAGATCGCATTCGAAAATTCGTAGCACGAGAGAAATTTTCGTCATAGTTTAGAAGTTACCGCTCAAATTATACGAAAATTTGTGTCGTATGTGTTTCAAACCTGTCAAATATTACACCATGAAATTGAATCAAGCAATGCAATTAACAATAGTAAGAGATATTGAAAGTATTGCTGTAATTGGGATAAGCTACCAAAGAATACGAAGTGGTTAATTAAAACAGAGAACGATGATATGAGTGCCTGCAAAGACCTACTAAAATCGACACTAAGTTCAAGAAACATGATCGGAACGATTTTTAAAATTTCTGTAAATCTATTATTAATTTTTTTATTAAAGTTTAGTTCCTTAGAGGCGTATAATATTCTTTATTTTAAGTACCCGATTATTTCATAAAAATGCATTTTTTAATTGATGGGCGCCCCCATGGTGAAAAAAAAAATGGGGGTGGGGTGGCAGGAGATTTCTTTTTCCCTCGAAGTGATCATTCGACACAACAAGGAAATGTGTGTGGAAGCTCAAAAATTGGAAATATAAAGTTACGAGTCCAGCCTGCTACCGAATTTTAATTCGGTACCTAAAACCCTGTCTAGCTAATATGAATAAAATTTCAAATCTTTGCGATTTCAGTAAGAAGTGCTGTGGATTGACTTTTTGCTTCAATGTATTTTATTCTTGTAGCTATTTCATCAAACGGATAAAATGGTTCATTTTGAATCAAAACATTACTGTTTAGCAAGCAGTTGCTTTATATTATTAATTATTGCTAGATCAGTGATCAAAATGATGTTGATTCTTCATTTATAAAACACCATTTCAGTTTTGAATGCGCTTCTTTGGTACAGTGCTGCCATCTAGTGACAGAATCATCGTTAAAAAGACGGCCATTTCGATCCAATTTGCTCACTACCAAATAAATTGTTTCTTTCACTTCTAGATTTTAACATAATTATAAGTACAGGCAGTTGTGAGTAATCAAAAATATCCACTACCCCTACCAGGTAATTACCTCAAACAAAAAGACCTTAGTATACTTCTCAGAACAATGGATAATATCTTCCTTAATGACAACAGGAAAACGCTTTCAAAAGATCCCTAACGTTGAAAAAAAGCTTTTAAATGAAAAATATGATTGAAGATAAATCAAACATATCAACAAAATATTTCTAAAATTAATTTTTTTCAACAATATTTATTTAAATATTGAATAAATATTGTTGAAATTTTTTTTTTAAATATCGAAGTATGGAAGTTGGGAGATTAAAAAGGTGCAATAATTTCTCTAAAATGAACCATAACCGTAAAATTCTTTAAACAAACATAAGGAAACTCATTTTTATTCTGTAGCCATGCTGATGTATCATTTATTCTTTCAGTACTAAATTATGTTCGCTTTAAAATCTCTAAATATGAAAATGCTGTTGCTAAGTATTGCAGCTTCCATAACTCGTTAAATATTGCTGAAAATCGGATTTGGATTGGATTGTTTTACCTCTGAGCGGCACTTTTTTGCACACCATGGGCTAAATGGCCAGGCCACAAGGACCCCGAAGGCTCAGAGAAGGTTGGGGGAGGGGACCCACTGGAACAGCTGTTGGGAGACAAATAGTAGCCTCCCGTCAAGGCCATCCAGCGCGTTCTTTAACGTGCACAGGGCATGGCTCTCCCGCACACGCGGCCACGGCTTAGCGTCACATCCGACGGACTGCGGCCTTTTCAAGCCCATCGGTGTCCCCTACTGGCCGTGGGCGGGGCGGGGAAATTTTGCGGAGATGAATCTCAACGCTGACCCAGCTGGGACTCGAACCTGGGAACTACAGATTACGAGCGTGACGCGCTACCGACTGAATCACCCCCGCCCCATCGGATTTGGAAAGATTTCACTGAGATGTTTATTTTCGAAATGCACAGTCCACACATGCTCTATAGTGTTCAGGTCTATAAAAACAAGGTGGTCACTAAATCCGTTGGTTATCCTCACTTTCGAGGAATTTGTATATCTGAATGCTATGAGGATGGGGATTATTGTCCATCGTAATAAGCCCTTGAAAAGCTTCAAATGAGTCGGAAGGATATCGTCCCTATGCCACCGACCTATAAGAATGTCTCTGGCAAAGACGTAGAGCGGTATGCATCCATTTGATATAATGCTATCCCTGACCATCAAACCATTGACACTATAGTGGTGGTGGGGGTGGCTCATTCGGTAGTCCGTCAAAGAATACACAACTGAATTTAGTAGTACTTTACCAAATATTCAAAATAATAAGCTAATAATAATTGGGGATATAAATCTTAATCTATTAAGCAACAGCTCGGAGGTGTCAGATTATCTTGATGTAATGTCTTTAAATGGTTTAAAGTCATTTGTGAATATTGCTACGAGATCTACTTTTTCCTCTCATACTTGTATAGATCATGTATTTATACGAGATAAGAATAATGATTAAACGTACAATACAGCTGTCTTCCAAAATGAAATTACAGATCATTATCCAATACTTGTAAGCGTAAGTGGGAAAGAAATTTTTTTCTAATCCTAAACCTTTAGTGAAAAGCTGTATAGATTATAATTTATTCGAGAAATATATTAAAGAATATAAATGGAACATTGAAGATGATAAAACTGATTATGTAAATGCATTATATGATAAATTCATATACATGATAAATGAGGCCAAAACAGTAAGTACTAGAGTTACTAAAAACAATAATGTTTTGGGTCCTACTTAGAGGAGCAAAAACAAATGGATCATCATCATCATCATCATCCTCAAGCAGCCATGGGCTACGGAGGTCCAACCAGACCGTGCAATTTAGTTCTCCAAGCAAGTCTATCCTGAGCTACATCTACTGCATCTGGCCACTGCACACCAATTCTAACAAGGTCCTGTTTGACATTGTCTGCCCACCGCATCCTAGGTCTCCCCTTCTTTCTGAGGCCTTTAGGCACACTGTTCATAACCCTATTCGCCAATCTATAATTATTCATACGGGCAACATGGCCAAACCAATGGAATCTCTCTCTGCACAATATGCTGCTTAAAGGAGGTTGCAAACTCCTTTGCCTAACCTCATCATTAGTTACAAAGTTGAACCACCTAATGCCCAAGATACTGCGTAAGCATCTGGAATCAAAAACATCTAGTTTCCTGTTATCTTGTTTACAAAGTGTCCAAGTTTCACTACCATAACTAACCCTAGAAAGAACCAAACTATTATAGAGTCTAATTTTAGTCTTTAGGTGTATACGCCTATTTCTCCACACTCTCCATAGATTCTTAAAAGTCCCGGCAGCAATCCCTATTCGTCTGTTAATCTCATGCCGCACATCACCATTATCTGTTACATAGCTCCCAAGATAATTAAACTGTGACACCTGCTCAAGACTGCAACCATTCAGATTAACTGAATCACAGCCTGCCTGACCAATTTTCATCACTTTAGTTTTCTCTCTGTTTATAACCAAACCTACTCTACTACCAGTCTCATCAACAGCTCGAATGAAAGAGTTCATCTCATCAACATCATTTGCCAAAAGGGCTAAATCATCAGCATAATCTAAATCAGAAATTTTCGTATCCCAGCCCATTTAAGGCCAAAATCTTTCCCTTGAAGTGAATTTCGCATAACATAATCAATAACCAAGCTAAAGAGAAAAGGAGACAAAATGCATCCTTGTCGAACACCAGAAGTAATGCTAAACCAATTGCTACAAGCCTTACCAACTCTCACACACGACTCAGTGTTATTATAGAGAGCTTTCATAATGTTAACTAACTTGTCTGGTATACCATATGATCTCACAATCAACCACAAATTATGACGATCAACAGAGTCGAAAGCCTTTTTGAAATCAACAAAGCTAGCAACCAAAGGTTTCTGAAACTCTAAACATTTCTCAAGAATCTGCCTAAGTGAAAATATCTGATCCACACATCCCCTACCACTTCTGAATCCACATTGCTCATCACGCAATTGACTGTCAACCAGATTCTTAATTCTATTAAGCACAATCATGGAAAGAACTTTACCTGGAACAGAGAGTAGACTGATATCCCTATAGTTATCATAAGAACTGCGATCACCTTTTTTGAAAATAGGGATAACAATAACTCTGGTAAAATCCTTAGGAACCATGCCTTTATCATAAAAGATATTCAGAATTTCAGTCATCCAAGTGGTAACCGAAACATTCCCAGCTCTAAGCATTTCCGAAGTAATTTCATCTACCCCTGGGGATTTATGAAGTTTAAGTTTAGAAACAGCCAAAATAACTTCAAATTGTGTTATAGGGCCAATATTAAACCAACCAATGCATCTAACATCATTGCAAACAATGGGAGTAGAACTAACTACATTGTTTAGAACATCACTGAAATGCTCAGCCCACCTAGCCATGACAGAATCCTCCCCTTCTATAACCTTACCTTGTTTATCCTTCAATCCTTGTATGCCTATCCGTTTTCTACCACACAAAACATTAACTATCTGGTACAGCTCTCTGCTGTTGTGCTGTCTAACTGCTTCCTCGGCTTTGTCAGCCAAACCATCAAGCCAAAGATTCTTATCAGCAGCTAACTGATCTTTTACACATTTATTAAGTTCTCTGTAATGCTTTCTATTAGGACTAGTAGGGTATTGATTAAAGACATTCCTGCAGTTCTTTCTTTCCGAAATAAGCTCAAGTGCCTTATCACTCAGATAATTCTGCCTCTTCTGCTCCTTTTTTCCTAAAAGAGTACTGTTAGTGTTCAAAAAAGCCTGTTTAAAATGATCCCATTCTTCCTCAACTTCAGTAGTAAGCAAACCATGACTGTCATAATGACTAAGTAACCTATCATGGTAAGCTTTGGCTATAACTGGATCTTTCAGAGATTCAGTATTAAATGCAAAATTTTTAACCCTAGCACAACACTTTTTAAGTTTAAGTTGCAAGACACTTTTAACAAGATAATGGTCAGATCCAATTTCAGCTCCCCTATATGCCCTGGTATTCCTAACAGAACTAGCCCATTTGCTGTTAATAATATGTAATCAATCATATTCTTATGCAGCCGATCAGGTGAAACCCATGTGTACTTATGTATGTCGCGGTGTTTGTAATAAGTGTTAGTTATTCTGAATCCATTGAGTTTACTTACCTGTAGGAGACGTTGCCCATTGCCATTGCAGCTACCAATACCAAAAGGTCCTATTACTCCTCCCCAAAGGTCAGAGTCAGTACCAACTTTGGCATTGAAGTCACCAAGAACAAGGGTAATATCTCCTTTCTTGACAGAATTCAAAATATCCTAAAGTTGTTCATAAAACCTATCCTTCTCATCCTCATCGGCATCCTCAGTGGGGGCATAACAGCAGATAACATTCACGTCTTTAACGCTTGTCTGAAATTTTGCTGTAGGAAACCTTTCATTAATGCACTCATATCCTAGAAGAGCATCGCTAGCGTGTCTGCTGAGAAGCAGACCCACGCCTTGGTGATGCTTATTGTCATCCCTCCCTGAAAAGAGAAATTTAAGATTATTTTTAATCTGACCTTTATCTGTCCATCTGGTCTCTTGCAAGCCGAGAATATCTAAATTATAATGGTGGAATTCTTGTGTGAGGACACCAAGAGAAAAAGCTCTGTGCAGAGTCCTCACATTCCAACTACCTATGGAGAGAAAATGGTTAGTGGGATGTTTAAAGAAACTATGTTTATTGAGAGAGGGAATGCCGACAATATCAAACAGCCCCCTAATCGCAGACATGGGGCAAAGACCTGTTCCCCCACCACTAAAGGCTGAAGCCATCTACACTGGAAGACTTCCTCCAATGTAGAATTTGACGATGCCAATAGAAGCAAAGAGTTCAGGTGCCTGCGATGACTTCTGCTCAGGATTATCCACCAGCTGATAAACATATCCTGTGAATCTATTCACTTGGGGCTGTCAACCCACAAACAAACAGAAAACACAGCGGAAGATTTTCCCTCCACAGAAGCCCACCAGAGCAGCAAAATCAGGATCCATAATGAAGCTCAGAGCCATATATCTGTCCAGTCCAGTAGGTTTATATGGTCAGCATCAGGACCCTGTGTGGTTGACTACTCCTCAGCAGGGTAGAAAAAAAAAAAGAAAAGTAGCCATAGTTGTCCAGATCAGTAGGCCACACTAATCTGGCAGTCCTCCCCTTCCGTTCACTTCCACAAGAGAGTATCTCTATTGAAAGTTACTAACGGTCCGCACCACGAGAAGGCGGGGTCGGACATTAGGTGCATAACAAATGAAATTATAATTTTAGCAAAAGAAAAGCAAAAATTATACAACAAATATAAAAAACGCCCTTTTGATAAATCGCTTGAAAAGCAATATAAATCATTAAGAACTCAACTAACAAATAAAACTAGGTATGCAAAAAAACTTCATTATTTAAAAGAGTTCCATAATTGTAATAGTGATGTGAAAAAGCAATGGGCAACAATAAATAGTATTTTAGGGATCGAAAAAAAACCTGAGATATATCCTTCAAAAAATGTTGATGAAGATCTAGCAAATAAATTTAATGCACATTTCATAGAAGTTAACCAGGGGTTTCAATATACTACAAATAATTTTAATACTGAAATTGACAAATATGTAAACCATAATGATAACTCAATGGTTCTGTTTGAAGCAGATCAAACGGAACTAAACAATATAATATCACAATTGAATAATAAGAAATCATGTGGTTATGATGAAATAAATGCCCATATGTTAAAAATTGTTTTTAAATATAAACCTCATAATTTTGTAAAAATTGTAAATTTATCTTTTTCTACTGCAATGTTCATAGATGCTTTAAAAATTGCTAAAGTAAAGCCAATTTACAAAAAAGGTAAAAATACGGATTTCAATAATTATAGACCAATTTCCATACTCCCTATCTCTTCAAAAATAATTGAAAAACTAATGAAAGAGAGATTAATGAAATTTCTATGGAAATATAATTTCTTATCAAATAAACAGTTTGGATTTAGAAATAAATTGGGTACAGAACATGCTATGTTACAACTTACCGGCAACATCTATAACAGTGTAAATGAACACAGGAAAACTTTAGCCTTATTTATTGACATTAAAAAAGCTTTCGACACAATAAATCATGAAATTTTAATGCAAAAATTAAGTATAATAGGAATAAGGGGACTTGCTTTCAATTGGTTTAAATCATATTTGGAAAACAGGAAACAATATGTGGCTATACATAAACTGGAAAGTAATATGCTTGTTTTGAATGGTGGTGTACCGCAAGGTTCTATTCTTGGACCAGTATTGTTTTTAATATATATTAATGATTTTTGCAATTTAAATTTATTTGGCAAAATCACAGCTTATGCGGATGACACAGCGATAGTGTTCTCGACTGAAACTAATAATGAGTTAGTGTTCAAGATAAACAATGACTTAAAAAGCATAAGAAACTGGTTTAGTAGTAATAAACTGCAAATAAATGTGGAAACAACTAATTTTATCTATTTCGGCTTATTGAATACAAGTAAAGAGGTTGTCATAAAATACCATAATTCTGGTTGTAATTTGGTAAATGATTGTGTATGTAAAACTATCGAACAAGTTGAATGTGTTAAATATCTAGGCATTTATGTTGAACAAAATCTAAAATGGAAGAAACAAGTAGATACAGTGTGTAAAAAATTAAGATTTATTTTGTACAAGTTATATTATCTTAAATCATGTTCTCATAAGAAGTTGTTAATTTTAGTTTATTTCGCTTGGGTTCACTCAATTTTAAGCTATGGAATCACATGTTGGGGGGGGGGGGGAGATTATATATCAAACCTACTCCCTCTAGTGAAATTGCAAAATAAAATTGTAAAACTAGTTTCAAATAGCAATATTAGCAATGTAAATTATCATTACATAAGCAATAATATATTACCCTTGAGAAAGTTATATTTATATAGAAGTCTTTTGTTTCTACATAGAAACAACAATTGGATCGAAAAACGGTTCATCCCATACGATACCAGATGTTCTACAAACATGTTTCATGTTGTGAAATCAAAAAAAGAAATCATGCATAAGCATTTAAATTTTATTGCACCAAAATTATATAATTCTTTACCAAATAGTATAAAAGAAGAAAAAAGTGATTGTAATTTTAAGAAAAAAACCAAACTTTTTTTGGTAAATACTGAAGATATTGAAGACGCTTTTAATGTCATTTCTTAGTTTTTTTATCCATTGCCAAAGATTTTGTATACAGTAGAATTTTGTTTTTGTAATCTGTAAGAGTTGTTTTGTAACTCCTAGATTACACAGAAATAATTGTAAAAAAAAAACACGTCGAGAATCAGTCTGAAGTCTGAATCCTGATTCTTCAGTGAAGAGCATATGCACCTATTAGTCTGGTGTCTAGTAATGACATCATCTGTACCGTGTAAGTCGGGCTCTCCTGTGGGAGGAGGCATTAAAGGGAATATAAACCGTTTGGCGTAGAGCCTTCTCGTGTGGAGCCTTCTGCAAACAGTTTGCTTCGAAACTGATCTCCCAACGACTGCTGAGGGGCGGGGGTGGTTCAGTCGGTAGCGCGCAGGCTCGTAATCTGTAGTTCCCAGGTTCGAGTCCCAGCTGGGTCAGCGTTGAGATTTATCTCCGCAAAAATTCCCCGCCCTGCCCACGGTCAGTAGGGGACACCGATGGGCTTGGAAAGGCCGCCGTCCGTCGGATGGGACGTTAGGCCGTGGCCCCGTGTGCGGGAGAGCCATACCCTGTGCACGTTAAAGAACACGCTGGATGGCCTTGACAGGAGGCTACCATCTGTCTCCCAATAGCTGTTCCAGTGGGTCCCATCCCCCAACCTTCTCTGAGCCTTCGGGGTCCATGTGACCTGGCCATTTAGCCCATGGTGTGCAAAAAAGTGCCGCTCAGAGGTAAAACAACCCAACCCAACGACTGCAGAAAGCTTTGGAGAGAATTACCTGACTGACATCGCCTTCTGACGTAAGGCAATTAGAGCAAAAAACTGACATTCTGCGCTATTATAACTTTTGGACAACCCTGCACTCGTCTACGACTAATGTCGGAACCGTCTCCAGTCTTTAAAGCACCGATTGAGGGACATTTGCCATCCTAGCTACATTGGCCACACTCTAACATACCGATTGCTCTACCACGTGTCAAAGTATTGAATATCATGCCTGTGCTAATGTGTCACGGCATCTATATCACGACTCTGTTAAACCTGTCAAGGCATCCATATCATGACTCTGCTAAGTGCATCGAGGCATCCATATAATGACTCTGATAAGTGCGTCAAGGCACCCATATCATGACTGCAAAGCATGCATATCATACCTATGCTAAGGGCGTCAAGGCATCCATATCATGACTCTGCTAAGTGCATCGAGGCATTCATATAATGACTCTAAGTGCGTCAAGGCACTCACATCATGACTGCAAAGCATGCATATCATGACTATTCTAAGTGCGTCAAGGCATCCATATCATGACTCTGCTAAGTGCATCGAGGCATCCATATAATGACTCTGATAAGTGCGTCAAGGCACTCACATCATGACTGCAAAGCATGCATATCATGACTATGCTAAGTGCGTCAAGGCATCCATATCATGACTCTGCTAAGTGCATCGGGGCATCCATATAATGACTCTGATAAGTGCGTCAAGGCACTCACATCATGACTGCAAAGCATCCATATCATGACTATGCTAAGTGCGTCAAGGCATCCATATCATGACTCTGCTAAGTGCATCGAGGCATCCATATAGTGACTCTGATAAGTGCGTCAAGGCACTCACATCATGACTGCAAAGCATGCATATCATGACTATGCTAAGTGCGTCAAGGCATCCATATCATGACTCTGCTAAGTGCATCGAGGCATCCATATAATGACTCTGATAAGTGCGTCAAGGCACTCACATCATTACTGCAAAGCATGCATATCATACCTATGCTAAGTGCGTCAAGGCATCCATATCAAGACTCTGCTAAGTGCATCGAGGCATCCATATAATGACTCTGATAAGTGCGTCAAGGCACTCACATCATGACTGCAAAGCATGCATATCATACCTATGCTAAGTGCGTCAAGGCATCCATATCATGACTGCTAAGTGCATCGAGGCATCCATATAATGACTCTGATAAGTGCGTCAAGGCACTCACATCATTACTGCAAAGCATGCATATCATACCTATGCTAAGTGCGTCAAGGCATCCATATCAAGACTCTGCTAAGTGCATCGAGGCATCCATATAATGACTCTGATAAGTGCGTCAAGGCACTCACATCATGACTGCAAAGCATGCATATCATGACTATGCTAAGTGCGTCAAGGCATCCATATCATGACTCTGCTAAGTGCATCGAGGCATCCATATAATGACTCTGATAAGTGCATCAAGGCACCCACAACATGACTGCAAAGCATGCATATCATGACTATGCTAAGTGCGTCAAGGCATCCATATCATGACTCTGCTAAGTGTATCGAGGCATCCATATAATGACTCTGATAAGTGCGTCAAGGCACTCACATCATGACTGCAAAGCATCCATATCATGACTATGCTAAGTGCGTCAAGGCATCCATATCATGACTCTGCTAAGTGCATCGAGGCATCCATATAGTGACTCTGATAAGTGCGTCAAGGCACTCACATCATGACTGCAAAGCATGCATATCATGACTATGCTAAGTGCGTCAAGGCATCCATATCATGACTCTGCTAAGTGCATCGAGGCATCCATATAATGACTCTGATAAGTGCGTCAAGGCACTCACATCATGACTGCAAAGCATGCATATCATACCTATGCTAAGTGCGTCAAGGCATCCATATCATGACTGCTAAGTGCATCGAGGCATCCATATAATGACTCTGATAAGTGCGTCAAGGCACTCACATCATTACTGCAAAGCATGCATATCATACCTATGCTAAGTGCGTCAAGGCATCCATATCATGACTCTGCTAAGTGCATCGAGGCATCCATATAATGACTCTGATAAGTGCGTCAAGGCACTCACATCATGACTGCAAAGCATGCATATCATACCTATGCTAAGTGCGTCAAGGCATCCATATCATGACTCTGCTAAGTGCATCGAGACATCCATATAATGACTCTGATAAGTGCGTCAAGGCACTCACATCATGACTGCAAAGCATGCATATCATGACTATGCTAAGTGCGTCAAGGCATCCATATCATGACTCTGCTAAGTGCATCGAGACATCCATATAATGACTCTGATAAGTGCATCAAGGCACCCACAACATGACTGCAAAGCATGCATATCATGACTATGCTAAGTGCGTCAAGGCACATGACTCTGCTAAGTGCATCGAGGCATCCATATAATGACTCTGATAAGTGCGTCAAGGCACCCACATCATGACTGCAAAGCATCCATATCATGACTATGCTAAGTGCGTCAAGGCATCCATATCATGACTCTGCTAAGTGCATCGAGGCATCCATATAATGACTCTGATAAGTGCGTCAAGGCACCCACATCATGACTGCAAAGCATCCATATCATGACTATGCTAAGTGCGTCAAGGCATCCATATCATGACTCTGCTAAGTGCATCGAGGCATCCATATAATGACTCTGATAAGTGCGTCAAGGCACCCACATCATGACTGCAAAGCATCCATATCATGACTATGCTAAGTGCGTCAAGGCATCCATATCATGACTCTGCTAAGTGCATCGAGGCATCCATATAATGACTCTGATAAGTGCGTCAAGGCACCCACATCATGACTGCAAAGCATCCATATCATGACTATGCTAAGTGCGTCAAGGCATCCATATCATGACTCTGCTAAGTGCATCGAAGTATCCATATAATGACTCTGATAAGTGCGTCAAGGCACCCACATCATGACTGCAAAGGATGCATATCATGACTATGCTAAGTGCGTCAAGGCATCCATATCATGACTCTGCTAAGGCGTCAACGCTATACCAACATGAACACAACGCTTGCTAAAGCAAATAAGGAGGAGCACATAATCAGAGCCAGTTCTTGTCGCATCCCTTGGATCTACTTTTCGAGTCCATATTGCAATTTTTGTGCAGTCAGGTAATTTTTAGGATGCATACGACTTCGCGTATATTCAACTGAAATATAAAACGTATAATGTCAATAGGTTCACTCGTTTGCGAAATATTTAACAGTTTTGGAATTATGTTTAACCCCAGTATACGAATAGTGACCAGAAAAATGCGACTTTTCAAAACGACCATACACTCAGTGCTCACTAAATTATGACCACCTCATTCCATGTTATTTATGTACATGAAAGCCAACTTCTAATTTCTATAACTTCTAAAGAGTTTTGTGACAGAATGGGACTGATAAAGATCTGAATTGAATCTATGTAAATCTCGATTTTCAACAACATTCCCTTAGTATTTTTAGAGTTATGGAAGTTTGAATACTTAACAACAGCAATGGTTAACGTCAGAAGTAATTATAATTTGAATAAGAAGTATATTTAAAAAGTTAATGTAAATAATTTTTCGATATTTTTTTTAATTTTCCAAAGATTTGCACTGTTGTTATCAAACATTCAAATAACTCTTTAAGTAAAAAGCAAATATTATTGAAAATCGGGATTTAGATAGATTAGATTCAGATCTTTAATTTATCTTCAGTTACATTTTCTCATAAAATGGTTAGTTTACAAGTTATAGAGTTATAAGTTAGCTTCCACTTTTATAACATGAAGGAATGTGGTCATAATTCAATGAGCACTGAGTGTACATCGGACATTTCACCTGCGCAAAAATTAATCTAAATAGGAGGATGCCATCCCCATCATCGTTAAATTTGCCCATGCAAAATAGAAGATAAATTTTATCCTCATAGGATACAACAGAATTATATTGGGATAGGGATTTCTTCACTTGTTGCTATGGAAACACTTTACAAACATTAACACTTTTTTTCATGATCAATATTTTTACAGAATGACAATTTTAACTCTTTGGAGTCCATTTTTTTTCTTTTTCCATTCCTACATGTCTAATTAATTTTGACCCTTTGTGGTCCAATGTTGGACTAAGTCCGACAATAAATAAGAACAGGGAAATTACAAAGTCTGAGTCCGTCATTGGGCCCCTAATGGTTAAACATATTTTAAGGAACTTTTTTTAAATCATATTTAAATCATATGATGAGTGAGCTTCGTTGGCCCTGTTGGTGAGGATATTGAGATGAGAGCTAGGAAAGGATTCAACTTTAAGACATGGCTTCTGGAAAATATTTAAAAACTATTTTCTTTGTGGTAACATTTAAAAGCAAATATTGAGTTTATTTGTATATCTATTTATTGTATACTGTATTTGTATTCCTGAGGACCAGCTTTTTAGGTTCGTGGGTCTTCAATGAAAGTAATGCAACCTCAAAGAGGCAGTTATTTGCCCCACATCTTGTAATCGGATAAGTTTCATAATCTTTTGCATTTATTACCCTTACTAGCATTTGGGTTGGATTGTTTTACCTCTGAACGGCACTTTTTTGCACACCATGGGCTAAATGGACAGGTCACATGGACCCCGAAAATTCAGAGAAGGTTGGGGGAGGGGACCCACTGGAACAGCTATTGGGAGACAGATGGTAGCCTCCCGTCAAGGCCATCTAGCGTGTTCTTTAACGTGCAAGGGTATGGCTCTCCCGCACACGGGGACACGGCTTAACGTTCCATCCGACGGACGGCGGTCTTTCCAAGCCCATCGGTGTCCCCTACTGACCGTGGGCAGGGCGGGAAATTTTTGCGGAGGTAAATCTCAACGCTGACCCAGCTGGGACTCGAACCTGCGAACTACAGATTACGAGCCTGGCGCGCTACCGACTGAGCCACCCCCGCCCCTACTAGCATTTGGAAAGCGGGGGGAGAGGCAAGGTGTCCATGCCCCCTTTTTTTCAGAATGCTATTAAGGGTAATAAAGGCAAAAATTTATGAAACTTATTATTAAAATTTAACTATTAAATTTAATTATTAAAATTTAAACTCATGTATTTTTCAATATATTTTTAAAGACCTGTAAAACGGAGGGGAAAATGTTATAATGCATTTACATATCCAATCTGCTTTCCCCCCCCCCCTTTTTTTTATATATATATTTCCTGCTCGATTGTGTTTCCTGCCCTCCTCCCTCTATTTTTTTCTAGGTCCGGGTCTGTTTGCACACACAGTGGGCTAAATGACCAAGTCACAAGAATCCCTAGGGCTCAAAGAAGTTTAAGGGGACCCACTGGACAGATGTTAGGAGACAGATGGTGGACTCCCGTCAAGCCATTCAACTGTACTTTAATGTGCAGAGTGTATGGCTTTCCCCAGCACACTGAGCCACGGCTTAATGTCCCATCCGACGAAAGGCGGACCTTTCTGACAGAGGGCAGTATAGAGATTTGCAGCGATAAGAACAGGCCCCGGATCTAAAAATATTAAGGGGGGGGGGGCAAGACACTGATTCTCCATTGGATATCCTACCTAGGGAGAGAAGGCATCCTCCTCCTTTAGATTCAGCCCTGGGTAGAGGAGTAAGAGCAATATCTCTGATACACTCACACTTCATTTCGCTACAGGTATTGCTGAGGAAAAGTCTCTGGATAATATTCTGCTCTTCGATTTAAAATTCCCTTCTTCACTTTTTTTTATTTTTCCACTTTTACTCTTCTGTAGAATCATTTGCATATGAAGGGCCATAAATTCCACTTCAGTTGATTGAACATCCGAACTGGATTGTAATGCACGAGATTTCAAAACGTGTCTTAACAAAGGTTGGAAAAAAATGCATTCTGACGTCACTAGTGCGTCTTTTTTATTATTGTTTAATGACGTCAGATCGAGCCGATTTTGTTCATGCAAATAGGAGGAAAAGTAAATGGGGGAAAAAGAGGAAAGTTTCTGATCACATTGAATGTCAAATGATTTGCTCTCATCCAGGGATGGATTTTAGAAATGGAGATGAACGTGGTAAGATTCATCAGACCTGTATAGTGCACTAAAAGAAGAATATATATATATACATTTTATATATTTGAATTAATTAAAGCAATTTCTCTTAAAATTCTTCTGGTAATTATTTATTTTTAAAAATTTAGTTTTTAATTTTAAAATATTCAATCATCTTTTAGTATAATCGTAGTAAATAAATTATCATATCTTATATGTTCTAAATTCTATAGCGCGTAGTTAAATTGTAGAAAAATTAAATTACTGAAAATATTATGCATATTTAATTTCTCTTTTCTTCGATGCTGTCCAAGCTCGGTGTATATATTCATCATAAAAATTAAAAAGGGACCCTTAAAAAAAATCCCCGTTCCTTAAAACTGGAATACATCTCTTAAATATTGGAACGCATCTTCTGAAATAAAATAGAACATTGCCTTTTAAAACTTGAACAACCTTTTAGAAACTGGAATGTCCGTCTCTTATTCGAATTTTTGAGGAAAACCTTCTGCGAAAGACGCGAAATTAAAACTTAAACTTTGAAACTTCTGCGAAAGACGCGAAAATTGAAAACTGTCTACATCTTCTAATGCTGTTAAATGAAAAAGTTAAGACCTTCCCTGTTACCTTTTAAAAAGTGGAAGTGCCGAGAGAGGACGAAACAGCCTCCAAAAGAGAATCACCTCTTCTCGCGCACAGCACGAAAACAGATGCATTTCGGGAAACGTTCGCAAACAGAAAAGCGGCAAATCGAATTTGCTTCGAAGAAGTTCGAAACAACGACCTCCGAGAAGGATGGACAAAACACTGCAATGAAAGCACTTTTTTTTTACCTGTTAATCTTCTTGACAATAATTTGGGGCGTAGTTCTCCGTTGTATTGCTTCAACTGGCGAGACAGGCACGAGGTGTGATAGATTGATTGTTGGCCACGTGTCGAATGCTAACGTCATCAACGGATGCTTCGATGACGTCGAATGTGTGTCGGCATTACGCAACACACCCTGCCGAACAGAATATCGTTCAGAGAAGGAAGTTTCCCTTCTGCAGCGAATTGGATGGAGAACGCGGATGCAGATATTAAACAAATAAACTGTCAGAACATTATTTACAAATCGAAAGCAAAATAAAATTCCCCGATTCTTCTCAACATTTTTTACGTTTGTTCAAATTTCTGTTTCCAGAAAACTCTCGAACGGTTGGGTACATCACTGTCGATTTTATTAAAAAAAAACAATTGCGTTTTCAATAAATGTTCACGGAACACAACGAAATTTCTATTGGATGTGAAATAAAATGGAAGGTTAAAATTCGGAATCGAATTTTGTCTTCTACTCAGTTAAAGCAAATTTTTTTTAACCTTAAAGATATTTAAAAATATATTCTTAATTTACTACTGGTTGTTTTAAATCGCTCGTACTTTGACGTAACTATTTCTGTTTCAAAATGCGTAATTACCGAAACTTCAAATTTAAGGCCATAAAATATGTCGAGGAGACGATTTAACTAAATTTTGCTGCTTAGATGATAACAGCAAACAATATTTTTACGAGTGACTTAAAACCAACCAGTAAGTAATTAAAACGCTATTTTTGAAATAATTTATCGCTATGTTTCCTCTAACGGAAAATATGGAAAGGATTTAAGCTTTCATTGACTCAGTAGAACAGAAAAGATCAAATTAAATTCATAAAGGGTTTTCTTACTATTTTATATTCTTTCTATTTATAAATATTTCAACTAAGAAGGTTACTTTTTAAGTATTTTTTTCACCTTTGTTGCTTCCACATTGGATTAAAAAAGCCTGACGAAAAAAACTATACCTATCCGTATTCATGTTTCAGTTAGTTTATATTCTATTTAATCGAAATCTAAAAGATAATTTATATGGAAGGTTTGCAGAATAAGCGAGGTTTGTTAAGAGACCTGCAAAATGAGCGAGACTTTTTAAGGAGTCCGAAGAATGAGCGAGACTTATTAAGGAATCCTCAAAATGAGCAAGACTTATTAAGGAGACCACATAATGAGCGAGACTTCGCAAGGGGTTGGAATGCCAAGAAGGTTGAGAAACGCTGAAGTAACATGTCGCTTTTTATTATAGAATTAGAATTTATTCGAAAAGTATTAATACAAAGGAATCATAACGCAAGAAAAAGTTGAAGCAAAGCACTATTTTATATTGATGCATAATTCGTAACTTATATCGTAACTCGTGCGAATTCTAACAAAAAAATGCTAGTATAAACAAACTGCTACTAGTATATCTGCTGCTTTGTTATAAAATAAGCTTTCAAAATCTGTTAGATATAATAATCTTAGCCCATTTTAAATTTTTTATCAATTTGCTCCAACTTTATATCGATCAGAAAATTATTGCAAATTTTTGGCGCATTGTAATCAATGAGCTCATAAATAATTTCCTTTATAAATTTAATAACATGAAACACATTTTCCAAATATCTTTTCATATTATATTTAATAACCTTTAGAATAAATTTTTTGAATAGAAACAATAAACACCTAAATATGTATATACACCTATAATTTACAAAAAAGCAAAATTTTACTAAGTTAAATTTGATTTACATAGTTCAATGCTCCCTTTTAATTAGATAGATTTATTCTCAGAATCTTTAGTAACGTTGCATTTACGCTTACATGTTTTTACCTTACAATTAGAATTACAACGAAATATATACAATCTTGCATATCATATGTAAACAATTTTAAAACATTACATCTTTTTCTTTAATATATGTATTCTTCTTCATATCGTTTCTTTAATAAAAATCATATTTTTATTCGCACCAATATATATAAATATCTAATATTATATTTCATTAACGATTTATAATTTTCGGTAAAATTTTTCGGTAGAAATCTCAGAAAAAATGTTGAATCTTCCATGAGAGTAAAAACTCGCTTGTGGAAGAAATTAATAATAAAAAAAAATAAATACCCCCTCAAGCAGCTGCTTGCCACAGAGGTCTGACAGGAGCCTGTCAGTTTATATGCCAAAGTAGAAGGTCTGAGAGGATGGCAGGACCTCAGCAGAAAAACGACACATACATCCATGCCTTACCCAGGACTCGAACCCAGGTCCCTTAGATCAGTAGCCAAGCGTGCTAACCATTCGGCCACGGGACGGCAAAGAAATTAATAGTTATGTTTTAATGAAAAGGCAAGATGCTTCCGTTTCACAATTTGTCATATTTTCCTAGTTTCAGCATAAAAATCAAAAAGTAAATATTCACCAATTTAATTTACTTAATAGAAAACAAAAACAAAAAAAAAATAAATAAATAATTATATTGATTTTTGTACGTCAGTAACGTAGTTAATAATTAGTATATTAACTACGTACATTTTATTTAACATATTATTAAAGACATTAAATTTGGGAAATAATTCCCCCTACTTGTGATTCAGTAATTTAGAATCAACCCTGGTGGAATGGGCTAAAACAAGTAATTTTTTAATGAGCACATGTTTTTGTATAACATTTTTAATGAGAACACGTTTTTGCATAGAATGTTTTTTGAGCACACATTTTGGGATAGAATTTCTTTTATCAGCATATTTTGTAAAAATTTTTATGAGCACACGTTTTTGCATAGTTTTTTATGAGACACGTTTTGGGATAAAATTTTATTATGAGCACATGCTTTTGGATATTAATTTTTATGAACACACGATTTTGCATCGCTTTTAGCACATATTTTGGGATACAATTTCTTTTGAGCACACGTTTTCGCGTAGATTTTTTTATGAGCACATATTTTGGGATAGAATTTCTTTTATGTGCACACATTTTTGGATAAAAGTTTTATGAGCACACGTTTTTGCATAGTTTTTTTATGAGCACATATTTTGGGATTGAATTTCTTTTATGAAGACACATTTTTGGATACAATTTTCATGAGCACACGTTTTCGGGGGAAATTTTTTTTTATCAGCACACGTTTTGCATATATTTTTTATGAGATATATTTTAGGATAGAATCTCTAATTTGAGCACACATTTTGGGATATAATTTCTTTTACGAACACACATTTTGGATACAATTTTTATGAGCACAAGTTTTTGATTAAAATCTTTTATGAGCACACGTTTTTGCACAGTTTTTTTATGATTTTGGGATAGAATTTCTTTTATGAGCACACATTTTTGGATGCAATTTTTATGAGCACGCGTTTTTGGATAAAATTTTTGATGAACACACGTTTTTGTAGAGTTTTTTTACGAGCATATATTTTTGCATCGCTTTTAGCACATATTTTGTGATACAATTTCTTTTGAGCACACGTTTTTGGATAGATTTGGTTTTATGAGCACACGCTTTTGCATAGTTTTTTTATGAGCGCATATTTTGGGATAGAATTTCTTTTATTAGCACACATTTTTAGATAAAATTTTTATGAGCACACGTTTTTGGATATTTTTTATGAACACACGTTTTTGCATAAATTTTTATGAGCACATATTTTGGAATAGAATTTTTTATGAGCACACATTGTTGGATAAAATTTTTATGAGCACACGTTTTTGGATACATTTTTTTTATGAGCACACAATTTCTTTTATGAAAAGAGTCATCATAAAAAATTTGCATAGTTTTTTATGAGCACATATTTTGGGATTGAATTTCATTTATGAAGACACAATTTTGGATATAATTTTTATGAGCACACGTTTTCAGCAAAAAAAAATTTTCTGCACACGTTTTGCATTTATTTTTATGAGGTACATTTTAGGATAGAATCTCTTTTTGAGCACACATTTTGGGACATAATTTCTTTTATGAGCACACATTTTGGATGCAATTTTTATAAGCACACGTTTTTTGCATAGTTTTTTATGAGACACATTTTGGAATAGAATTTCTTTTATGAGCACAAGGTTTTGCATAGTTTTTTTTATGACCACATATTTTGGGATAAAATTTCTTTTATCAACACACGTTTTTGGATGCAAATTTTTTTTATGAGCATACGTTTTTGCATAGATTTTTTATTAGACACGTTTTGGGATACAATTTCTTTTATGAGCACACATTTTGGATGCAATTTTTATAAGCACACGTTTTTTGCATAGTTTTTTATGAGACACATTTTGGAATAGAATTTCTTTTATGAGCACAAGGTTTTGCATAGTTTTTTTTATGACCACATATTTTGGGATAAAATTTCTTTTATCAACACACGCTTTTGGATGCAATTTTTTTTTATGAGCATACGTTTTTGCATAGATTTTTTATTAGACACGTTTTGGGATACAATTTCTTTTATGAGCACACATTTTGGATGCAATTTTTATAAGCACACGTTTTTTGCATAGTTTTTTATGAGACACATTTTGGAATAGAATTTCTTTTATGAGCACAAGGTTTTGCATAGTTTTTTTTATGACCACATATTTTGGGATAAAATTTCTTTTATCAACACACGTTTTTGGATGCAATTTTTTTTTATGAGCATACGTTTTTGCATAGATTTTTTATTAGACACGTTTTGGGATACAATTTCTTTTATGAGCACACATTTTGGATACAATTTTTATAAGCACACGTTTTTTGCATAGTTTTTTATGAGACACATTTTGGAATAGAATTTCTTTTATGAGCACAAGGTTTTGCATAGTTTTTTTTATGACCACATATTTTGGGATAAAATTTCTTTTATCAACACACGTTTTTGGATGCAATTTTTTTTTATGAGCATACGTTTTTGCATAGATTTTTTATTAGACACGTTTTGGGATACAATTTCTTTTATGAGCACACATTTTGGATACAATTTTTATAAGCACACGTTTTTTGCATAGTTTTTTATGAGACACATTTTGGAATAGAATTTCTTTTATGAGCACAAGGTTTTGCATAGTTTTTTTTATGACCACATATTTTGGGATAAAATTTCTTTTATCAACACACGTTTTTGGATGCAAATTTTTTTTATGAGCATACGTTTTTGCATAGATTTTTTATTAGACACGTTTTGGGATACAATTTCTTTTATGAGCACACATTTTGGATGCAATTTTTATAAGCACACGTTTTTTGCATAGTTTTTTATGAGACACATTTTGGAATAGAATTTCTTTTATGAGCACAAGGTTTTGCATAGTTTTTTTTATGACCACATATTTTGGGATAAAATTTCTTTTATCAACACACGTTTTTGGATGCAATTTTTTTTTATGAGCATACGTTTTTGCATAGATTTTTTATTAGACACGTTTTGGGATACAATTTCTTTTATGAGCACACATTTTGGATACAATTTTTATAAGCACACGTTTTTTGCATAGTTTTTTATGAGACACATTTTGGAATAGAATTTCTTTTATGAGCACAAGGTTTTGCATAGTTTTTTTTATGACCACATATTTTGGGATAAAATTTCTTTTATCAACACACGTTTTTGGATGCAATTTTTTTTTATGAGCATACGTTTTTGCATAGATTTTTTATTAGACACGTTTTGGGATACAATTTCTTTTATGAGCACACATTTTGGATACAATTTTTATAAGCACACGTTTTTTGCATAGTTTTTTATGAGACACATTTTGGAATAGAATTTCTTTTATGAGCACAAGGTTTTGCATAGTTTTTTTTATGACCACATATTTTGGGATAAAATTTCTTTTATCAACACACGTTTTTGGATGCAATTTTTTTTTATGAGCATACGTTTTTGCATAGATTTTTTATTAGACACGTTTTGGGATACAATTTCTTTTATGAGCACACATTTTGGATACAATTTTTATAAGCACACGTTTTTTGCATAGTTTTTTATGAGACACATTTTGGAATAGAATTTCTTTTATGAGCACAAGGTTTTGCATAGTTTTTTTTATGACCACATATTTTGGGATAAAATTTCTTTTATCAACACACGTTTTTGGATGCAATTTTTTTTTATGAGCATACGTTTTTGCATAGATTTTTTATTAGACACGTTTTGGGATACAATTTCTTTTATGAGCACACATTTTGGATACAATTTTTATAAGCACACGTTTTTTGCATAGTTTTTTATGAGACACATTTTGGAATAGAATTTCTTTTATGAGCACAAGGTTTTGCATAGTTTTTTTTATGACCACATATTTTGGGATAAAATTTCTTTTATCAACACACGTTTTTGGATGCAATTTTTTTTTATGAGCATACGTTTTTGCATAGATTTTTTATTAGACACGTTTTGGGATACAATTTCTTTTATGAGCACACATTTTGGATACAATTTTTATAAGCACACGTTTTTTGCATAGTTTTTTATGAGACACATTTTGGAATAGAATTTCTTTTATGAGCACAAGGTTTTGCATAGTTTTTTTTATGACCACATATTTTGGGATAAAATTTCTTTTATCAACACACGTTTTTGGATGCAATTTTTTTTTATGAGCATACGTTTTTGCATAGATTTTTTATTAGACACGTTTTGGGATACAATTTCTTTTATGAGCACACATTTTGGATACAATTTTTATAAGCACACGTTTTTTGCATAGTTTTTTATGAGACACATTTTGGAATAGAATTTCTTTTATGAGCACAAGGTTTTGCATAGTTTTTTTTATGACCACATATTTTGGGATAAAATTTCTTTTATCAACACACGTTTTTGGATGCAATTTTTTTTTATGAGCATACGTTTTTGCATAGATTTTTTATTAGACACGTTTTGGGATACAATTTCTTTTATGAGCACACATTTTGGATACAATTTTTATAAGCACACGTTTTTTGCATAGTTTTTTATGAGACACATTTTGGAATAGAATTTCTTTTATGAGCACAAGGTTTTGCATAGTTTTTTTTATGACCACATATTTTGGGATAAAATTTCTTTTATCAACACACGTTTTTGGATGCAATTTTTTTTTATGAGCATACGTTTTTGCATAGATTTTTTATTAGACACGTTTTGGGATACAATTTCTTTTATGAGCACACATTTTGGATACAATTTTTATAAGCACACGTTTTTTGCATAGTTTTTTATGAGACACATTTTGGAATAGAATTTCTTTTATGAGCACAAGGTTTTGCATAGTTTTTTTTATGACCACATATTTTGGGATAAAATTTCTTTTATCAACACACGTTTTTGGATGCAATTTTTTTTTATGAGCATACGTTTTTGCATAGATTTTTTATTAGACACGTTTTGGGATACAATTTCTTTTATGAGCACACATTTTGGATACAATTTTTATAAGCACACGTTTTTTGCATAGTTTTTTATGAGACACATTTTGGAATAGAATTTCTTTTATGAGCACAAGGTTTTGCATAGTTTTTTTTATGACCACATATTTTGGGATAAAATTTCTTTTATCAACACACGTTTTTGGATGCAATTTTTTTTTATGAGCATACGTTTTTGCATAGATTTTTTATTAGACACGTTTTGGGATACAATTTCTTTTATGAGCACACATTTTGGATACAATTTTTATAAGCACACGTTTTTTGCATAGTTTTTTATGAGACACATTTTGGAATAGAATTTCTTTTATGAGCACAAGGTTTTGCATAGTTTTTTTTATGACCACATATTTTGGGATAAAATTTCTTTTATCAACACACGTTTTTGGATGCAATTTTTTTTTATGAGCATACGTTTTTGCATAGATTTTTTATTAGACACGTTTTGGGATACAATTTCTTTTATGAGCACACATTTTGGATACAATTTTTATAAGCACACGTTTTTTGCATAGTTTTTTATGAGACACATTTTGGAATAGAATTTCTTTTATGAGCACAAGGTTTTGCATAGTTTTTTTTATGACCACATATTTTGGGATAAAATTTCTTTTATCAACACACGTTTTTGGATGCAATTTTTTTTTATGAGCATACGTTTTTGCATAGATTTTTTATTAGACACGTTTTGGGATACAATTTCTTTTATGAGCACACATTTTGGATACAATTTTTATAAGCACACGTTTTTTGCATAGTTTTTTATGAGACACATTTTGGAATAGAATTTCTTTTATGAGCACAAGGTTTTGCATAGTTTTTTTTATGACCACATATTTTGGGATAAAATTTCTTTTATCAACACACGTTTTTGGATGCAATTTTTTTTTATGAGCATACGTTTTTGCATAGATTTTTTATTAGACACGTTTTGGGATACAATTTCTTTTATGAGCACACATTTTGGATGCAATTTTTATGAGCACACGTTTTTTGCATAGTTTTTTATGAGACACATTTTGGAATAGAATTTCTTTTATGAGCACAAGGTTTTGCATAGTTTTTTTTATGACCACATATTTTGGGATAAAATTTCTTTTATCAACACACGTTTTTGGATGCAATTTTTTTTTATGAGCATACGTTTTTGCATAGATTTTTTATTAGACACGTTTTGGGATACAATTTCTTTTATGAGCACACATTTTGGATGCAATTTTTATGAGCACACGTTTTTTGCATAGTTTTTTATGAGACACATTTTGGAATAGAATTTCTTTTATGAGCACAAGGTTTTGCATAGTTTTTTTTATGACCACATATTTTGGGATAAAATTTCTTTTATCAACACACGTTTTTGGATGCAATTTTTTTTTATGAGCATACGTTTTTGCATAGATTTTTTATTAGACACGTTTTGGGATACAATTTCTTTTATGAGCACACATTTTGGATGCAATTTTTATGAGCACACGTTTTTTGCATAGTTTTTTATGAGACACATTTTGGAATAGAATTTCTTTTATGAGCACAAGGTTTTGCATAGTTTTTTTTATGACCACATATTTTGGGATAAAATTTCTTTTATGAACACACGTTTTTGGATGCAAATTTTTTTTATGAGCATACGTTTTTGCATAGATTTTTTATTAGACACGTTTTGGGATACAATTTCTTTTATGAGCACACATTTTGGATGCAATTTTTATAAGCACACGTTTTTTGCATAGTTTTTTATGAGACACATTTTGGAATAGAATTTCTTTTATGAGCACAAGGTTTTGCATAGTTTTTTTTATGACCACATATTTTGGGATAAAATTTCTTTTATCAACACACGTTTTTGGATGCAATTTTTTTTTATGAGCATACGTTTTTGCATAGATTTTTTATTAGACACGTTTTGGGATACAATTTCTTTTATGAGCACACATTTTGGATGCAATTTTTATAAGCACACGTTTTTTGCATAGTTTTTTATGAGACACATTTTGGAATAGAATTTCTTTTATGAGCACAAGGTTTTGCATAGTTTTTTTTATGACCACATATTTTGGGATAAAATTTCTTTTATCAACACACGTTTTTGGATGCAATTTTTTTTTATGAGCATACGTTTTTGCATAGATTTTTTATTAGACACGTTTTGGGATACAATTTCTTTTATGAGCACACATTTTGGATGCAATTTTTATAAGCACACGTTTTTTGCATAGTTTTTTATGAGACACATTTTGGAATAGAATTTCTTTTATGAGCACAAGGTTTTGCATAGTTTTTTTTATGACCACATATTTTGGGATAAAATTTCTTTTATCAACACACGTTTTTGGATGCAATTTTTTTTTATGAGCATACGTTTTTGCATAGATTTTTTATTAGACACGTTTTGGGATGCAATTTCTTTTATGAGCACACATTTTGGATGCAATTTTTATGAGCACACGTTTTTTGCATAGTTTTTTATGAGACACATTTTGGAATAGAATTTCTTTTATGAGCACAAGGTTTTGCATAGTTTTTTTTATGACCACATATTTTGGGATAAAATTTCTTTTATCAACACACGTTTTTGGATGCAATTTTTTTTTATGAGCATACGTTTTTGCATAGATTTTTTATTAGACACGTTTTGGGATACAATTTCTTTTATGAGCACACATTTTGGATGCAATTTTTATAAGCACACGTTTTTTGCATAGTTTTTTATGAGACACATTTTGGAATAGAATTTCTTTTATGAGCACAAGGTTTTGCATAGTTTTTTTTATGACCACATATTTTGGGATAAAATTTCTTTTATCAACACACGTTTTTGGATGCAATTTTTTTTTATGAGCATACGTTTTTGCATAGATTTTTTATTAGACACGTTTTGGGATACAATTTCTTTTATGAGCACACATTTTGGATGCAATTTTTATAAGCACACGTTTTTTGCATAGTTTTTTATGAGACACATTTTGGAATAGAATTTCTTTTATGAGCACAAGGTTTTGCATAGTTTTTTTTATGACCACATATTTTGGGATAAAATTTCTTTTATCAACACACGTTTTTGGATGCAATTTTTTTTTATGAGCATACGTTTTTGCATAGATTTTTTATTAGACACGTTTTGGGATACAATTTCTTTTATGAGCACACATTTTGGATGCAATTTTTATAAGCACACGTTTTTTGCATAGTTTTTTATGAGACACATTTTGGAATAGAATTTCTTTTATGAGCACAAGGTTTTGCATAGTTTTTTTTATGACCACATATTTTGGGATAAAATTTCTTTTATCAACACACGTTTTTGGATGCAATTTTTTTTTATGAGCATACGTTTTTGCATAGATTTTTTATTAGACACGTTTTGGGATACAATTTCTTTTATGAGCACACATTTTGGATGCAATTTTTATGAGCACACGTTTTTTGCATAGTTTTTTATGAGACACATTTTGGAATAGAATTTCTTTTATGAGCACAAGGTTTTGCATAGTTTTTTTTATGACCACATATTTTGGGATAAAATTTCTTTTATCAACACACGTTTTTGGATGCAATTTTTTTTTATGAGCATACGTTTTTGCATAGATTTTTTATTAGACACGTTTTGGGATACAATTTCTTTTATGAGCACACATTTTGGATGCAATTTTTATGAGCACACGTTTTTTGCATAGTTTTTTATGAGACACATTTTGGAATAGAATTTCTTTTATGAGCACAAGGTTTTGCATAGTTTTTTTTATGACCACATATTTTGGGATAAAATTTCTTTTATCAACACACGTTTTTGGATGCAAATTTTTTTTATGAGCATACGTTTTTGCATAGATTTTTTATTAGACACGTTTTGGGATACAATTTCTTTTATGAGCACACATTTTGGATGCAATTTTTATAAGCACACGTTTTTTGCATAGTTTTTTATGAGACACATTTTGGAATAGAATTTCTTTTATGAGCACAAGGTTTTGCATAGTTTTTTTTATGACCACATATTTTGGGATAAAATTTCTTTTATCAACACACGTTTTTGGATGCAATTTTTTTTTATGAGCATACGTTTTTGCATAGATTTTTTATTAGACACGTTTTGGGATACAATTTCTTTTATGAGCACACATTTTGGATACAATTTTTATGAGCACACGTTTTTTGCATAGTTTTTTATGAGACACATTTTGGAATAGAATTTCTTTTATGAGCACAAGGTTTTGCATAGTTTTTTTTATGACCACATATTTTGGGATAAAATTTCTTTTATCAACACACGTTTTTGGATGCAAATTTTTTTTATGAGCATACGTTTTTGCATAGATTTTTTATTAGACACGTTTTGGGATACAATTTCTTTTATGAGCACACATTTTGGATGCAATTTTTATAAGCACACGTTTTTTGCATAGTTTTTTATGAGACACATTTTGGAATAGAATTTCTTTTATGAGCACAAGGTTTTGCATAGTTTTTTTTATGACCACATATTTTGGGATAAAATTTCTTTTATCAACACACGTTTTTGGATGCAAATTTTTTTTATGAGCATACGTTTTTGCATAGATTTTTTATTAGACACGTTTTGGGATACAATTTCTTTTATGAGCACACATTTTGGATGCAATTTTTATAAGCACACGTTTTTTGCATAGTTTTTTATGAGACACATTTTGGAATAGAATTTCTTTTATGAGCACAAGGTTTTGCATAGTTTTTTTTATGACCACATATTTTGGGATAAAATTTCTTTTATCAACACACGTTTTTGGATGCAATTTTTTTTTATGAGCATACGTTTTTGCATAGATTTTTTATTAGACACGTTTTGGGATACAATTTCTTTTATGAGCACACATTTTGGATGCAATTTTTATAAGCACACGTTTTTTGCATAGTTTTTTATGAGACACATTTTGGAATAGAATTTCTTTTATGAGCACAAGGTTTTGCATAGTTTTTTTTATGACCACATATTTTGGGATAAAATTTCTTTTATCAACACACGTTTTTGGATGCAATTTTTTTTTATGAGCATACGTTTTTGCATAGATTTTTTATTAGACACGTTTTGGGATACAATTTCTTTTATGAGCACACATTTTGGATGCAATTTTTATGAGCACACGTTTTTTGCATAGTTTTTTATGAGACACATTTTGGAATAGAATTTCTTTTATGAGCACAAGGTTTTGCATAGTTTTTTTTATGACCACATATTTTGGGATAAAATTTCTTTTATCAACACACGTTTTTGGATGCAATTTTTTTTTATGAGCATACGTTTTTGCATAGATTTTTTATTAGACACGTTTTGGGATACAATTTCTTTTATGAGCACACATTTTGGATGCAATTTTTATGAGCACACGTTTTTTGCATAGTTTTTTATGAGACACATTTTGGAATAGAATTTCTTTTATGAGCACAAGGTTTTGCATAGTTTTTTTTATGACCACATATTTTGGGATAAAATTTCTTTTATCAACACACGTTTTTGGATGCAATTTTTTTTTATGAGCATACGTTTTTGCATAGATTTTTTATTAGACACGTTTTGGGATACAATTTCTTTTATGAGCACACATTTTGGATGCAATTTTTATGAGCACACGTTTTTTGCATAGTTTTTTATGAGACACATTTTGGAATAGAATTTCTTTTATGAGCACAAGGTTTTGCATAGTTTTTTTTATGACCACATATTTTGGGATAAAATTTCTTTTATCAACACACGTTTTTGGATGCAATTTTTTTTTATGAGCATACGTTTTTGCATAGATTTTTTATTAGACACGTTTTGGGATACAATTTCTTTTATGAGCACACATTTTGGATGCAATTTTTATGAGCACACGTTTTTTGCATAGTTTTTTATGAGACACATTTTGGAATAGAATTTCTTTTATGAGCACAAGGTTTTGCATAGTTTTTTTATGACCACATATTTTGGGATAAAATTTCTTTTATCAACACACGTTTTTGGATGCAAATTTTTTTCATGAGCATACGTTTTTGCATAGATTTTTTATTAGACACGTTTTGGGATACAACTTCTTTTATGAGCACACATTTTGGATGCAATTTTTTTATGAGCACACGTTTTGGATGCAATTTTTTTATGAGCACACATTTTGGATGCAATTTTTTTATGAGCACACATTTTGGATGCAATTTTTTTATGAGCACACATTTTGGATGCAATTTTTTTATGAGCACACATTTTGGATGCAATTTTTTATGAGCACACATTTTGGATGCAATTTTTTTATGAGCACACATTTTGGATGCAATTTTTTTATGAGCACACATTTTGGATGCAATTTTTTTATGAGCACACATTTTGGATGCAATTTTTTTATGAGCACACATTTTGGATGCAATTTTTTTATGAGCACACATTTTTGCATAGATTTTTTATTTAGACACGTTTTGGGATACAATTTCTTTGATGAGCACACATTTTGGATACAATTTTTTTATGAGCACACGTTTTTAGGTACAACTTATTTTACGAGGAAACATTTTTGGATAGAATACTTTTATGAACACACATTTTTGGTTGGAGTTTTTTCGACTAGATCGAGACGGACAAAACGTAAGGGGGCAGGATAGGGGGCAGCAAGAGACTTGATTTCCATTTGCAGTTTAACCTTTCCATTTCCGTTTTAGAGGTCTTTTAAACACATTCTTGATGACTGCGTGAATATGCTAAAGTTCAATATATATTTCCGTTTATTACCGTTATTAGCATTCTCAAAGGGGGAGGGGCTCATTCGACCCCATTCTAGAACCTGCTCTGCTTTTTAGACATTGTAAGTGAAAAGAGTCATCATCAAAAAAAGGATTAAATTCTATTCAGGCACTTTCATTTATCTCATAAAGAACAAAACTTCTCTAAGTACATGAGCATAGAGGTCTGTGACTCAAAAAGTTTCATTAGATTTTTATGAAGTTCCAATTTG
The DNA here is from genome assembly GCA_038380435.1 of Ryuthela nishihirai. Taxonomy (NCBI): domain Eukaryota; kingdom Metazoa; phylum Arthropoda; class Arachnida; order Araneae; family Heptathelidae; genus Ryuthela; species Ryuthela nishihirai. The sequence continues at coordinate 54,752,601 of JAWZYU010000022.1, forward strand.
AGTTTCAGTTTTAAAATTCCCTCTTTGTACCTTAGTGAAATATTGACATTCCAAGAGAAGATCACGAGAATGAGTTTCTGGGTTGGGTTGATTTACCTCTGAGCGGCACTTTTTTGCACACCATGGGCTCAATGGCCAGGTCACATGAACCTCGAAGGCTGGGGAAGGGAACCCACTAGAACAGCTGTTGGGAGATAGTTGGTTGCGTCCCGTCAAGGCCATCCAGCGTGTTCTTTAACGTGCACATGACTCTCCCACACAAGGGTCACGGCTTAACGTCCCATCCGACGGACGGCGGTCTTTCCAAGCCCATTGGTGTCCCCTACTAACCGTGGGCATGGCGGAGAATTTTGCGGAGATAAATCTCAACGACTGACCCAGCTGGAACTCGAACCTGGTAACTGCAGATTACGAGCCTGGCGCGCAACTGACTGAGCCACCCCCGCCCCAATGAGTTTCTGTCAAAGGACAATGTGGCCATGATGATGAATATGATTTGTAGAATCTATATAGACTATCGTTCAAGTAGGTTGGCCCTCTAAATAATATAAATACCCCCCCCCCCCCTCAAGCAGCTGCTTGCCACAGAGGTCTGACAGGAGCCTGTCAGTTTATATATATATATATTGCCATAGTAGAAGGTCTGTAAGGATGGCAGGACCACAGCAGAAAAACAATCAATGTCTTATCCGGGGTCTTATCAACCAATGTCTTATCCAAACATCAATGTCTTATCCGGGGCTCGAACCCAGGTCCCGTAGATCAGTAGCCAAGCGCGCTAACCACTCGGCCACGGGACGTATTCTGTATAACTATATTTGAATTGCTCTGAAGAAAAGAGAAAAACGTTGAAGTTTGCCAATCTGATAAAACAGTAGTAGTAGTATTTTGAGAAAAGAACTCTGATAACAATTCTGTCTCTCTGTGGATGAAATTATTTGATTCCGGGAAAAGGGGAGGGGGAGTGATAGATGATTTTTAATTTTAAAGAATAAGGAAAAATTTATTTTATCTCTACAAATAATTTTTTTTTTAATCAATCAATCAATTTTCATTTCATTATCATATACAGAAGTCATCGCAGGCACCTGAACTCTTTGCTTCTATTGGCATCGTCAAATTCTACATTGGAGGAAGTCTTCCAGTGTAGATGGCTTCAGCCTTTAGTAGTGGGGGAACGGGTCTTTGCCCCATGTCTGCGATTAGGGGGTTGTTTGATATTGTCGGCATTCCCTCTCTCAATAAACATAGTTTCTTTAAACATCCCACTAACCATTTTCTCTCCATAGGTAGTTGGAATGTGAGGACTCTGCACAGAGCTTTTTCTCTTGATGTCCTCACACAAGAATTCCACCGTTATAATTTAGATATTCTCGGCTTACAAGAGACCAGATGGACAGATAAAGGTCAGATTCTTAAAAATAATCTTAAATTTCTCTTTTCAGGGAGGGACGACAATAAGCATCACCAAGGCGTGGGTCTGCTTCTCAGCAGACACGCTAGTGATGCTCTTCTAGGATACGAGTGCATTAATGAAAGGTTTCTTACAGCAAAATTTCAGACAAGCATTAAAGACTTGAATGTTATCTGCTGTTATGCCCCCACTGAGGATGCCGATGAGGATGAGAAGGATAGGTTTTATGAACAACTTCAGGATATTTTGAATTCTGTCAAGAAAGGAGATATTACCCTTGTTCTTGGTGACTTCAATGCCAAAGTTGGTACTGACTCTGACCTTTGGGGAGGAGTAATAGGCCCTTTTGGTATTGGTAGCTGCAATGGCAATGGGCAACGTCTCCTACAGGTAAGTAAACTCAATGGATTCAGAATAACTAACACTTATTACAAACACCGCGACATACATAAGTACACATGGGTTTCACCTGATGGGCTGCATAAGAATATGATTGATTACATATTAATTAACAGCAAATGGGCTAGTTCTGTTAGGAATACCAGGGCATATAGGGGAGCTGAAATTGGATCTGACCATTACCTTGTTAAAAGTGTGTTGCAACTTAAACTTAAAAAGTGTTGTGCTAGGGTTAAAAATTTACTTTTAATACTGAAGCTCTGAAAGATCCAGTTATAGCCAAAGCTTACCATGATAGGTTACTTAGTCATTATGACAGTCATGGTTTGCTTACTACTGAAGTTGAGGAAGAATGGGATCATTTTAAACAGGCATTTTTGGACACTAACAGTATTCTTTTAGGAAAAAAGGAGCAGAAGAGGCAAAATTATCTGAGTGATAAGGCACTTGAGCTTATTTCGGAAAGAAAGAATTGCAGGAATGCCCTTAATCAATACCCTACTAGTCCTAATAGAAAGCATTACAGAGACCTTAATAAACTTGTAAAGGATCAGTTAGCTGCTGATAAGAATCTTTGGCTTGATGGTTTGGCTGACAAAGCCGAGGAAGCAGTTAGACAGCACAACAGCAGAGAGCTGTACCAGATAGTTAATCTTTTGTGTGGTAGAAAACGGACAGGGATACAAGGATTGAAGGATAAACAAGGTAAGATTATAGAAGGGGAGGATTCTGTCATGGCTAGGTGGGCTGAGCATTTCAGTGATGTTCTAAACAATGTAGTTAGTTCTTCTCCCATTGTTTGCAATGATGATAGATGCATTGGTGGCTTTAATGTTGGACCTATAACACAATCTGAAGTTATTTTGGCTGTTTCTAAACTTAAACTTCATAAATCCCCAGGGGTAGATGAAATTACTACGGAAATGCTTAGAGCTGGGAATGTTTCGGTTACCACTTGGATGACTGAAATTCTGAATATCTTTTATGATAAAGGCATGGTTCCTAAGGATTTTACCAGAGCTATTATTATCCCTATTTTCAAAAAAGGTGATCGCAGTTCTTGTGATAACTATAGGGGTATCAGCCTACTCTCTGTTCCAGGTAAAGTTCTTTCCATGATTGTGCTTAATAGAATTAAGAATCTGGTTGACAGTCAATTGCGTGATGAGCAATGTGGATTCAGAAGTGGTAGGGGATGTGTGGATCAGATATTTTCACTTAGGCAGATTCTTGAGAAATGTTTAGAGTTTCAGAAACCTTTGGTTGCTAGCTTTGTTGATTTCAAAAAGGCTTTCGACTCTGTTGATCGTCATAATTTGTGGTTGATTGTGAGATCATATGGTATACCTGACAAGTTAGTTAACATTATGAAAGCTCTCTATAATAACACTGAGTCGTGTGTGAGAGTTGGTAAGGCTTGTAGCAATTGGTTTAGCATTACTTCTGGTGTTCGACAAGGGTGCATTTTGTCTCCTTTTCTCTTTAGCTTGGTTATTGATTATGTTATGCGAAATTCACTTCAAGGGAAAGATTTTGGCCTTAAATGGGCTGGAGATACGAAAATTTCTGATTTAGATTATGCTGATGATTTAGCCCTTTTGGCAAATGATGTTGATGAGATGAACTCTTTCATTCGAGCTGTTGATGAGACTGGTAGTAGAGTAGGTTTGGTTATAAACAGAGAGAAAACTAAAGTGATGAAAATTGGTCAGGCAGGCTGTGATTCAGTTAATCTGAATGGTTGCAGTCTTGAGCAGGTGTCACAGTTTAATTATCTTGGGAGCTATGTAACAGATAATGGTGATGTGCGGCATGAGATTAACAGACGAATAGGGATTGCTGCCGGGACTTTTAAGAACCTATGGAGAGTGTGGAGAAATAGGCGTTTACACCTAAAGACTAAAATTAGACTGTATAATAGTTTGGTTCTTTCTAGGGTTAGTTATGGTAGTGAAACTTGGACACTTTGTAAACAAGATAACAGGAAACTAGATGCTTTTGATTCCAGATGCTTACGCAGTATCTTGGGCATTAGGTGGTTCAACTTTGTAACTAATGATGAGGTTAGGCAAAGGAGTTTGCAACCTCCTTTAAGCAGCATATTGTGCAGAGAGAGACTCCGTTGGTTTGGCCATGTTGCCCGTATGAATAATTATAGATTGGCGAATAGGGTTATGAACAGTGCGCTTAAAGGCCTCAGAAAGAAGGGGAGACCTAGGATGCGGTGGGCGGACAATGTCAAACAGGACCTTGTTAGAATTGGTGTGCAGTGGCCAGATGCAGTAGATGTAGCTCAGGATAGACTTGCTTGGAGAACTAAATTGCACGGTCTGGTTGGACCTCCATAGCCCATGGCTGCTTGAGAATGATGATGATGATGATGATGATACAATTTTTTATAACATGGAAAAATATGAGTGAACCCAAAAACCACAAGGTTTGTCTGGGCCACTAAAGGAAATTAATACAAAAATCAATAACGACTTACTCACTACAAAGTTTACAAACAATATGTGCCATTTTTCCAATATATGTACAATTAATTTTTACTTTACACTTGGTTATTTACTATTTGCATTTTCACAATCATCCATCAGTTCGAATTTCCACTGTTAGAGGGAGCAAATTTCGGTAAATGAAAAAAATTTCTTTATCTTTGTTATTAATTTTTTTGACTTAAAATACCTTGAAAAATAATTAAATAAAATAATTAAAAAAAATTAATTCTTTTGAAATTAAAGAATATAATTCTAGTTGAAAATGTGCTTAAATTGATTAATGTATACACTATTTATGCGAATTTTTCGTATAAACATTAATAATATTTATAATTATTATTATTAAATAAAATTTTATTAATATAATATATAATATTTAATATAATATAATATATAATATATAATTTTTTAATAAATATAATTTTTTTTATTTATTCGATACTTAGCAAAATAATGCAAAATAATGAATAAGAAATTTTAAGAAAAAAGTATATATTTTTATGTGTTTACATATCTTTTTAGGCGGGTTCAACAAAATGATAAAAAATAGAAAAAATCCACTCAAGCAACTGCTTGCCACAAAGGTTTGACAGGAGTCTGTCAGTTTACATGCCACAGTAGAATATCTGAGAGGATGACAGGACCTCAGCAGAAAGACATCACAAACATCCATGCCTTACCCGGGGCTCGAACCCAGGTCCCTTAGATCAGTAGCCAAGCGCCTTAACCACCGGGGCTCGAAACCAGGTCCCTTAGATTAGTAGCTAAGCGCGCCAACCCGGTTAACCCTTCGACTACTTAAGATATTAATTGCCGATTCTTTTTGATAAAGGTAAATGGGAAAAGTCTATAAATGATTTAGTCTAATTTAAGAAACGAAAGTTAAATGGTTAAATGAAATTGTTCTAAAATTTTTTTAAATTGTGGTTAAAAACTCTGAAATGCGTTAATTTTAACTGGTTTTATTGTGAACACATTTCTGTATACAATATTTATCACAAATATTTATGTACTTTGACCTATTCAAAACGACGTATGCAACTGAAGCAAATGCTATAAATGCATTTCGTAATCAACGAATTTTTAAATATGAGCCATGTTTTGCTAACAATGCAATTCAACAAAGGTGCCCCTCCATCCAAAACTGCCCCAGTGGGTTTGTTGAGTCAGCAATTATCCGAAACTTCGCACTGTTTGTAAAGTTATGGCAGACATTGTTAAAAAGACAAACCAAACAGTTTAACAAAAGTGTTGCTTTTTTTTCTTTACAGAGCAGAAAAAACAAGATATTTCATTCGGAGAGCTACAGTATGCGAAACAGAAGTAAGAAAGTCTTTCCATTATCTTATTACAAAAATTTCCAGACGTCATCAGAATATGCAGAATATGCCATGCCATTAGAGATAAAGAATCCGAAAAAGTTATCATCATCAGCAGATGGAAGAGAATCAATAATATTTCTCCGTTCGTAACTAACCTGGCTCTTACGACGAATCCCAGACCTACTCTCTGGGGATCGTAGGTCATCTTGTATATAAGAATGCCATAAGCCTTTGGGGGCTTTGTGACCTAGCCACTAAGCCCCTTGTTAGGAGAAAAAAACCCTTTACGATACAAGAGAGGTCAGAGCAGTCTATATCGGGATTGATCAAGGTGACACGCGCCATTTTTTTCAGTGGCACGCATCCCGGTTTTTTTGGGGGGTAATTTTTTTGTTCTTACAAATTCGATTCGCCCTGGGTGACCCCGGAACCGCCCCTGAATAGCACGCGACATACTTGTAACATAATATGTGATACATTGCAAAATAAATATACGCCATCCATAGTTTAAATTATATTTTACGTTTATTTTATTTTCTAAAATATTTTGTTGCTGGTTATTTTTTGCTGCAAAAATCTTATTTTTTGGAAAACAAAAAATAAATTATTTTCGAGTTTCTAATGAGAGTAAAACACGTAAATAGTAAATATTTTGGGGGAGAGGGTGGCTCAGTCGGTAGCGCGCCAGCCTCGTAATCTTCAGTTCCCAGGTTCGAGTCCCAGCTGGGTCAGCGTTGATATTTATCTCCGCAAAACTCCCCGCCCTGCCACGGTCAGTAGAGGACACCCATGATCTTGGAAAGGCCGCCGTGCGTCGGATGGGACGTTAAGCCGTGGCCCCGTGTGTGGGAGAGCCATATTTGTGCATGTTAAAGAACACGCTGGATGTTTTGACGGGAGGCTACTATCTGTCTCTCAACAGCTGCCCATTGAGTTAAAAAAAAAGTGACTCCAACCTTCTCTGAGGTTTAGGGGGTCATTGTGACCTGCCCATTTAGTCCATTGTTTACCAAAATGTGTGCTCAAAAGTGCAAACGCAATAAATATTTTACGTATTTAAGTTGTTTCGACTTTGCAGCCGTTTCCTTTAGCCGCTTCCTTTCTGACAGAAATGTTTCGAGAAAAAAAAGTTCTTCCAGTTTGAGAAGTATCATTTTCATTCCATGAAATAAAAGTGCAATTAATTAAAAATCGTCACCGATCAGGACCGCACAGGAGAGGAAGGGTGCAATGCTACCCCTCCCTCCCTTTGGGGGCGGGGGTGGCTCAGTCGGTAGCGCGCCAGGCTCGTAATCTGTAGTTCCCAGGTTCGAGTCCCAGCTGGGTCAGCGTTGAGATTTATCTCCGCAAAATTCCCCGCCCTGCCCACGGTCAGAAGGGGACACCGATGGGCTTGGAAAGACCGTCGTCCGTCGGATGGGACGTTAAGCTGTGGCTCCGTGTGCGGGAGAGCCATACCCTGTGCACGTTAAAGAACACGCTGGATGGCCTTGACGGGAGGCTACCATCTGTCTCCCAACAGCTGTTTCAGTGGGTCCCCTCCCCCAACCTTCTCTGAGCCTTCGGGGTCCATGTGACCTGGCCATTTAGCCCACGGTGTGCAAAAAAGTGCCGCTTAGAGGTAAAACAACCCAACCCAACCCGATATAAGTGATCGCTCCCCTCGCTTGCTTATCCCTTTATTATAATCCCCTTATTTATCTTTCTAGTTCCGGGTGAATTCGTGGTTCCTCGTGCAGAAGAGCCGATACTTCGGACGTCAGAAACCTCGATGGATGGCCTTAACAGGAAGCGATCATCTGACTCGTAACAGATATCTAATGAATTGCCATCCTCCACCCAGCGCTGAGTTCTTGGGGTCCTTGTGACTGGCCATGGACAATGGACCTTGCAGGAATATTTTCCGGTGGAACAAAATAGTATTATATGTATTTGTTGTGAGTATAAAACATGTAAATGGATATATTTCTAGTGTATTTTGAATTTCTTGCTTGACCTTCACCTCTTTCCCTGACACACGTCCCCCGCAATACCAAAAACTTCCATAAGGTATCTAAGATGGCAAATAGATATCATTATCATCTTAGATTTTGGGTTGAGTTGTTTTACCTCTGAGCGGCACTTTTTTGCACACCTTGGGCTAAATGGCCAGGCCACAAGGACCCCAAAGGCTCAGAGAAGGTTGGGGGAGGGGACCCACTGGAACAGCTGTTGGAAGACAGATGGTAGGCTCCCGTCAAGGCCATCCAGCGTGTTCTTTAACGTGCACAGGGTATGACTCTCCCGCACACGGGGTCACGGCTTAACGTCCCATCCGACGGACGGCGGCCTTTCCAAGCCCATCGGTGTCCCCTACTGACCGTGGGCAGGGCGGGGAATTTTGCGGAGATAAATCTCAACGCTGACCCAGCTGGGACTCGAACCTGCGAACTACAGATTACAAGCCTGGCGCGATACCGACTGAGCCACCGCCACCGCCCCTTATCATCTTAGATATCCTGTGGATGTTTTTATGATATTGTAGTTATGAGGGAAATGCCACGAGTTCAAAGAAAGATGAAGCACCCCTGGTGAATATCGTATGTTCCTTTTCGAAATGATAAACTTAAAATATCGTATCCTCTATAGATAAAAATCCAATCTATTGGGAGATTCCAAAAATGCGAATCATGATATCTTATTAATACCTTTCTAACATTGAAAAAATTATCTGTTTATCTATTGAAGCGAAATAAACTGTGTTTTTCCTAAGCACCTTGGGGAAAGGTAGCAAATGGCGTTTGCCAAATATTAATTTCAAATTTTGTCAATTTTCGATTTGGTAAATGTGAATTCTGATGTTTTATTAGTGCCTATCCAACCCAAAAAGATTTCTTTTTTCATTTCTTAAAACGGAAAAGTCGAATGTCTACAGATGCAAAAGTGATAATTGTAGTTCGCATTTTTTCAAAAATGTCCTAAAAAAGTGATGTTCCGATCTAAAAAAGGAAAAAGTATTCCTTTCTTTCTTTGCGTAAAATATATTTGAATATCTTTAGGAAGACAGACTCCAAAGTAAAAATTGTAGTTCATGCTTTTTATGAAAACAAGCGGAAAAAAAAAACATTCTCTGCTATCAAAAAAATATTTATTTTTTCCCATTGCGTAACATAAATTTTAATATCCATGTTGAATGCATTCCCAAAAACTGCACATCGTACTTTTTCAAAAAAAATAAAAGAAACGAAATATTAAAGTAATTTTTTAACTATAAAAGAGAAGCGGTAGTATTTTTTCACTGCATAAAATTTAAATAATTATAGACGGGCAGATGCCAAAAAGAAAATTGCAGCTCGAATTTTTTCACGAAAGCGAGCTAAAAGAAAAGTGATACTTCGATCTATAAATGAAGTATTTCGTTTTCATTGCGTAAAATAAATGCCTAATTTATAGAAGATCATCGACTGCATCGAAATGAAATGAAATCCATCAATTCATAGCATTCATAGTGCTCTACCTTGTTCCCCTGAAACCGCCAAGTCACCTCGGCGGCGGATGTTAGTCCTTATCACCAACCTTCTACCAACCTATCCCCCCCTCCCCCCTTCGGACAAAACTCATCAATTTTCCTCAGGAATTGTCTCGTTAAGCCCATTCGGCGGAAAATAATAAATGTCGGGAAATGATATTCCACCCGCTCCGTTCATTCAATCCGGCCAACATTAGCGGTAATTGGCTGCCGCAGCTGGTGGCCGGCGCGTGCGCACATCGCCGCCTCGCGCTCTCGTTTCCATCTTTCCGACGGAATATTGTCGGACGATTGCTCCCAACTGCTGTCCCACCCGTGAGTCATTCTGTGACAACAACTTTCACTAGTGCAGCTGGAAAACCTTAGAAGATGTTTAAGCCGACGAATGCAACAGATAACGGAACCGTAAGAAGGGATGGAGAAGATGAAGAAGAGAAATCCTGGACGCAGGAAAGATGCGCTGAGAAGTACCCTTCTCCCAAGTTAGGTATGTACCGGTCCTTTCATTTCATTTTTGTGAAATAGGAATTTTTTTTTTTTGATACGCAAGTTGCAAAATAGTGGAGCGTTTAGTAGCCTCTAAGGTAAAATGAAAAATTTTTAAATATTATCACATTACTAATTATTTATATTGTAATTAATATCAATATGTAACATAGATATTGAATATTTCTCCCTTTCTGACATTTACACTTCTGGATTACTAGAAAAAAAATCTTTGAGTTGTTTTCGTCTTTTGTGTATTATATCCCATGTGGCGACTGATGTTTTCAATTGAGAGTTGTTTTCGTCTTTGAATATAATACACCAATGGGACGACTGATGTTTTCTATTGAAATTGTTTCTGTATGCAGATCTCACGAACGAGCCTACTCTTGTGAGACCTCAGAAGTTTTTGCATGCCGTTAAACATTATCCGAACTAAAAATTATCTATCTATCTAACTCTTAAATAACTTAATTCTAAACACATTTATATGCTATTAGAATATATTTACGTTATAATAATCTACTATAAATAAAAAAAATTATATTTAAATTCTATATATATATATACAAGTTATAAAAATTATTTCGAAAACTACCAGTAGAATAATAATACAATCATTTAAATAACATCTAATATCAAATTAAAACTATCATTTGTAATTAATATCTTGTAGGCATAGGATTTTTCTCTATGAAACCAAATGCATTAAATTTCAGCTGCCCGCCCTCACCGATATTTTCAAGAGAAAGAGGCACGATCTCATTCAGCAAATTTTCAAAAGAGCAAAACAAATGCATTCATATTTAATCATTAATTACGTGTAAATACTTAAAACTTTCTATTACATAATATGTGTTTCACTGTAATAAATGCAATGAATTCTTATTACTACAGATTCGCTTATTGCGACCAAAATACCTAGGCATCAGTAAATGTAATAAATAACGTATAAAATGTATAAAAAAAATAAAATTTATAAAATTAATGTATAAAAAAATCTAGGCATCAGTAAATAATAATAAATGCAGTAAATGTAAATCTAGGCATCAGTAAACTAGGCAATCACTAAATGTAAAAAAAAAAAGCAAATAATACGGACTGTTTTTTCGCGTTAGAGCGTGGGTGCCCATTACTGCGCCCTTTAGCGTCGCCCACATTCAGCGGGTCGAGGAACAAAAAGCAGACAGCAATATTAATTTCAGAATCCACCAAATTTGCCTTAAAATTTGCTAGTTTCTTCAATTTATTTTCAAAAATTTCTCTCGAGCATCTTTTCTTTGAGAGGATACTCCGTACCACCAGATCCTCCTCCCCCCCTCCGGTATAACTTCAAAATGATGACGCAATTGTAAATGAAAAAGAAGTCTATGGACACCAATCTTTCTCTTCTTGGTCCTCTCATCAAGAAAGGCATTTTATAAATAATTGTTTGGCTGTTTTTACTAGATAATGAGGCTGAAAAGAATTTTCTAACTCGTTTTGCAATTAGATCTCCATCTACCAAGGGGGCGGGGGTGGCTCAGTCGGTAGCGCGCCAGGCTCGTAATCTGTAGTTCCCAGGTTCGAGTCTCAGCTGGGTCAGCGTTGAGATTTATCTCCACAAAATTCCACGCCCTGCCCACGGTCAGTAGGGGACACCGATGGGCTTGGAAAGGCCGCCGTCCGTCGAATGGGACGTTAAGCCGTGGCGCCGTGTGCGGGAGAGCCATACCCTGTGCACGTTAAAGAACAAGCTGGATGGCCTTGACGGGAGGCTACCATCTGTCTCCCAACAGCTGTTCCAGTGGGTCCCCTCCCCCAACCTTCTCCGAGCCTTCGGGGTCCTTGTGACCTGGCCATTTAGCCCATGGTGTGCAAAAAAGTGCCGCTCAGAGGTAAAACAACCCAACGTTAAAGAACACGCTGGATAGCCTTGACGGGAGGCTACCATCTGTTCCCAACAGCTGTACCAGTTGGTCCCCTCCCCCAACAGCTGTACCAGTTGGTCCCCTCCCCAACCTTCTCCGAGCCTTCGGGGTCCATATGACCTGGCCATTTAGCCCATGGTGTGCAAAAAAGTGCCGCTCAGAGGTAAAAAAAAACAACCCAACTGACCACTAGAGAGAAGTGTCAACGAATGTTTGTACGATTCCTCTTTCTTGAAGTTCCAAGCATCGCTTCGCATTCCTTTGTTTTTAAGAAGGACGAAATTTTGTTTCAAATCACATATCTAAGAGAGATGGGATATTTTCTTTAAACATTTCTCCGAGAAAACGTAAATGAAGAGTGCATAAAAAGAGAAATGTGTTTTTTTCTAAATGTGTTTATTGCATGCCATATGATAACAATTTCACGAACTGTACAACTTAGCCTAGATATAAAAAAATAATTCAAACTTGGCACAATTCTGTGCCAACTACAGAGTTGGGTTGTTTTACCTCTGAGCTGCACTTTTTTGCATACCATGGGCTAAATGGCCAGGTCACAAGGACCCCGAAGGCTCAGAGAAGGTTGGGGGAGGGGATCCACTGGAACAGCTGTTGGGAGACAGATGGTAGCCTCTCGTCAAGGCCATTCAGCGTGTTCTTTAATGTTGGGTTGTTTTACCTCTGAGCGGCACTTTTTTGCATACCATGGGCTAAATGGCCAGGTCACAAGGACCCCGAAGGCTCAGAGAAGGTTGGGGGAGGGGACCCACTGGAACAGCTGTTGGGAGACAGATGGTAGCCTCCCGTCAAGGCCATACAGCGTGTTCTTTAACGTGCACAGAGTATGGCTCTCCCGCACACGGAGACACGGCTTAACGTCCCATCCGAAGGACGGCGACCTTTCCAAGCCCATCGGTGTCCCCTACTGACCGTGGGCAGGGCGGGGAATTTTGTGGAGATAAATCTCAACGCTGACCCAGCTGGGACTCGAACCTGGGAACTGCAAATTACGAGCCTGGCGCGCTACCAACTGAGCTCCTCAACTACAGAGAATCGTGCATAAGAAAAACACGGATGTGTTTTTTAAAGCAAATACACAAGCCTAAATTTAGATGATAAATCTTCCTTATCACAATAGAAAAAAAGAGAAACAGATTAAGCAAAAAATTAATTTCAGCATGGCTTAGCGGATGCTAAAGAGATAGATATAAATCTAAACGATGATCCAGTATTTTTTTAACCAAAGGGTATTCGCCCACGACGAAAAAAGATTCGGTTTGCATTACGAGGTTCTTGAATCCATTCTGTGACAGAACTAGATTTAGAGTGAAGTTTTCAATTTTATATGGTGATCTGTCAATACTATCATTAGAAGGAAGATATTTATTATGATGTTTCAATTGATTATATTTCTTTTTTTTTTAAATATAATCTTCACGATATGTAACCTATGTCAAATAAGAATCACTTAAAGCACTGAATGAGATCCCAGTTACTATTCATAACGTGGCTGTTATTGATCTTATGGAAATGAAAGGTGAAATTTGCTGAGTTTTCAGTTATTGCAAAAAAAAATTCTACACCACTAAAACTTTTGTAGCTGATATTTAAAATATATTTCGTACGAAGTATTGTAGTTCTACATCTGCTCTGATGTACAAAAAGCTAGTGTAATATTCACTATCTCCAGAAAATCTAATCTATGAATCGATAACAAGTTCACAATCTATCATATGATTCTAAAACCTTTAATTCTCTATGCTGCTCCAGTTTGGGGTCATTGCTCAAAAAAGGTCAAGAAGCTTCAGATTTTCCAAAATCAAATTTTGAGATCAGCTGATCCATGCATCATGACTTGTGAGAAACACGATCATTCACCGAGATCTTAATGTACATCAGTGTCTCTCAAACTGTGTGCCGCGGCACAGTAGTGTGCCGCGAGAGATTTTCAAATTGACATTAGATATTTGAAAGATTTCATCTTGACTTGTATTATCGACGTGCTTTAATAAAATCTTTCAGATTTTATCAACTGAGATCTTGTAAGTATTTATCAAGCTTTTTCCAAATTCTGGTATTAATTTTTGATTATTTCAAGCCATAGAATGGACAAATATTTAAAACAAACACCGAGTTATGAATTAAAGAACGAGAGCAAATCTTCAAGTAAAACCAGGCTGATGACTTCAACAAAGCGCAAATATAATGACGATTATATAGAGTTTGCTTTTATTCTTTTTTAGGTGTGCCGCGGAAAAAAAATAGATTCAGTGTGCCGCGGAAAAAAAATTAGATTCAGTGTGCCGCGGAAAAAAAATTAGATTCAGTGTGCCGCGGAAAAAAAATTAGATTCAGTGTGCCGCAGAGTAAAAACGTTTGCGAGACACTGATGTACATGAATACATCAGGCAATCAAGTTCTTCCAAAAAGGAGAAAATCACACGAATCAACTTATTTGTAGTGCCATCAACTATGATGCTTCTCTTCAACATAAGTATAAGAGATGCAAGACTCTATTAAATTAGTTTTACTTCATCTATTATCATTGCAAAAGAGTTTTGCGCCATCTTGGTTTTTTTTAAAAATATTTTGTTAATGTAATAGATGATATATCAGATGAAATAGGTAAGGCCACCAGCTTGGTACTGTGGCTTGTCAACTATGATCTCTGTTGCATTGCGAATGCTTCTGACACTATCCATTTCAGTTACTTCAAGTTAAAGGAGATTTTCAAAATTAAAATTGATAAAAAAAATTTGAGATCTTCATTGTACCAAGATTGACTGAACTACTGTTAATTTCGATTGAAAATGAAATTGATAAGAACCTGAATTTTAAGAATCTTTTACATAATTTTGATAATATAAAAGCTTGAAAAGAGAATATTTGATAAACTACAAGTAATAAAAAAGTACACATATCAATATATTCTCGTTTTACAAATACGTAAAATATTATTGGTTAATTTATATTTAATTCGCATTTTGAATTAAATTTGATTTATTGAATAAATTTAATTTCTCTCTTGCAGCACTTAACATAAATAGGGACGACAAATCAGTCTCTCTCTTGAGGCGGCAAAATATCTTATTCCTCTCGTGCTCTGAATTGCCCATCAAATTTCATGGATTGCGTCAGGTTTCTAGGCGGATCAATCGCTCTTTGAATTTGTTGATCATGATACGGATGACGCCCAAAAAGTTCTCACACGTGTCTGTAAATTTGCACTCGTTTCTCCAAGTTAACGAGCTACGACTTGTTTGAAAGCTTGTCTAAACTTGTCATTGCAGGTTAAAAACAAAGGTCGTATGATCATTTCTCTCTTCACTAGCGGTAGGTAAACTTCGTTGTGTGAAATCTGTGCGTTGTTTCTAAGGAGCCTGCAAAAGATGGCGAAAGGTTTTACATTTTCACAAGGATGCAGCTTGGTGACGTCATGCTGATTTATCACAAGTGTATGGGGATCATGCCTGTTCATATGGGGGCGGGGGTGGCTCAGTCGGTAGCGCGCAAGGCTCGTAATCTGTAGTTCCCAGGTTCGAGTCCCAGCTGGGTCAGCGTTGAGATTTATCTCCGCAAAATTCCCCGCCCTGCCCACGGTCAGTAGGGGACACCGATGGGCTTGGAAAGGACGCCGTCCGTCGGATGGGACGTTAAGCCGTGGCTCCGTGTGCAGGAGAGCCATACCCTGTGCACGTTAAAGAACACGCTGGATGGCCTTGACGGGAGGCTACCATCTGTCTCCCAACAGCTGTTCCAGTGGGTCCCCTCTCCCAACCTTCTCTGAGCCTTCGGGGTCCATGTGACCTGGCCATTTAGCCCATGGTGTGCAAAAAAGTGCCGCTCAGAGGTAAAACAACCCAAAACAACCCAACCCAACCTGCTCATATGGCACTGTTACGGAATGGATTCGCAAATTCAGAGAAGGACGACAGAGCTTCGAAGACCTTTCTCGTGCAGGAAAAGCGAAGGAGGACGTGAACGAGAGAACCATCGCTGCTGTTAATGTCATCCATTAACTCCCCACACGTCACCGTTCAGGAAATAAGTTTAGATGTCAGTGTCTCGATTGGCAGTGTGCAAACAATTATTCATCAACATTTAAAATTCCGAAAGATTTGTGCCGAATGGGTACCCTTCAAACTGACAGAACAGCAGAAAAATGGCTAGAGTCGACTCGTGCAAGGAATGTTTGAACCCAGAGGCACTGAACACTATTGTCACAGGTGATGAGACGTGGTTTTATTACTACACAACTCCCAGAAAGATCGACAACTAAGTTTGGATTTGATTGGAAATGAACCGTGTCCCCAAATCTTCTGAAAAGCTTTCGCTCAAGGAAGAGGATTTTCACAATTATTTCACTTCCCAAGGAGAGGTAACCATAGATACCTTACCTGAAAAAAATGACTATAAATGGCTAATACTATGCCAACACTGTTTCCCCCAAAATGGCTAAGCAGATGGAGGAGCAAGATCCAAAAACAGGGTTGGGTTGTTTTACCTCTGAGCGGCACATTTTTGCACACCATGGACTAAATGGCCAGGTCACAAGGACCAGGAAGGCTCAGAGAAGGTTGGGGGAGGGGACCCACTGGAACAGCTGTTGGGAGACAGATGGTAGCCTCCCGTCAAGGCCATCCAGCGTGTTCTTTAACGTGCACAGGGTATAACTCTCCCACACACGGGGCCACGGCTTAACGTCCCATCCGACGGACGGCGGCCTTTCCAAGCCCATCGGTGCCCCTACTGACCGTGGGCAGGGCGGGGAATTTTGCGGAGATAAATCTCAACGCTCACCCAGCTGGGACTCGAACCTGGTAACTACAGATTACGAGCCTGGCGAGCTACCGACTAAGCCACCCCCGCCCCTCTGGAGCAGGAAAATATAAAATATCTACCCCATCTTGCACCAGGAGATTTTTGGTTGTTTTCAAAAATTGAAAAAGAACTTGTTGGGAAGCGTTTTTTACGGGTGCAAGATCTTGCAAAATGCGTTCATTCAGAGTTGCGAAGTATTTCCCAACAAGAGTCCACCAAGCATTCCAGAATTGGCGTAGACATCTGCAACTTTGAATAAATTCTGGAGAGGAGTATTTTAAAGAGCACTAAAAGTTTTGTTGAAGTAAGTGCAATGTTTTTGTTCTGCAGATGCCTGTAATAACTTTTAGAACGCTCCTCGTACATATTCACCACAAGCGATATATTATTATTCCAGTTAGAACCTGCGCTTCGTATGTAAAATTTCTCCCTTATTTTGATTTGATCCTGTAGTCTTTTTCCATAATGTTTCATGCTTTAGAAATGCTGTTCCTTGCTTTTTTTCACGGATTCCATATATTCACTGATTGTCTTTTATGTCTTTCCACTGTTGATTCTTGTTTTAATGGGGTGGGGGTGGCTCAGTCGGCAGCGCGCCAGGCTCGTATTCCCAGGTTCGAGTCCCAGCTGGGTCAGCGTTGGGATTTATCTCCGCAAAAATTCCCCACCCTGCCCACGGTCAGTAGGGGACACCGATGGGCTTGGAAAGGCCGCCGTCCGTCGGATGGGACGTTAAGCCGTGGCCCCGTGTACGGGAGAGCCATAGCTTGTGCACGTTAAAGAACACGCTGGATGGCCTTGACGGGAGGATACCATCTGTCTCCCAACAGCTGTTCCAGTGGGTCCCCTCCCCCAACCTTCTCTGAGCCTTCGGGGTCCATGTGACCTGGCCATTTAACCCATGGTGTGCAAAAAAGTGCCGCTCAGAGGTAAAACAACAACCCAACCATGTTTTAATTTCCTTTAAAGATTCTTTAGAGCCATTGTTAATTAACTGCTGTTGCTTTTTACAGCTTCTGTTGTTAGTTTTAAAATTGTTGTGCGTTCCATTATCTTCCCCCCGTTTCTTTTTTTTTTATCTTGTTTGGTGCAAAATAACCTTTCTGATGCAACATGAAATCCCAGACAATCTAACGTAAGCAGCACTTAAAGTCTTTTAAGGGCGCTTTACGAGCCATAATCTGCTAAAACGCCCGTAAAATGATGCTTTCCGTTGAATACGGGCTCCCAGATAAGTTACATACTTCACAGACCCAGCCACCACCTTCTCTACAGAAAGCTTGCACAACTCAGTTATGACGTCATCGTAGGTTGTCCTAACAAAATTATGAAAATAACGGACCAAAAAAAATTGGCAGCTCGGTTTGCTATACGTTATTCCAAGGTAACTTTTAATTCAATTCAATTAACGTCACTGGTTTTTGGGAGGTCTTCTTTCAAGCTTTCCCAAATTTGATTTAGTGAAGGTAACTTTTAAATATCTAGATATTTCTTATGAATTTATTTCTACTATTATAACTGGTAACTTTTAATGCAAATCTTTCTAATAATGTTTATTTATAATTATACATTATTTAGAAAAACCTTTTTCGCATCTATAAGCGTTAAGATAATGCTAATACATAAAAATAAATTCCCTTTTAAAAGAGGTCTATTTGAAAATAAACATTTTTATAAAGATTAGCATTAAAATTCACCTGTAATAATCACAAAAAATAATATGTAAAAAGATGTCTAGATGTTTAATATTACCTGTTATGTTTAGGAGGTTTTTCTGACCTCCCTGGGGCGGGGGTGGCTTAGTCGGTAGCGCGCCAGACTCGTAATCTGTAGTTCCCAGGTTCGAGTCCCAGCTGGGTCAGCGTTGAGATTTATCTCCGCAAAATTCCCCGCCCTGCCCACGGTCAGTAGGGGCACCGATGGGCTTGGAAAGGCCGCCGTCCGTCGGATGGGACGTTAAGCCGTGGCCCCGTGTATGGGAGAGTCATACCCTGTGCACGTTAAAGAACACGCTGGATGGCCTTGACAGGAGGCTACCATCTGTCTCCCAACAGCTGTTCCAGTGGGTCCCCTCCCCAAACCTTCTCTGAGCCTTCGGGGTCCATGTGACCTGGCCATTTAGCCCATGGTGTGCAAAAAAGTGCCGCTCAGAGGTAAAACAACCCAACCCTGACTTCCCTACCACGGGCTTGAGATAGCAGACAGCCAATTTTCTTCTATTCCCATTATCCTGTTTTTTCTGCAATACCATCTATATTGGCGTCGTAACTTTATTGTTCGGCCTTACAGGAGATGTTGACATAAACCTGGTACTAACAGTCTTAGTCAAGACCTGGATTTTGTTAATTCTATTACGAGTTCTTTAGATATCATTTCGTGAATATATTTCATGATCTCATTCAATTTATTTCATCTTTGTGTGCGAGATTTCAATATTTGTTTCATTTCTTTTAAAGCGAAGTCCTCTGTCGAATGGCAATCCATAAACATTGAAATATTACCAACCGTTTCATTTATAGCTAAAATAATATTTTTACTTTTTGTCAGTAAAGGTTTCTCTAAAATTCCTTTCATTTCTCAGAAGTTTGGAAGTAATTTAAAAAAAGTAAAAGTCGCAATAGAAATTCGCCATAATGCCAACCTTGACCTTTAAAAGTCTTGGTAAAAGGAATCCACCTGCCCGCATCATGTCGCTTCACCTATTGTCTGATAACGATGAAAGCATCCCAGTTCCGGCCATCCATTTGGGATTGTGAAAGCCCTGGCTTAACAATTTGCGTTGCTAAGCAACCACATGAATTGTTTTGAAGAGAGAAGATTTCGGGACATACAAAGAAGAAACTTTTCCATCAAAAAATTATTGATGGAGGTTTCAACATCGATACATTTTCGGAGAATTTAGGGGTATGCCGAAAGAAAATTTCTCTACTGGTCATCTGTTGTTTTTAAATCGAAAAGTGAATTAAATGTGAAGATCACACTTTTTCATCAACAGCCAGCAGGTACGTTCATCAGCGAGCACATCATATGACACACTTGCATTTGGTACTACACCAAACGTTTCATTTTCAAGTATTGGTAAGATAAAATAACGTAGAGCAATAGAGTTTTAAAACAATCTTCTCCTACACCACAGTTTTCTAAAGTATTGATAGTTTGCATATTGGACACGAGTTTACGTTAAAATTTTCCAGCTTTGGCAATACTTCCTATAAGAGGAAGCCGAACAACTAGATTATGACGTCAGCATAGGCAGTCTAAAATAATCTAGATAGTTTATGCCGACATTAGAATCAGAAGCAAGATTGGAAGGCTGCAACTCCAAAAGGCAGAAATGCAGAGACTCGTGTCAAGGCATGGAGCCTTTAACGACGGTTTGCATTCAGTGTGAAGACAAAATGTTTAATGCTATTGTGGATTCAGGGGCTCAATTTTTGTTCATAAAAGGTTCTTTGGTCCCAGAGAAATATAAAGAGTTGGAGGCGAAGATTTCACTAGTTAATACTTTCGGAGGCCGATTGGAGGCTGCATTAATCACTGTCCTGCTCAAAAGGGCTACTGATGGAAGTCAGGCTGGAGTACATGGAGGAAAGTGGGAAATTTTCTGTGCGATAGTGGATCAATTGACTGATTATACGTTAATCACTCCGAATTCTTTTGCCCCCCAGGAGATGTTGGCTGAAAAGGCAGAGGGTAAGGCTAAATTTCCGGTACAAAATGAGAAAAGGGGTAGCAGTGAGGCACGTAGTGCAATTAAATTTAAAATGGAAAAGTATATACCTAAATTGAGTTAAGAAAATATTTGTATGGATGATAAGGGTGAAATATTGTGTAATGTACCTGATAAGGAGAAAAATGATAATATTTCTATGGATGATAAGGGTGAAATATTGTGTATATTGTTGTATTTTGAAAACTCTTATAATTTACACTAGTACTGATGCAGTGTTTGGAAATATTTATTATATTACTGAATATTTTTTAATGGAGGAAAGGTAGGAAGAGGTAATTCGTATAGCTACCAGTCAGTAATTAGGGGAAAAAAATTCTTAAAGTGTCATAAAATATACGTTTTTGTAATTTTTCTGGTAGATATTTGGTGCTGTAAATAATCTGTCAATAAACTGGTTGATAATGATTACAAATTAACCGTATTTACTAAATATAACACAAATTTATTACGTTCTATTTTACCACACCCCATTTTTTCAATTTCTAACATCAGAACCTAACAACGAATTATGACCACTTACACTTAGTATCTCCGGAAGGAAAAAATAATCCAGGATCACCACATGAACTGCTGAAAACATTAGTACGAAACATTTAGCTCTTGGATTCCCAGGGAAGAAACAATTTCTCATCGGCCATCGTTGCCATGGAAATGCCGTCGTATCCGCCACGTGGCCACAATATTTCATCCCCTTCCCCTCTCCTCCTATGCTCTGGTCGAATGGCTCATTGGTATCGAAACTGGCAATGACCAAAGCAAAAGGCCCGTCTAATTGGAAGCTTTCACAGCTGGTGGATGCTGAAGATATTTCTCATCTCTAAGATGCTTGAGATCAGTGTGATTAGAGGAAACGAAATCCTATGATCCTCGAACGAAGACGAAAGCTGGCGATGGTAAACACCTATTTTAGGACACATTGCGCAACCTCGGCTGCGTTTGCACCCAGCTGATGACGATTGAACAGCGGAATTGTTTCCCGCCCCCCTTTAACTGGTGATTTTGGAAACTGCTTTTAAATCTCTTTTTTTCATGATTGCATTTCAAAACGGATTTTTCACAAGTTCTTTTCAATAGCGCTTTCACACACATACCTGTAATTCAAAAGTGCTGTTCGATAATTGTTCCGAATAATGCTTATGTTCCTAATTTTCAACAGCCCCGTTTTAAAATTGAGTTTCAAAAGACTATTAAACAGCCGCTTTTAAAACTAGTTTCGAAAATTTTTAAATCAGTTCTTCGGAACAGATGCTCCTCAAAAGTGCTATTCAAAAATGCTTTCTAAAAAATGCTCTTTAACTGGAAATATTTCAACAGGTGTTTCCAAGCAAATGCTCTGCTCTTTAATTCGCATTTTAATAAGTGCTTTTCAATAGTACTATGCAACAGATACTTTCAAAAATTTCTTTTAAGTTGGTGGTTTTCAATAAACACTCTTCCTCGAATATTTTTAAAGAGCGCTTTCCAATCAGGGTTTTATAACAAAAGTTTTCTGAAATGGTTTTTAAATGTGTTTTTTTACAAGGGGATTTTCAAAAGCACGTTTCAAAAGCTCTTCTGTATCGGAGGTTTTCAACTGATTATTTTTTCAAAAGTGCCTTTTAGTAAGAACTTTTTGAATAACTTATTAATAATTTACAAAAATGTTTTCCTTTTTTAATATATATATATTTTTTTCTAAAAATAATTTTCTACTGGTAATTCTTAAAATTGATTTTAACAAGTGGTTTCAAAAGGTACTCTTGAACGGTTGCTTTCCACTGATTAGGTCCAGTACTCTTTTCAGGTTTCCTTTTACTTCCTCCCAGATGCTTTTTCGCATCCAACACATCTCATTCGTAGTTCATAGGCCACTTGTTAATGTTTCCAAACGTTTCGTATTATGAAATTTGCAGATAGGAAGAACGAAAAAAAGGTTAAGAATATTGCTTTTTGTACACAGAAAAAGGTAGGTTTGGTGTTATTTTATCTCTGAGCGGCACTTTCTGCACACAATGGACTAAATGGCCAGGTTACAAGGATCCCGAGGGTTCAGAGAAGGTTGGGAGAAGATAATTCACTGGATAGCTGTTAAATTTTATTTATTAATATTCAACTGGCAGTTATTACTTCAAAAACTCTGGCACTAGTTTTAAAATATTTATAAATATCTTAAAATATTCGTAATACGTATTTTATTTAGTTTAAAAATAAATAGATTTTAGTTAAATATTAGGGCAATTAAATCTCATATTTTTATGCAAATTTATCGTCTCTCCTTTTGCTCAACGGATGTCCAGGCCTCATGTATCAAAGTGACCTTGGCCAAGGCCACTTTGATACATCAGGCCATGACGGCTTTGAGCGAAAGGAGGGAAGAAAGGAGGGAAATTAATTATGTAAAAAAATTCAAATAATGTAATTTGTTTAAAATTTAAGTTAATTTTATTTTAACTGATTTTGAAATAAATAGCTTTATTTATTCATAAGGATTTAATTAAAATAATTGAGAATATTTTAAAATTAATTGCCATATTTTTCAAAATAAGTAACTACCGGTTGAGTTTTTAGGAATTAAACTATAATAAATACTGCTATATTTTCGAAAATAGGGTCTTCCGTTACTGCCATACCTGTCGTATTGAAGTGCCTTGACTTCGCCAGGACCCATATAGCAGTTAACAAAGGAGGGAGGAAAGGGGGGGGGAGGAAATTAAAGAGGTGTAATAATTTCCTATTTTAAGAGATTTACTTTAACTTAAACATCAATATATTTTTTAAATAATTCTTCTATTGTTGCACTGTTCAGGCTCGGTAGCTTGAAAACTTTGATGCTCTCATGACTATTTATCTGCTATGTGGTTAAAGTCAATTATCAGAAGAAAAAATATAAGGTACACCTTAATCAATAAATCTACTCGTAATATTCAATGAAACTGTTGAATGGACGAAATGCGTAGAGAAGGACAATATCGTCCTTCACTACTGATGCATTTTTTTCACTTCAATTCTTATTAAATAGTATTACAATAGTTTTAATAAAAATCCAATGATCTTTAATTAAAAGAAATCATATTCGATTTTAACAATAGGTTCGGAGAGCTAGCAGAAGCATAACAATGGGCTCTCACGGGAGTTAATTTTCTCATATTAAAATTCGTGAATGTATCACCTACAAGGAGAGAGAGATTTCATATCCTCAACTTAACACCACTATTATTTAATTAATTATCTATCTCTTCCTCTTGAGATTTACTGGAGCTTTCAGTTCTCTTTCTTTTTAAAAAAAATAGCCTCTAGACAGTTAACTTTTTTCACTACCAGTTGAATTCATGGTTGTGTCAGATGTATTAAAATTCTGTTTTAGAAATCCTTGAGATTTCAAGGAAGTCGAAAACTAGAGTTCAACATCAACAAAAATAAACTTCGGTACTCAACATCCTCCTGAAAGACTGTCCAATAAGAAACAGAAATGTATCTTGCTATTTTACTTGACTTTTTCCTACTTTGCGATAATCTGAGTTTCAAATCTATTGTGAAATATAACAGCATAAGGCACGGATGTGTGTGCTGTTTTTCTGCTGAAGCCCCGTCATCCTCACAGACCTACTATGGCGTATTAACTGACAGGCTCTTGTCAGACCTCTGTGGCAAGCAGCTGCTTGAGGAGGTATTTTTTTTAATCGCAAGTGACTATCGTCTAAAATTTTTCTAAAGCAAAATACTTGTTGCATTTGCTAAACATTCCATTGGTTTGAACTTCCACTAATAAGGGTGTTAAGGTTTTTTAAAAACTTACTGGTATATAAGGGCCTGGCTCTTACATCACAATGGCTGTTTGGTGAATAAATAAAATAAAAAAATAAATACCCCCTCAAGCAGCTGCTTGCCACAGAGGTCTGACAGGAGCCTGTCAGTTTATATGCCATAATAGAAGGTCTGTGAGGATGGCAGGACCTCAGCACGGTGAATAAATATGTGATGTAAATAATTAGTTAAAAAAAATCGACCTCAGCACGGTGAATAAATATGTGATATAAATAATTAGTTAAAAAATCGCACTTTTTATGTGCTAGGGGCCGGCGCTTTTAATAAAAATTGAAAATTAAATTACCCTCAATCTGCTGCTTGTCAAAGAGGTCTGCAGCAACAGGAGCTTTTTAGTATAATATGCGATAGAGAAAATCTATGTGGAAAGCGAAATCTTAGCAGAAGGACAGCATATGATAAAAATTATCAGGAAGTTGAACCAAGGTCCTTTTTTTTTTATCAGCAGCCAATCACTCTAACTACTAGGCTAACAGGACGGTTGGTCGAGTGTTTAGTGTCGAGTGGCTAGTGATCAAGACGGGTTCAAATTAATAGTCATTTTACTCCTGTTTCCCTGAGGGCAAAGGAGGATAATTAAATTTTGGTTTTTGAAAACAAGCACTCCTTAATCGCCAGGACGGTGGTTGGCTGAGACGGCAGAGTGCTCCAGGCTTGCAATCTGCAGTTCCCAAGTTTGAGTCCCAATTGCATGCGTTGGGAACTCTGATGGCCTTAAAAAGGTCACCATCCGTCGGTTGGACATTAAGCCGTGGACATTTGTACAGAAGAGCCATGACTGTACGTTAAAGAACATGATGAGTGACTTTGGCTGGAAGCTTCTTTCTGCTAATAGCTGTCCAAAGAATTTCCTTCCTTAACTCAGACTGAACCCTTGGGGGTCCTTGTGACCTGGCCCAACTTCAACTCTTGGAGTCTTTGTGACCTGGCCCAGCTTGAACCCTTGGGGGTCCTTGTGACCTGGCCCAGTTCCAACTATTGGGGCCTTGTGACCTGGCCCAGCTCCAACCATTGGGATCCTTGTGACCTGCCCCAGCTCCAACCCTTTGGATCCTTGCAACCTGGCCCAACTTCAACCTGTGGATTCCTTGTAGCTTGGCCCAGTTTCAACCCTTATAATCTGGCCCAGCTTCAATCTCTGGAGTCCTTGTAACCTGGCCCAGCGTCAACCCTTGGAGTCCTTGTGACCTGGTCCAGTTTTCTCTGGGGTCCTTGTAACCTGGTCCAGCTGGTGCCACACTCTCCCTTCTGGTCGTTGTGACAAGCCTCAGAATTTCAAGATTGAGCCCACTCTTTGGGGTCCTTATCAACTGCCCATTTAGCCCATGATGTGGACAAAGCCGCTGTTTAGTAGTACTGCATGCCAAACCAGCCGTTATCCAAAAAAAAGCGATTAGACTATTTTTTTTGTTATTTGCTTTTTTGCAATTCTTTTCCAGTCACCTGTTCCTGTGACAGCAAATAACCATCTGGGCTTCCAATCTTTTCCGACACATTTCCTTTAAGTCAAATCACTTCCACATTTCGCAAAATCTGTACGCTGTTTAAACTAAAAAGTCTACGTGCCCCTGTTTCGTCAAAATTTAGAAAATAAATTTGAACTGAATAACTTCGAAACGGACTTCAGAAGAAACAATTTTAAAAGCTATTGAGAGCCGAAGCAATTCTTATATATAAATTCATTTACAGTTTTTGGCAAATTGAATTCCACCGGCTCTTTCTAAATCTTTTTTTTTTAGATTTTTCTTTAAGAACGTATGTACCTGTTCAATCTCCGATAACTTTTTGTTTCTGCTCGTAACAGTTTTCATTTTGTAAACTTAAGCAAAATCAAAATATACAATTTAAATCCAACATGTATTCCTTGAAAGAATAAAATAATCACTCTAGTTGTTTGGAATATTTTAAAACGGCTTTAACTTATCACATGTGATGCTAAATATGAAAATTATTTACTAAAATAAAATACTTCCAGTCAAAAAGAGAAGTAAATATTTATATAAATTAAATTCAGATGTTATGTTCGAAGCTTAAATATGGCTGTCTTCAGAACCTTTTCGCCAAAACCACTCGGCTCTCAGGTAAAAGAGACACAATGAAAAAGAGGGACAGTTGTGAGTTTGTAATGGTAGCCGTCCGACAAATAGACAGTTCCTCCGTGTGTAGGTTGGGTTACAGTTTTTGCCTCTCAGTGGCAGCTTTTTGACAAAATGGGCTAAGAGAAAATTGAAGAAAAGGATCCATTGGACATCTCTTACATAAAAGATGGGAACCTGCAATCAAGGTCATCTAGTAACTTTTCTTTAACGTGCATAGGGTATAGATGAGTTGTACACGGAACCACGCCTTAACGTCCCATCCGATTGACGGTGAGCTTTCCAAATCCATCAGTATCCCCTTCTTCTCCCTGAGGACAAGATAGGAGTTAGTGGAAGTAATTCTCAATGCATGAACAAACTGGGGCTTGAAATGCAACTTCCAAGCCTGGCGGATAACCGTCTGAGACAAGCACAACTTCCTTTCTCAACCCCCCCCCCCCCCAGTGTTGTGCAGCAGAGCTACGACCTAACCATTTAGACTATTATATGCAAAAACGGTGAGTGACTCAGAGTTAAAACAAGCGAACACAACCTAAATATTTAATAAAGTATAATAAATAAAATAAATACCCCCTCAAGCAGCTGCTTGCCACAGAGGTCTGACAGGAGCCTGTCTATATGCCATAGTAGAAGGTCTGTGAGGATGACAGGACCTCAGCAGAAAAACAACACACACACATCCATGCCTAATCCGGGGCTCGAACCCAGGTTCCTTAGATCAGTAGCCAAGCGCGTTAACCACTCGGCCATGGGACATGTTTATATATATATAGTATATTAATATTTAATGTTAATTTAATATTATGAACGATTTTCTCATGGAGAGGAACGGATGTTTCTTTTCTGTGTTGTTTTTCTGGTACTGAGGTCTCGACTTCCTCGCATATCTCTTCTACAACGTATTGCAAACTGAAAGTAATCATGAGCTTTTTAAACAACAATAGCCAGGAGTTTAATTTTAACATATTAATATATTAAATAATTTGTGTAACTTTTTTGGTACACAAAATTAATAAAAGTTTTGCAGGTGTATTAATTTATATAATAATTCCCCACTGGAGCATTGCGAGAGTTTATTACTAATAACAGCTTTATTTATGTATTGTGTATTATTTGCATTTATTAATGCATTGTGAGGAAGTCTTTAATGAATCAACTATTCTTCTTCCTAAACCCATATTGCCTATCTGCAATTATTTTGAATTTATCTAAAAAATTCTTAACATATTTCTATATATATTTTTCTAAAACTTTTTCAATAACTGATAAGATCACGATCGGTCTATAATTACCATATACATATTTCTCGATCTCGTTTTAAATATAAGAAGCACAACTGTCGTTTTGAATGTGTTAAGAACAATGCTAGTATTCAAACTCAATTAATCGTTGCAGATTCTCAGAAAAACATTCTACATTGTTTTCTATACAGAGTGTTTTCACATATCGTAGCCATTGCATTACTTATTTCCGTGTCGCTAACGATCTGCAGAATCTCATCCTGATTTGCTGGGGCGGGGATGGCTCAGTCGGTAGCGCGCCACGCTCGTAATCTGTAGTTCCCAGGTTCGAGTCCCAGCTGGGTCAGCGTTGAGATTTATCTCCGCAAAAATTCCCCGCCCTGCCCACGGTCAGTAGGGGACACCTATGGGCTTGGAAAGGTCGCCGTCCGACGGATGGGACGTTAAGCCGTGGCCCCGTGTGCGGGAGAGCCATACCCTGTGCACGTTAAAGAACACGCTGGATGGCCTTGACGGAAGGCTACCATCTGTCTCCCAACAGCTGTTCCAGTGAGTCCCCTCCCCCAACCTTCTCTGAGCCTTCGGGGTCCATGTGACCTGGCCATTTAGCCCATGGTGTGCAAAAAAGTGCCGTTCAGAGGTAAAACACCCAACCCTGATTTGCTTCAGGTATAGAAAAGAAACTAAATTAGAAGGTATAATATTGGGTTGTTTTACCTCTGAGCGTCACATTTTTGCGCACAATGGACTAAATGGCCAGGTCACAAGGACCTCGAAGGCTCAGAGAAGGTTGGGGGAGGGGACCCTCTGGACAGCTGTTGAGTGACAGATGGTAGCCTCCCGTCAAGGCTATCCAACGTATTCTTTGACGTGCACACGGAGCCACGGTTTATCGTTCTAACAGACGGCGGCCTTTCCAAGCCTATAGGTGTTCCCTACTGACTGTGAGCACGGTGTGGAATTTTGCGGAAATAAATCTCAATCCTCTTCCAGGCTGGACTCGAACCTGGGAACTGCCTGGCGCGCTACAAACTGAGCCATCCCGCCCTAATAAGGTGTAATAATCTCGTTAACTTCTATATCTATATTTTTTGAATATCTCAGGTTGAAATTTTCGGTAACACTAGAAAAGAATTTGTTAAAATCATGCTGAAATGTTCTATTAGAGGTTAGGAAGGGGATCATCTCTACTCGTCTTACTTTTTTCTTCGGGTCCTATGTGATGTAGGTGGCGCTGGCCTGTGCTTGTAAAGCACCTCCTGTAACAGAAGGGCAGTAGACCAAATTTATGACGTCAACTTAACTAGGCCTACTATATGGAAAGTTCTTATAGTTTTGATTATATTATTACTGGTGGACTGTTGTGATAACCATTATACTAATATTTATCTTTAAATATATTTTATTTAGGGAGGAAAAGCATTTTTATTATTTAGCATTATGATATTTAATAATAAATACGAATAATTTTCTTTCTAAATCAAATATAATTTTCGATAAACGTTGCAAGAAAATCAGCGAATGAATCTTCCAGTAATAATAACAGAAACTAAAATATAAGAATTACCTAGATATTAAGACTACCCATGCTGACGTCATAACTCGGTCCCATGGCTTCCTGTTGTAGGAGGTGTTGGTTTGTACTCAAATGAACCTGTCATTTTGGTATGCCAATTCCTTCTCTTCACTCTGAGACATTCCTTCATTTTTCATAACTTGGAATCTGGTGCAAATCACTTCGATACTGCGAATATCGGGCTTTTCGCTTCCTGAAACTTTACGAACTTTAAATATTACTCCACTAACTCACTTATAAAGTTACTGAACTACTCCTAAGTGCAATATTTCCACCAGCAGAGAGTGCGGACAAGACTCGGAAGCCAATCACTGTTGCTTCTCGTCCACCAACTCAACACTAATCACTATTCACAGGTACCGAGCAACGGATTTCAGCTGCTGTGCTTCACAACAAATCGAATCTATTCAAACTCTCCTTTCCACTTCGCTTCATTTACAGCTTCCCAGATATCCTCTCGTGAATCTTAACCAATTACATTTTGCATGAAGAGACTTTAATATTAACCATTAGCAATGTCGTCCACAATTTTGTGGACTTTACTCTCCGACATGTATTGGGACATTTCCATGTTTGTGCGAATCGACAGACATTCAGAGCTTCCTAACTCTGAAAAATGCTTTTTACGGAAAAATGTGAAAAAATTAAGTTTCCTGTTTAAAACCAATTCTTATCACTAACAACATTGGATACCATAACACAACACATTTTTTAACCATAGCACATCACTTTTTAAGTTTAAGTTGCAAGACACTTTTAACAAGATAATGGTCAGATCCAATTTCAGCTCCCCTACATGCCCTGGTATTCCCAACAGAACTAGCCCATTTGCTGTTAAATAATATATAATCAATCATATTCTTATGCAGCCCATCAGGTGAAACCCATGTGTACTTATGTATGTCGCGGTGTTTGTAATAAGTGTTAGTTATTCTGAAACCATTTAGTTTACTTACCTGTAGGAGACGTTGCCCATTGCCATTGCAGCTACCAATATACCAAAAGGGCCTATTACTCCTCCCCAAAGGTCAGAGTCAGTACCAACTTTGGCATTGAAGTCACCAAGAACAAGGGAAATATCTCCTTTCTTGACAGAATTCAAAATATCCTGAAGTTGTTCATAAAACCTATCCTTCTCATCGGCATCCTCAGTGGGGGCATAACAGCAGATTACATTCAAGTCTTTAACGCTTGTCTGAAATTTTGCTGTAAGAAACCTTTCATTAATGCACTCATATCCTAGAAGAGCATCACTAGCGTGTCTGCTGAGAAGCAGACCCACGCCTTGGTGATGCTTATTGTCGTCCCTCCCTGAAAAGAGAAATTAAGATTATTGTTAAGAATCTGACCTTTATCAGTCCATCTGGTCTCTTGCAAGCCGAGAATATCTAAATTATAATGGTGGAATTCTTGTGTGAGGACATCAAGAGAAAAAGCTCTGTGCAGAGTCCTCACATTCCAACTACCTATGGAGAGAAAATGGTTAGTAGGATGTTTAAAGAAACTATGTTTATTGAGAGAGGGAATGCCGACAATATCAAACAGCCCCCTAATCGCAGACATGGGGCAAAGACCTGTTCCCCCACCACTAAAGGCTGAAGCCATCTACACTGGAAGACTTCCTCCAATGTAGAATTTGACGATGCCAATAGAAGCAAAGAGTTCAGGTGCCTGCGATGACTTCTGCTCAGGATTATCCACCAGCTGATAAACATATCCTGTGAATCTATTCACTTGGGGCTGTCAACCCACAAACAAACAGAAAACACAGCGGAAGATTTTCTCTCCCCAGAAGCCCACCAGTGCAGCAAAATCAGGATCCATAATCAAGCTCAGAGCCATATATATGTCCAGTCCAGTGGGTTTATATGGTCAGCACCAGGACCCTGTGTAGTTGACCACTCCTCAGCAGGGTAGAAAAAAAGAAAAGTAGCCATAGTTGTCCAGATCAATAGGCCACACTAATCTGGCAGCCCTCCCCTTCCGTTCACTTCCACAAGAGAGTATCTCTTTCGAAAGGTACTAACGGTCTGCACCACGAGAAGGCGGGGTCGGACATTAGGTGCTAGGTATCACAAAATTCACAGGTCGGTTGGTCGTCCACCCAGAGAAGAAAAACAAAAAAGGGGTTAAGAAATCCAAGACCTACGAAGAGTCAAAGAACTAAAACTCCTTCTTGCAATTACTGCGAAAAGATTACTGACACGGTTTAGTAATAGGCTTGATCTGGAGGAAAATTGTTTTGAATCTGTTTTGACGAAGATCGCTGCCACTGGTTCTGGAAATTAATCGAAAAAGCACTGCCGAAAGTCCAGGTATGGACCAGCAATGGAGAGTCAGACAGCCGACCTGGCAGCAGCATTTGTCGAGACATTGCCACTGATTCCCCGCCCTGCCCACGGTCAGTAGGGGACACCGATGGGCTTGGAAAGGCCGCCGTCCGTCGGATGGGACGTTAAGCCGTGGCCCCGTGTGCGGGAGAGCCATACCTTGTGCACGTTAAAGAACACGCTGGATGACCTTGACGGGAGGCTACAATCTGTCTCCCAACAGCTGTTCCAGTGGGTCCCCTCCCCCAACCTTCTCTGAGCCTTCGGGGTCCATGTGACCTGGCCATTTAGCCCATGGTGTGCAAAAAAGTGCCGCTCAGAGGTAAAACAACCCAACATTAAAGAACACGCTGGATGGCCTTGATGGGAGGCTACCATCTGTCTCCCAACAGCTGTTCCAGTGGGTCCCCTCCCCCAATCTTCTCTGAGCCTTCGGGGTCCATGTGATCTAGCCATTTAGCCCATGGTGTGCAAAAAAGTGCCGCTCAGAGGTAAAACAACCCAATCCAATCCTTGCCCCTGATTCTTCAGATGTCCGGGCAAATGAGCAGAACATGATGGTTGATGTGGTGGACAGACGATGCAACTGCTGGGGGATCTTGGAAAGAACAAAGTGAGGTCGAGGCCGCCCAAAATATCAATCATGTAGGTTAATAACATTATATTTTTAATATAATGTCCAAGGCAAGACTGATAGCTTGAAACTGTGCTTTGAAAATGGAACATTGCAGTAGGATGAGTTCGCTAAGTTAACGTCAGCGCAGACTATGGCCGATACCATAGAATCTCTGGACTTTGAGCTCTCTGTGAAGAGCAGACTCCATTCGGAGCTCTTTGCCAAGTTTCATATGTAGAACGTAAAAATGTGTGCAATTGTAGTTTGGGTCTGGCCTAAATCCGTTATTAATGCATCCATTTGTACTCATCATTTCAACGGGGTATCAAAGAATGGCAACAGGTGAGACTTTCGGATGATGAGACTATGGTGAGACTTTGAGAAAAGCGAGCAATTGTGCTTTTAAAAATAAAATCAATCGTACTTTCAGAAAAAAGAAAAATATGACATTTCCGAATATTTATATCATGAAACATAATAAAATTCATCTTTAATAAAGAAAATAACTAATGAATAAACTAAAAATATTATATTGACCAATATTTAAAGTTAGCGGTAATTTTATGCAAAAAGGTAATTCATTAACGAACGTACTGCGTTACTTTGCTGTTTGGAATAACAGAAAGACCAAAGTTGAAGAGCTTCGCTACTCCCCACCAAATTTTAATCTAATACAATGTAGCTTTGGATAACAGGAAGCCCAAAATTGAGAAGCTTTTAACCTTCCCACTATATTTTAATCCAATCTAATACATTGTGTCTTGGGATAACAGGAAGCTTAAAGTTGGGAGGCTTTTAACCTTCCTACTATATTTTAATCCAATCTAATACATTGTGTCTTGGGATAACAGGAAGCTTAATCCCAATACATTTAATCCAATCTAATACATTGTGTCTTGGGATAACAGGAAGCTTAAAGTTGGGAGGCTTCTAACCTTCCCACTACATTTAATCCAATCTAATACATTGTGTCTTGGGATAACAGGAAGCTTAAAGTTGGGAGGCTTCTAACCTTCCCACTACATTTAATCCAATCTAATACATTGTGTCTTGGGATAACAGGAAGCTTAAAGTTGGGAGGCTTCTAACCTTCCCACTACATTTAATCCAATCTAATACATTGTGTCTTGGGATAACAGGAAGCTTAAATTTGGGAGGCTTCTAACCTTCCCACTACATTTAATCCAATCTAATACATTGTGTCTTGGGATAACAGGAAGCTTAAAGTTGGGAGGCTTCTAACCTTCCCACTACATTTAATCCAATCTAATACATTGTGTCTTGGGATAACAGGAAGCTTAAATTTGGGAGGCTTCTAACCTTCCCACTACATTTAATCCAATCTAATACATTGTGTCTTGGGATAACAGGAAGCTTAAAGTTGGGAGGCTTCTAACCTTCCCACTACATTTCATTTAATCTAATACATTGTCTTGGGATAACAGGAAGCTTAAAGTTGAGAGGCTTCTGACCTTCCCACTACATTTAATCCAATCTAATACATTGTGTCTTGGGATAACAGGAAGCTTAAAGTTGGGAGGCTTTTAACCTTCCCACTACATTTAATCCAATCTAATACATTGTGTCTTGGGATAACAGGAAGCTTAAAGTTGGGAGGCTTCTAACCTTCCCACTACATTTAATCCAATCTAATACATTGTGTCTTGGGATAACAGGAAGCTTAAAGTTGGGAGGCTTCTAACCTTCCCACTACATTTAATCCAATCTAATACATTGTGTCTTGGGATAACAGGAAGCTTAAAGTTGGGAGGCATTTAACCTTCCCACTACATTTAATCCAATCTAATACATTGTGTCTTGGGATAACAGGAAGCTTAAAATTGGGAGGCTTCTAACCTTCCCACTACATTTAATCCAATCTAATACATTGTGTCTTGGGATAACAGGAAGCTTAAATTTGGGAGGCTTCTAACCTTCCCACTACATTTAATCCAATCTAATACATTGTGTCTTGGGATAACAGGAAGCTTAAAGTTGGGAGGCTTCTAACCTTCCCACTACATTTAATCCAATCTAATACATTGTGTCTTGGGATAACAGGAAGCTTAAATTTGGGAGGCTTCTAACCTTCCCACTACATTTAATCCAATCTAATACATTGTGTCTTGGGATAACAGGAAGCTTAAAGTTGGGAGGCTTCTAACCTTCCCACTACATTTCATTTAATGTAATACATTGTGTCTTGGGATAACAGGAAGCTTAAAGTTGGGAGGCTTCTGACCTTCCCACTACATTTAATCCAATCTAATACATTGTGTTTTGGGATAACAGGAAGCTTAAAGTTGGGAGGCTTTTAACCTTCCCACTACATTTAATCCAATCTAATACATTGTGTCTTGGGATAACAGGAAGCTTAAAGTTGGGAGGCTTCTGACCTTCCCACTACATTTAATCCAATCTAATACATTGTGTCTTGGGGTAACAGGAAGCTTAAAGTTGGGAGGCTTCTAACCTTCCCACTACATTTAATCCAATCTAATACATTGTGTCTTGGGATAACAGGAAGCTTAAAGTTGGGAGGCTTCTAACCTTCCCACTACATTTAATCCAATCTAATACATTGTGTCTTGGGATAACAGGAAGCTTAAAGTTGGGAGGCTTTTAACCTTCCCACTACATTTAATCCAATCTAATACATTGTGTCTTGGGATAACAGGAAGCTTAAAGTTGGGAGGCTTCTAACCTTCCCACTACATTTAATCCAATCTAATACATTGTGTCGTGGGATAACAGGAAGCTTAAAGTTGGGAGGCTTCTAACCTTCCCACTACATTTAATCCAATCTAATACACTGTGTCTTGGGATAACAGGAAGCTTAAAGTTGGGAGGCTTTTAACCTTCCCACTACATTTAATCCAATCTAATACATTGTGTCTTGGGATAACAGGAAGCTTAAAGTTGGGAGGCTTTTAACCTTCCCACTACATTTAATCCAATCTAATACATTGTGTCTTGGGATAACAGGAAGCTTAAAGTTGGGAGGCTTCTAACCTTCCCACTACATTTAATCCAATTTAATACATTGTGTCTTGGATAACAGGAAGCTTAACGTTGGGAAGCTTCTAACCTTCCCACTATATTTAATCCAATCTAATACATTGTGTCTTGGGATAACAGGAAGCTTAAAATTGGGAGGCTTCTAACCTTCCCACTATATTTTAATCCAATCTAATACATTGTGTCTTGGGATAACAGGAAGCTTAAAGTTGGGAGGCTTCTAACCTTCCCACTACATTTAATCCAATCTAATACATTGTGTCTTGGGATAACAGGAAGCTTAAAGTTGGGAGGCTTCTAACCTTCCCACTACATTTAATCCAATCTAATACATTGTGTCTTAGGATAACAGGAAGCTTAAAGTTGGTAGGCTTCTAACCTTCCCACTACATTTAATCCAATCTAATACATTGTGTCTTGGGATAACAGGAAGCTTAAAGTTGGGAGGCTTCTAACCCCCCCACTACATTTAATCCAATCTAATACATTGTGTCTTGGGATAACAGGAAGCTTAAAGTTGGGAGGCTTTTAACCTTCCCACTACATTTAATCCAATCTAATACATTGTGTCTTGGGATAACAGGAAGCTTAAAGTTGGGAGGCTTTTAACCTTCCCACTACATTTAATCCAATCTAATACATTGTGTCTTGGGATAACAGGGAGCTTAAAGTTGGGAGGCTTCTAACCTTCCCACTACATTTAATCCAATCTAATACATTGTGTCTTGGATAACAGGTAGCTTAAAGTTGGGAAGCTTCTAACCTTCCCACTACATTTAATCCAATCTAATACATTGTGTCTTGGGATAACAGGAAGCTTAAAGTTGGGAGGCTTCTAACCTTCCCACTACATTTAATCCAATCTAATACATTGTGTCTTGGGATAACAGGAAGCTTAAAGTTGGGAGGCTTCTAACCTTCCCACTACATTTAATCCAATCTAATACATTGTGTCTTGGGATAACAGGAAGCTTAAAGTTGGGAGGCTTCTTACCTTCCCACTATATTTAATCCAATCTAATACATTGTCTTGGGATAACAGGAAGCTTAAAGTTGGGAGGCTTCTAACCTTCCCACTACATTTAATCCAATCTAATACATTGTGTCTTGGGATAATAGGAAGCTTAAAGTTGGGAGGCTTTTAACCTTCCCACTACATTTAATCCAATCTAATACATTGTGTCTTGGGATAACAGGAAGCTTAGAGTTGGGAGGCTTTTAACCTTCCCACTACATTTAATCCAATCTAATACATTGTGTCTTGGGATAACAGGGAGCTTAAAGTTGGGAGGCTTCTAACCTTCCCACTACATTTAATCCAATCTAATACATTGTGTCTTGGATAACAGGAAGCTTAAAGTTGGGAAGCTTCTAACCTTCCCACTACATTTAATCCAATCTAATACATTGTGTCTTGGGATAACAGGAAGCTTAAAGTTGGGAGGCTTCTAACCTTCCCACTATATTTTAATCCAATCTAATACATTGTGTCTTGGGATAACAGGAAGCTTAAAGTTGGGAGGCTTCTAACCTTCCCACTACATTTAATCCAATCTAATACATTGTGTCTTGGGATAACAGGAAGCTTAAAGTTGGGAGGCTTCTAACCTTCCCACTACATTTAATCCAATCTAATACATTGTGTCTTGGGATAACAGGAAGCTTAAAGTTGGGAGGCTTCTAACCTTCCCACTACATTTAATCCAATCTAATACATTGTGTCTTGGGATAACAGGAAGCTTAAAGTTGGGAGGCTTCTAACCTTCCCACTACATTTAATCCAATCTAATACATTGTGTCTTGGGATAACAGGAAGCTTAAAGTTGGGAGGCTTCTTACCTTCCCACTATATTTAATCCAATCTAATACATTGTCTTGGGATAACAGGAAGCTTAAAGTTGGGAGGCTTCTAACCTTCCCACTACATTTAATCCAATCTAATACATTGTGTCTTGGGATAACAGGAAGCTTAAAGTTGGGAGGCTTCTAACCTTCCCACTACATTTAATCCAATCTAATACATTGTGTCTTGGGATAACAGGAAGCTTAAAGTTGGGAGGCTTCTAACCTTCCCACTACATTTAATCCAATCTAATACATTGTGTCTTGGGATAACAGGAAGCTTAAAGTTGGGAGGCTTCTAACCTTCCCACTACATTTAATCCAATCTAATACATTGTGTCTTGGGATAACAGGAAGCTTAAAGTTGGGAGGCTTCTAACCTTCCCACTACATTTAATCCAATCTAATACATTGTGTCTTGGATAACAGGAAGCTTAAAGTTGGGAAGCTTCTAACCTTCCCACTACATTTAATCCAATCTAATACATTGTGTCTTGGGATAACAGGAAGCTTAAAGTTGGGAGGCTTCTAACCTTCCCACTACATTTAATCCAATCTAATACATTGTGTCTTGGGATAACAGGAAGCTTAAAGTTGGGAGGCTTCTAACCTTCCCACTACATTTAATCCAATCTAATACATTGTGTCTTGGGATAACAGGAAGCTTAAAGTTGGGAGGCTTCTAACCTTCCCACTACATTTAATCCAATCTAATACATTGTGTCTTGGGATAACAGGAAGCTTAAAGTTGGGAGGCTTCTAACCTTCCCACTACATTTAATCCAATCTAATACATTGTGTCTTGGGATAACAGGAAGCTTAAAGTTGGGAGGCTTCTAACCTTCCCACTACATTTAATCCAATCTAATACATTGTGTCTTGGGATAACAGGAAGCTTAAAGTTGGGAGGCTTCTTACCTTCCCACTATATTTAATCCAATCTAATACATTGTCTTGGGATAACAGGAAGCTTAAAGTTGGGAGGCTTCTAACCTAAATAAACTTCTAACCTAAACCTTCTAATATAACAGCATAAGGCACGGATGTGTGTGCTGTTTTTCTGCTGAAGCCCCGTCATCCTCACAGACCTACTATGGCGTATTAACTGACAGGCTCTTGTCAGACCTCTGTGGCAAGCAGCTGCTTGAGGAGGTATTTTTTTTAATCGCAAGTGACTATCGTCTAAAATTTTTCTAAAGCAAAATACTTGTTGCATTTGCTAAACATTCCATTGGTTTGAACTTCCACTAATAAGGGTGTTAAGGTTTTTTAAAAACTTACTGGTATATAAGGGCCTGGCTCTTACATCACAATGGCTGTTTGGTGAATAAATAAAATAAAAAAATAAATACCCCCTCAAGCAGCTGCTTGCCACAGAGGTCTGACAGGAGCCTGTCAGTTTATATGCCATAATAGAAGGTCTGTGAGGATGGCAGGACCTCAGCACGGTGAATAAATATGTGATGTAAATAATTAGTTAAAAAAAATCGACCTCAGCACGGTGAATAAATATGTGATATAAATAATTAGTTAAAAAATCGCACTTTTTATGTGCTAGGGGCCGGCGCTTTTAATAAAAATTGAAAATTAAATTACCCTCAATCTGCTGCTTGTCAAAGAGGTCTGCAGCAACAGGAGCTTTTTAGTATAATATGCGATAGAGAAAATCTATGTGGAAAGCGAAATCTTAGCAGAAGGACAGCATATGATAAAAATTATCAGGAAGTTGAACCAAGGTCCTTTTTTTTTATCAGCAGCCAATCACTCTAACTACTAGGCTAACAGGACGGTTGGTCGAGTGTTTAGTGTCGAGTGGCTAGTGATCAAGACGGGTTCAAATTAATAGTCATTTTACTCCTGTTTCCCTGAGGGCAAAGGAGGATAATTAAATTTTGGTTTTTGAAAACAAGCACTCCTTAATCGCCAGGACGGTGGTTGGCTGAGACGGCAGAGTGCTCCAGGCTTGCAATCTGCAGTTCCCAAGTTTGAGTCCCAATTGCATGCGTTGGGAACTCTGATGGCCTTAAAAAGGTCACCATCCGTCGGTTGGACATTAAGCCGTGGACATTTGTACAGAAGAGCCATGACTGTACGTTAAAGAACATGATGAGTGACTTTGGCTGGAAGCTTCTTTCTGCTAATAGCTGTCCAAAGAATTTCCTTCCTTAACTCAGACTGAACCCTTGGGGGTCCTTGTGACCTGGCCCAACTTCAACTCTTGGAGTCTTTGTGACCTGGCCCAGCTTGAACCCTTGGGGGTCCTTGTGACCTGGCCCAGTTCCAACTATTGGGGCCTTGTGACCTGGCCCAGCTCCAACCATTGGGATCCTTGTGACCTGCCCCAGCTCCAACCCTTTGGATCCTTGCAACCTGGCCCAACTTCAACCTGTGGATTCCTTGTAGCTTGGCCCAGTTTCAACCCTTATAATCTGGCCCAGCTTCAATCTCTGGAGTCCTTGTAACCTGGCCCAGCGTCAACCCTTGGAGTCCTTGTGACCTGGTCCAGTTTTCTCTGGGGTCCTTGTAACCTGGTCCAGCTGGTGCCACACTCTCCCTTCTGGTCGTTGTGACAAGCCTCAGAATTTCAAGATTGAGCCCACTCTTTGGGGTCCTTATCAACTGCCCATTTAGCCCATGATGTGGACAAAGCCGCTGTTTAGTAGTACTGCATGCCAAACCAGCCGTTATCCAAAAAAAAGCGATTAGACTATTTTTTTTGTTATTTGCTTTTTTGCAATTCTTTTCCAGTCACCTGTTCCTGTGACAGCAAATAACCATCTGGGCTTCCAATCTTTTCCGACACATTTCCTTTAAGTCAAATCACTTCCACATTTCGCAAAATCTGTACGCTGTTTAAACTAAAAAGTCTACGTGCCCCTGTTTCGTCAAAATTTAGAAAATAAATTTGAACTGAATAACTTCGAAACGGACTTCAGAAGAAACAATTTTAAAAGCTATTGAGAGCCGAAGCAATTCTTATATATAAATTCATTTACAGTTTTTGGCAAATTGAATTCCACCGGCTCTTTCTAAATCTTTTTTTTTAGATTTTTCTTTAAGAACGTATGTACCTGTTCAATCTCCGATAACTTTTTGTTTCTGCTCGTAACAGTTTTCATTTTGTAAACTGAAGCAAAATCAAAATATACAATTTAAATCCAACATGTATTCCTTGAAAGAATAAAATAATCACTCTAGTTGTTTGGAATATTTTAAAACGGCTTTAACTTATCACATGTGATGCTAAATATGAAAATTATTTACTAAAATAAAATACTTCCAGTCAAAAAGAGAAGTAAATATTTATATAAATTAAATTCAGATGTTATGTTCGAAGCTTAAATATGGCTGTCTTCAGAACCTTTTCGCCAAAACCACTCGGCTCTCAGGTAAAAGAGACACAATGAAAAAGAGGGACAGTTGTGAGTTTGTAATGGTAGCCGTCCGACAAATAGACAGTTCCTCCGTGTGTAGGTTGGGTTACAGTTTTTGCCTCTCAGTGGCAGCTTTTTGACAAAATGGGCTAAGAGAAAATTGAAGAAAAGGATCCATTGGACATCTCTTACATAAAAGATGGGAACCTGCAATCAAGGTCATCTAGTAACTTTTCTTTAACGTGCATAGGGTATAGATGAGTTGTACACGGAACCACGCCTTAACGTCCCATCCGATTGACGGTGAGCTTTCCAAATCCATCAGTATCCCCTTCTTCTCCCTGAGGACAAGATAGGAGTTAGTGGAAGTAATTCTCAATGCATGAACAAACTGGGGCTTGAAATGCAACTTCCAAGCCTGGCGGATAACCGTCTGAGACAAGCACAACTTCCTTTCTCAATGCCCCCCCCCCCCCAGTGTTGTGCAGCACAGCTACGACCTAACCATTTAGACTATTATATGCAAAAACAGTGAGTGACTCAGAGTTAAAACAAGCGAACACAACCTAAATATTTAATAAAGTATAATAAATAAAATAAATATCCCCTCAAGCAGCTGCTTGCCACAGAGGTCTGACAGGAGCCCGTCAGTTTATATGCCATAGTAGAAGGTCTGTGAGGATGACAGGACCTCAGCAGAAAAACAACACACACACATCCATGCCTAATCCGGGGCTCGAACCCAGGTCCCTTAGATCAGTAGCCAAGCGCGCTAACCACTCGGCCATGGGACATGTTTATATATATATAGTATATTAATATTTAATGTTAATTTAATATTATGAACGATTTTCTCATGGAGAGGAACGGATGTTTCTTTTCTGTGTTGTTTTTCTGGTACTGAGGTCTCGACTTCCTCGCATATCTCTTCTACAACGTATTGCAAACTGAAAGTAATCATGAGCTTTTTAAACAACAATAGCCAGGAGTTTAATTTTAACATATTAATATATTAAATAATTTGTGTAACTTTTTTGGTACACAAAATTAATAAAAGTTTTGCAGGTGTATTAATTTATATAATAATTCCCCACTGGAGCATTGCGAGAGTTTATTACTAATAACAGCTTTATTTATGTATTGTGTATTATTTGTATTTATTAATGCATTGTGAGGAAGTCTAATGAATCAACTATTCTTCTTCCTAAACCCATATTGCCTATCTGCAATTATTTTGAATTTATCTAAAAAATTCTTAACATATTTCTATATATATTTTTCTAAAACTTTTTCAATAACTGATAAGATCACGATCGGTCTATAATTACTATATACATATTTCTCGATCTCGTTTTAAATATAAGAAGCACAACTGTCGTTTTGAGTGTGTTAAGAACAATGCTAGTGTTCAAACTCAATTAATCGTTGCAGATTCTCAGAAAAACATTCTGTATTGTTTTCTATACAGGGTGTTTTCACATATCGTAGCCATTGCATTACTTATTTCCGTGTCGCTAACGATCTGCAGAATCTCATCCTGATTTGCTGGGGCGGGGATGGCTCAGTCGGTAGCGCGCCAGGCTCGTAATCTGTAGTTCCCAGGTTCGAGTCCCAGCTGGGTCAGCGTTGAGATTTATCTCCGCAAAAATTCCCTGCCCACGGTCAGTAGGGGACACCGATGGGTTTGGAAAGATCGCCGTCCGACGGATGGGACGTTAAGCCGTGGCCCCGTGTGCGGGAGAGCCATACCCTGTGCACGTTAAAGAACACGCTGGGTGGCCTTGACGGGGGCTACCATCTGTCTCCCAACAGCTGTTCCAGTGGGTCCTCTCCTCCAACCTTCTCCGAGTCTTCGGGGTCCATGTGAGCTGGCCATTTAGCCCATGGTGTGCAAAAAAGTGCCGCTCAGAGGTAAAACAACCCAACCCTGATTTGCTTCAGGTATAGAAAAGAAACTAAATTAGAAGGTATAATATTGGGTTGTTTTACCTCTGAGCGTCACATTTTTGCGCACAATGGACTAAATGGCCAGGTCACAAGGACCTCGAAGGCTCAGAGAAGGTTGGGGGAGGGGACCCTCTGGACAGCTGTTGAGTGACAGATGGTAGCCTCCCGTCAAGGCTATCCAACGTATTCTTTGACGTGCACACGGAGCCACGGTTTATCGTTCTAACAGACGGCGGCCTTTCCAAGCCTATAGGTGTTCTCTACTGACTGTGAGCAGGGTGGGGAATTTTGCGGAAATAAATCTCAATCCTCTTCCAGGCTGGACTCGAACCTGGGAACTGCCTGGCGCGCTACAAACTGAGCCATCCCGCCCTAATAAGGTGTAATAATCTCGTTAACTTCTATATCTATATTTTTTGAATATCTCAGGTTGAAATTTTCGGTAACACTAGAAAAGAATTTGTTAAAATCATGCTGAAATGTTTCTATTAGAGGATAGGAAGGGGATCATCTCTACTCGTCTTACTTTTTTTCTTCGGGTCCAAGCATTTTTATTATTTAGTTTTATTATTTTTTTATTAGCATTTTATTTATTTTAGTTTCCAAGCATTTTTATTATTTAGCATTATGATATTTAATAATAAATACGAATAATTTTCTTTCTAAATCAAATATAATTTTCGATAAACGTTGCAAGAAAATCAGCAAATGAATCTTCCAGTAATAATAACAGAAACTAAAATATAAGAATTATCTAGATGTTAGGACTACCCATGCTGACGTCACAACTGGGTCCCATGGCTTCCTGTTGTAGGAGGTGTTGGTTTGTACTCAAATGAACCTGTCATTTTGGTATGCCAATTCCTTCTCTTCACTCGGAGTCATTCCTTCATTTTTCATTACTTGGAATCTGGTGCAAATCACTTCGATACTACGAATATAGGGCTTTTCGCTTCCTGAAACTTTACGAACTTTAAATATTATTCCACTAACTCACTTATAAAGTTACTGAACTACTCCTAAGTGCAATATTTCCACCAGCAGAGAGTGCGGACAAGACTCGGAAGCCAATCACTGTTGCTTCTCGTCCATCAACTCAACACTAATCACTATTCACAGGTACCGAGCAACGGATTTCAGCTGCTGTGCTTCACAACAAATCGAATCTATTCAAACTCTCCTTTCCTCTTCGCTTCATTTGCAGTTTCCCAGATATCCTCTCGTGCATCATAACCAATTACATTTTGCATGAAGAGACCTTAAAATTAACCATTGGCAATGTCGTCGACAATTTTGTGGACTTTACTCTCCGACATGCATTGAGACATTTCCATTGTGCGAATCGAAAGACATTCAGAGCTTCCTAACTCTGAAAAATGCTTTTTACGGAAAAATGTGAAAAAATTAAGTTTCCTGTTTAAAACCAATTCTTATCACTAACAACATTGGACACCATAGCACAACACATTTTTTAACCCTAGCACAACACTTTTTAAGTTTAAGTTGCAACACACTTTTAACAAGGTAATGGTCAGATCCAATTTCAGCTCCCCTATATGCCCTGGTATTCCTAACAGAACTAGCCCATTTGCTGTTAATTAATATATAATCAATCATATTCTTATGCAGCCCATCAGGTGAAACCCACGTGTATTTATGTATGTCGCGGTGTTTGTAATAAGTGTTAGTTATTTTGAATCCATTGAGTTTACTTACCTGTAGGAGACGTTGCCCATTGCCATTGCAGCTACCAATATACCAAAAGGGCCTATTACTCCTCCCCAAAGGTCAGAGTAGGTACCAACTCTGGCATGAAGTCACCAAGAACAAGGGTAATATCTCCTTTCTTGACAGAATTCAAAATATCCTGAAGTTGTCCATAAAACCTATCCTTCTCATCCTCATCGGCATCTTCAGTGGGGGCATAAGAGCAGATAACATTCAAGTCTTTAACGCTTGTCTGAAATTTTGCTGTAAGAAACCTTACATTAATGCACTCATATCCTAGAAGAGCATTACTAGCATGTCTGCTGAGCAGCAGACCCACGCCTTGGTGATGCTTATTGTCGTCCCTCCCTGAAAAGAGAAATTTAAGATTATTTTTATGAATCTGACCTTTATCGGTCCATCTGGTCTCTTGCAAGCCGAGAATATCTAAATTATAATGGTGGAATTCTTGTGTGAGGATATCAAGAGAAAAAGCTCTGTGCAGAGTCCTCACATTCCAGCTACCTATGGAGAGAAAATGGTTAGTGGGATGTTTAAAGAAATTACGTTTATTGAGAGAGGGAATGCCGACAATATCAAACAGCCCCCTAATCGCAGACATGGGGCAAAGACCCGTTTCCCCACCACTAAAGGCTGAAGCCATCTACACTGGAAGACTTCCTCCAATGTAGAATTTGACGATGCCAATAGAAGCAAAGAGTTCAGGTGCCTGCGATGACCTCTGCTCAGGATTATCCACCAGCTGATAAACATATCCTGTGAATCTATTCACTTGGGGCTGTCAACCCACAAACAAACAGAAAACACAGCGGAAGATTTTCTCTCCACAGAAGCCCACCAGTGCAGCAAAATCAGGATCCATAATCAAGCTCAGAGCCATATATATGTCCAGTCCAATAGGTTTATATGGTCAGCACCAGGACCCTGTGTGGTTGACCACTCCTCAGCAGGGTAGAAAAAAAAAGAAAAGTAACCATAGTTGTCCAGATCAGTAAGCCACACTAATCTGGCAGCCCTCCCCTTCCGTTCACTTCCACAAGAGAGTATCTCTATTGAAAGGTACTAACGGTCTGCACCACGA
This sequence comes from Ryuthela nishihirai, assembly GCA_038380435.1. NCBI lineage: Eukaryota > Metazoa > Arthropoda > Arachnida > Araneae > Heptathelidae > Ryuthela > Ryuthela nishihirai. The sequence continues at coordinate 54,797,348 of JAWZYU010000022.1, forward strand.
GAAGGCGGGGTCGGACATTAGATGCTAGGTATCACAAAATTCACAGGTCGGTTGGTCGTCCACCCAGAGAAGAAAAACAAAAAAGGGGTTAAGAAATCCAAGACCTACGAAGAGCCAAGCAACTAAACCTTCCTTCTTGCAATTACTGCGAAAAGATTACTGACACGGTTTGGTAATAGGCTTGATCTGGAGGAAAATTGTTTTGAATCTGTTTTGGCGAAGATCGCTGCCACTGGTTCTGGGAATTGATCGAAAAAACAATGCCGAAAGTCTAGGTATGGAACAGCAATGGAGAGTCAGACAGCCGACCTGGCAGCAGCATTTGTCGAGACATTGCCCCTGATTCCCCGCCCTGCCCACGGTCAGTAGGGGACACCGATGGGCTTGGAAAGGCCGCCGTCCGTCGGATGGGACGTTAAGCCGTGGCCCCGTGTGCGGGAGAGCCATACCTTGTGCACGTTAAAGAACACGCTGGATGGCCTTGACGGGAGGCTACCATCTGTCTCCCAACAGCTGTTCCAGTGGGTCCCCTCCCCCAACCTTCTCTGAGCCTTCGGGGTCCATGTGACCTAGCCATTTAGCCCATGGTGTGCAAAAAAGTGCCGCTCAGAGGTAAAACAACCCAATCCAATCCTTGCCCCTGATTCTTCAGATGTCCGGGCAAATGAACAGAACATGATGGTTGATGTGGTGGACAGACGATGCAACTGCTGGGGGATCTTGGAAAGAACAAAGTGAGGTCGAGGCCGCCCAAAAGATCAATCATGTAGGTTAATAACATTATATTTTTAATATAATGTCCAAGGCAAGACTGATAGCTTGAAACTGTGCTTTGAAAATGGAACATTGCAGTAGGATGAGTTCGCTAAGTTAACGTCAGCGCAGACTATGGCCGATACCATAGAATCTCTGGACTTTGAGCTCTCTGTGAAGAGCAGACTCCATTCGGAGCTCTTTGCCAAGTTTCATATGTAGAACGTAAAAATGTGTGCAATTGTAGTTTGGGTCTGGCCTAAATCCGTTATTAATGCATCCATTTGTACTCATCATTTCAACGGGGTATCAAAGAAGGGCAACAGGTGAGACTTTCGGATGATGAGACTATGGTGAGACTGAGAAAAGCGAGAAATTGTGCTTTTAAAAATAAAATCAATCGTACTTTCACAAAAAAGAAAAATATGACATTCCCAAATATTTATATCATGAAACATAATAAAATTCATCTTTAATAAAGAATATAACTAATGAATAACCTAAAAATATTATATTGACCAATATTTAAAGTTAGCGGTAATTTTATGCAAAAAACGTAATTCATTAACGAACGTACTGCGTTACTTTGCTGTTTGGAATAACTGGAAGACCAAAGTTGAAGAGCTTCGGTACTCCCCACCAAATTTTAATATAATACAATGTAGCTTCGGATAACAGGAAGCCCAAAATTGAGAAGCTTTTAACCTTCCCACTATATTTTAATCTAATACATTGTGTCTTGGGATAACAGGAAGCTTAAAGTTGGGAGGTTTCTAACCTTCCCACTATATTTTAATCTAATACATTGTGTCTTGGGATAACAGGAAGCTTAAAGTTGGGAGGTTTCTAACCTTCCCACTACATTTAATCCAATCTAATACATTGTGTCTTGGGATAACAGGAAGCTTAAAGTTGGGAGGCTTCTAACCTTCCCACTACATTTAATCCAATCTAATACATTGTGTCTTGGGATAACAGGAAGCCCGAAGTTGAGATGCTTCTAACCCTTCTTGCCACATTTTAATCTAATACGTTGGCGGAAGGTGTGTAGATAAGTTAAGAACTGTTGGAGCATGAACTGCGCGTTCCTATAGGCTTTCCAATGGTCAACACTTCGCCTAGCTTGAGTAGCAGTTGGGAGAATGGGGGATGAATTTATGAGACTGGGACAGTTAAAGCTCTTACGGTCTCATAGATTAGGAGTTTATTGACAGGCTATGGGAAAACACTTCAAGCTTTAACTGCGCAGTCTCCATGTTTGCAAATCATTTGTGTTTCAGAAACATAACCAGATATATCCCATGACTCATTGCGTCACTCTTTTCGAATACACAACAACAATATATTAAAAACAACATCACAGCTCTTCGGAAAACCAACATCTCGACATCAATGGAGGAGTTGAAGAGCGGGAGAGCTGGAAAAACGACTAAATCCTTTCCAAGCGAGTGTTGATATTTCGCAGCCATTTTTCCGTTTAACCTCTCGAGAAATAGAAAATAGGCTGAAAAAAGTAAAAAATATACAAATAAATGAAACGGTCAACGAGATATAGAAAAGTCCATCCATTCACCCGTCAGCTGGATTTACCTTTATAAACCACCACCACGAGCTGACTCTGCAGAGACAGCAAAGGTGATGCGTTGTCATGGCAATGGGGTAAAAGGAATTTCGCATGTTGTCGATGTGGTGCGAATATTGAGGCTTCGCGGAATGTGTTTTGTTAAGCCTTTTATTGCTTCCATCCTCGCTCGGTATCGCGTCGTCTGCTGAAGAGCGAATCTTTCTCCCGCCATGGCAGTGACAACCTGGGACAATCGCAATGAAATGGCCAACCAATCACAGCTCAGTAAAAGAAGTTCAAAAATAGCTCTTCGAATAGATACATCTGGAATGCACGGATGAGACAGGAAATCAAAGACATAAAGTAATAGAAGGGAGTGATGACGCTTTTTGTGCACGACAAGCTAAATGGCCAAGTCACAAGAACCCCAAGGGCTCAGAGTTAAATAGGTTGTTGTGGGTTGTTTTACCTCTGAGCGGCACTTTTTTGCACACCATGGGCTAAATGGCCAGGTTACATGGACCCCGAAAGTTCAGAGAAGGTTGGGAGAGGTGACCCACTGGAACAGCTGTTGGGAGACATGGTAGCCTCCCGTCAAGGCCATCCAGCGTGTTCTTTAACGTGCACAGGGTATGTCTCTCCCGTACACGGGAGAACGTCCCATCCGACGGACGGCGGCCTTTCCAAGCCCATCGGTGTCTCCTACTGACCGTGGGCAGGGCGGGGAATTTTGCGGAGATAAATCTCAACGCTGACCCAGCTGGGACTCGAACCTGGGAACTACAGATTACGAGCCTGGCGCGCTACCGACTAAGCCACCCCCGCCCCAGAGTTAAATAGGGAAGGGGACCTATTGACAATTGTTGAAAGTTAAAGAGAAACTTCTTGTCAAATCATCTTGTTTATTCTTTTACACATAGATGAATAAAAATAAATAAATAAATACCCCCTCAAGCAGCTGCTTGCCACAGAGGTCTGACAGGAGCCTGTCAGTTTATATGCCACAGTAGGAGATCTGAGAGGATTGCAGGACCTCAGCAGAAAAACGACACATACATCCTTGCCTTAACCGGGACTCGAACCCAAGTCTCTTAGATCAGTAGCCAAACGCGCTAACCACTCGGCCACGGGACGGATCTTACACATAGAGCCACGGCTTAATGTCTCATTTAATGGTGGAGGTCATTCCAAGGTCATTGACACATACATCTCAACGAAACCAGAGTGAGAGTTTTTGTTGTGTTTTTTTTTACGTCAAACGGCACTTTTTCGCACACAATGGGTCAATTAGCAGGTCACAAGGACCCCGAGGAGTCAGAGAAGGCTGGGAGAAGAGGACTCACTGGACATCTGTTTCGAAAAAGATGGTAGCATCCTGTCAAGACCATCCAGCGTGTTCTTTAACGTGCACAGGGTATGGTTCTCCCCACGCGGTTTCACGACTTAACGTCCCCATCCGACGGATGGACGGACGGCCATTCCAATCCCTTCAGTGCCCCCTGATGACCTCGGGCAGGGTGGGGATTTTGCGGAGCGGAAGGAATGATAAGAGAAGAAATTAACATTCAGAACAGTGATTTCACGCCTTACTCCCAGTGGTGGCGGGGGGGGGGGGGTTGTTTTACCTCTGAGCGGCACTTTTTTGCACACCATGGGCTAAATGGCCAGGTCACATGGACCCCGAAGGCTCAGAGAAGGTTGGGGGAGGGGACCCACTGGAACAGCTGTTGGGAGACAGATGGTAGCCTCTCGTCAAGGCCATCCAGCGTGTTCTTTAACGTTGGGTTGATTTTATTTCTGAGTGGCACTTTTTGCACACCATGGGCTAAATGGCCAGGTCACATGGACCCCGAAGGCTCAGAGAAGGTTGGGGGAGGGAACCCACTGGAACAGCTGTTGGGAGACAGATGGTAGCCTCCCGTCAAGGCCATCCAGCGTGTTCTTTAACGTGCACAGGGTATGGCTCTCCCACACACGGAGCCACGGCTTAATGTCCCATCCGACGGACGACGGCCTTTCCAAGCCCATCGGTGTCCCCTACTGACCGTGGGCAGGGCGGGAGAATTTTCGGAGATAAATCTCAACGCTGACCCAGCTGAGACTCGAACCTGGGAACTACAGATTACGAGCCTGACGCGCTACCGATTGAGCCCCGCCCGCCCCGCGAGGCGGGGGGGGGACAAATAGTTTTAAGAGCAAATGAAAAAGGAAAAAGGTTTCTGGTTTAATAGGTAGTAATAAAATATTTCCATTCGCATTTTCTGAGTCATCCATTAGTTAGAATTTCCATCTTTAGAGGGCTAATTTCAGATTCGGTAACGATCATCAGAGCAATTTCTTTCCAGTTGTAGTTTAAATATTCAGAGCATGTCATTAGCAAAGAAATACATCACTACCAGAAATTGTAACCTAATACTGACTAATACTGATATTTCACCTCCAAGATATATTAGTATTATATGAAATAACTACATTTCTAATTAATATTTAAAGATATAATTATGAATCACTACCGGTAATATTTCATTTATTTCTTTTATATTAAGATAATTCATTATATTTTTATTTCATTATAATTTAAGAATGTAAGTGTTTTACCCTCATTGTTGTTAATATAATTCAACCCACGACCGATTTCTTTTTTGCAATATACTATTTTCTACAAAATGATTAGAATTTTTAAATCCCCTGTCGCAAATAGCCAATAAGTTTCATGGAAAATAAATTCGCAACAACACTTTACATGGCGTTATTTTATAGGTGCTTGGAGAGAGATCTGATGCCTGAATACATTGGAAGAAGGAACATTTTTAAGTACTTTTATGCTTCTCGTAATGCATCAGCCGAAACATTACATTGCTTTTTTATGTTACCATCTTTTCACTCAATCTTGAGCACGAAATGTCCTTCTATATTGCTCTGTTACATTTAATATTACTGTCGAGAACTTATTGCAGAGAGCTTTAGATGCAGATCAATGACAAAAATGGAGTTGATTCAAGAAAAAAAAATTAATTTGTACTTATTTCGTGAAATAAATTACCGGTAATTTCAAAACATCCATTAAATATTTAAAATTTTATTTTTACAAAATAACTTTTTTATGAATTAATTTATGAAATTCGCATGCAACCAAAGGCCATGGAAGTCTAACCAAATTAATTTGATGAATTCCGCAAACACGTATTTTTTTTTAATTTCATTGTTCATATTATATCTTGAGATATTTCTACGAATTAATACATCTTATATTAATTAATTAATAATATCTAAAATATTAAGTTTTGATTAATATATATGTTAATTACAGTTCAATATTTTTCATTAGTAAAAAGGTTGTAGCTTTTTTATTGCTGTGCTCCTTTCAACTACCTTTCTTTAAAACACTTTTATTGATTCACTGTAATAAAATTTAACCCATCGTTTACTGCAGACTTTTAGTAATTTATTATTTTCTATAATTTTTCAGATATATATCTTTTTTCAGCATTTTTATTACTCCATTAAATTGCTTATATTAAGAGTAAATTTTTTTTTGTTTTAGCGCGCTTGGCTACTGATCTACGGGACCTGGGTTCGAGCCCCGGATAAGGCATGGTTGTATGTGTTGTTTTTCTGCTGAGGTCCTGCCATCCTCTCAGATCTTCTACTTTGGCATATAAACTGACAGGCTCCTTCCTGTCAGACCTCTGTGGCAAACAGCTGCTTGAGGGGGTATTTATTTTATTTTTTTATATCAGGCATATATATGAAGGAACACAAAAGATATATTTGGGTAATAAAATCCGTTAAACGAGTTATGTGCCATTATTTTTTGATTAAATATTGTCATAATTAGATAAAAAGGCTATGAGAGACTTGTGATACAATAAATTGTCAGATAAATCATTCTGTCGCCGTATCATGATTTTCAATGAGACAATCTTGATTTCTCTCTCATATATTAATATCAAAATAAAAATAAAAAAATAAATACCCCCTCAAGCAGCTGCTTGCCACAGTAGTCTGACAGGAGCCTGTCAGTTTATATGCCATGGTAGGTCTGAGAGGATGGCAGGACCTCAGCAGAAAAACAACACCCATGCCTTATCCGGGGCTCGAACCCAGGTCCCTTAGATCAGTAGCCTGGCGCGCTAACCACTCGGCCATGGGATGGCTAAAAAAATACCCCTCAAGCAGCTGCTTGCCACAGAGGTCTGACAGGAGCCTGTCAGTTTATATGCCAAAGTTGAAGGTCTGAGAGGATGGCAGGACCTCAGCAGAAAAACGACACAAACAGCCATGCCTTACCCGGGGCTCGAACCCAGGTCCCTTAGATCAGTAGCCAAGCGCGCTAACCACTAGGCCACGGGACGGCAAAATAAAAATGAAATGTAAAAATTAATTACTCAATTTATGGACATCATCTCAAAATATATAAATCTCTGTAAAAACACAAGATAAACATAACACTAATTTACTAGAAAGATAACGAATATTTACTATATACATGTATGTAGCAGGCAGACTTACCACTTGTGCAGGCAATCCAAACAATCTATGGAATGAGTGCATGTTTTCATTACAATCATGTCCGTCCTAACGAACCATTTAGACGACCAACTTTAATATCAAAGAGGCAGCACAATTGCAGCTTTCTCCAACAATTTCGCTGATCGTGTTATATTACAGATGATTATTAATGGTGCGTAAGGCAATCACAGTGCTGTTGATTACTCTGCCGAGAAACATCAACTCCATCGCTAATATATTTCGGACTACTTTATTAAGGTTTCTTAGTAGCCTAGGTAACGATGCCCTAATAATTATATAAGCAGACTTAAAGATTTTGTAAAGTATTTAATGAACTGAGAAGTAAAAACGGTGATCAAGATCAGATGATCGAAAAATGCACTAATACAAACTGATAAAAAAAAAAGTAACTGAATATATTTATATACTGCACCCTGACAAAAAAAACTCTCTTGGTTTAGTTGTTTTACCTCTGAGGGGCACTTCATTTGTACAAAATGGGCTAAATGATCTGGTTACAAGGTTGGGTTGTTTTCCCTCTGAGCGGCACTTTTTTGCACACCATGGGCTAAATGGCCAGGTCACACGAACCCCGAAGGTTCAGAGAAGGTTGGGGGAGGGGACCCACTGGAACAGCTGTTGGGAGACAGATGGTAGCCTCCCGTCAAGGCCATCCAGCGTGTTCTTTAACGTTGTTCATTGAGCAGTTTTACCTCTGAGCGGCACTTTTTTGTACACCATGGGCTAAATGGCCAGGTCACACGAACCCCGAAGGTTCAGAGAAGGTTGGGGGAGGGGACCCACTGGAACAGCTGTTGGGAGACAGATGGTAGCCTCCCGTCAAGGCCATCCAGCGTGTTCTTTAACGTTGTTCATTGAGCAGTTTTACCTCTGAGAGGCACTTTTTTGTACACCATGGGCTAAATGGCCAGGTCACAAGGACCCCGAAGGCTCAGAGAAGGTTGGGGGAGGGGACCCACTGGAACAGCTGTTGGGAGACAGATGGTAGCCTCCCGTCAAGGCCATCCAGCGTGTTCTTTAACGTGCACAGGGTATGGCTTCCCGCACACGAGGCCACGGCTTAACGTCCCATCCGACGGACGGCGGCCTTTCCAAGACCATCGGTGTACCCTACTGACCGTGGGCAGGGCGGGGAATTTTGCGGACTGGTTACAAGGTTTCTAAGGTTCATAGAAGGTTGAGGGAAGGGAATCGAATGGACAACTGTTCGGAGACAGATGATAGCCGCCGGTAAGGTCATCCAGTATCTTCTTTAACCTTCACAGGATTTGGCTTTCCTGCATAAGGAGCCACGGTTTAATGATTCATCCGATGGACGGCAGCCTTTGCAAACCCAATGGTTTCTTATTTTTTCACCTCCTGTAACAGAAGGCCAGTGGACCTAATTTATGACGTCACTTAAGTAGTCCTTCTTCTTCAATATAAACTATGATTCCGGAATCACTCGGGACCTTTCGCTCCTCTCCTCCTGAAATTCTATTAAGAAAGGTTCATGCGCTATGTGGGAGAGTCTTCTCAATTGAGCCACAGTATGGGAAACTTAAATTTTAAAAGCAAAACCATAAAATAATCTGTAATCTTGGACATTCCAAAGTTTTCTGAAGGCAGGAGGTTGTTCAGTAGAAACTGAAAGTTCTTGGTTAACATCATTAAAATATTAAGAGCGATTGATCTTTTAACGCAGATACATCATGGTACCATTTGGGAATTAAATCAAATTCTGTCAATCAATCTGGTATCCTTTAAAAATTGTAATATTAATTTAAAAGTATATTTTCTTTTTATCAAATTCTGATGTCCGAGTAGATCTTTGACTGTAAATTCTTTGAGTAATAAATATCTTGAGTATAATTCCTTAATTCCAATTTCTTCCAGTGAGTGAAACATTTGATCTCTATGAGTATCAAATTTGCTGCAATTAAGTAAGACGTGAGAGAGTGTTTCTTTTGTTCTACGTGTATCACAGGAAGATGACTCAGCTCTGTTCATCTTATGCATTTGATCATTCAGTCTTGTGGTCCCTGTTCTGAGCCTGGTAATGGGCCAGGTTGGTAATCTGTAGTTCCCAGGTTCGAGTCCCAGCTGGGTCAGCGTTGAGATTTATCTCCGCAAAATTCCCCGCCTTGCCCACGGTCAGTAGGGGACACCGATGGGCTTGGAAAGGCCGCCGTCCGTCGGATGGGACGTTAAGCCGTGGCCCCGTGTGCGGGAGAGACATACCCTGTGCACGTTAAAGAACACGCTGGATGGCCTTGACGGGAGGCTACCATCTCTCTCCCAACAGCTGTTCCAGTGGGTTCCCTCCCCCAACCTTCTGAGCCTTTGGGGTCCATGTGACATGGCCATTTAGCCCATGGTGTGCAAAAAAGTGCCGCTCAGAGGTAAAACAACCCAACCTGACCCTGGTAATGGTTATATAATAATATAAATAAATACCCCTTCAAGCAGCTGCTTGCCACAGTGGTCTGACAGGAACCTGTCAGTTTATATGCCGTAGTGTAAGGTCTGTGAGTATGACAGGACCTTAACAGAAAAACAACACAAACCTCCATGCCTTATCCGGGGCTCGAACCCGGTCCCTTAGATCAGTAGCCAAGCGCACTAACCACTCGGCCATGGGACGACAGGTAATGGTTATTGAGTGCTTTTTAGTCAGTCCGAAATCTTCAAATGGGTCAATGGTTTAACTAATCAAACTCCTGTGATTCAGATGTAAGGAAGAGTAAAGTTTAAAATAATGCAAAAATTTCGTTTTAAAATTTGCTTATTTTTTGCTTTGATAATAGTCCTACCCCATAGACAATTCTTATATACTTGTTTCTAATATTATTACCGGTAAACTTCGGTGCTAATTTTTATACTAATGTTTATCTATATATTTTATTTAGAATTTTATTCGAATTTATTATCAAATAATAATGTTAATCAATACAAATAATTTTTCTCCTAAATAAAATATATTTATAGATAAACATTAGTATAAATATTATCACAGAGTCCACCAGTAATAATACTAGAATCAGGAATATAAGAATAGTCTATATGGTAGAAATATTTAAGGTGATTTCGTAAATGTAGTTGTTGTTTTACCTCTGAGCGGCACTTTTTTGCACACCATGGGCTAAATGGTCAGGTCACATGGACCCTGAAGGCTCAGAGAAGGTTGGGGGAGGAGACCCACTGGAACAGCTGGTGGGAGACAGATGGTAGCTTCCCGTCAAGGTCATCCAGCGTGTTCTTTAACGTGCACAGGGTATGGCTCTCCCGTACACGGTGCCACGGCTTAACGTCCCATCCGACGGACGGCGGCCTTTCCAAGCCCATCGGTGTCCCCTACTGACCGTAGGCAGGGCGGGGAATTTTTGCGGAGATAAATCTCAACGCTTACCCAGCCTGGGACTCGAACCTGGGAACTACAGATTACGAGTCTGGCGCGCTACCGACTGAGCCACCCCCGCCCCACCCATTCTAAGCTGCATAATTTAAATTGGTGTAACCTGACAGCGGAGACTGCGCATTCACAGTTCTCGTAGATCGTAAGGTGATTGACAGCTTATTGACCAATGATCTGCGAGAACTGGTGAAGGATGAACTGCGCAGTCTCGTAGTCTCCCTACTGGAAAATGCTCGAAATAAATTTTACCAAGGATACTTTTAAATAACAGCACTCGATTAAGAAGGGAAACTCTTATCTTCGTTAACCAGTCAAAACGTTAATCATTGAAATAGAAATCCACTAAAAGAGTAATTTAATAAAAAGTTAAATCTCATATAATGAACGTGTCCACAAGTTTGAAAAAATTTATTTCTTCTGACAACTGTTCAAAGTCAGAAGAAATCGCCGATTTTTTTTTTTGTAGCCAATAACTTTTTCCAGATATTGTCCCACGAAAATTGAAATCAAATTTAAATCTTTGCGTAACTGAAAGAAAACTTTAAGGATGATTCGGTCAACACTTCTGTCGAGTAAAAAGATTTTTTCATTTTTTTTATGTCTATCTTTGACAAAATGGTATTTAACTCTAATTTATTTTTAAGGCCTTCAACACAACAAAAAACGGTTGCGTTCTGAAAGCATCAAAAGAAATTACGAGTGCATTAAAAAAAAAGTGTCCGAGTTGGAACATAAATCGTTTCTTTCAACTATGATCTTTTTTTTTACTTCATGCCCTCTCCTCTACTTAAGATGATTTCCAGAATTGCAATAGGCACAATAGCTTTGTAATTCAATTAACCGAAATATTTTATTAACTACGAAAAAAGGATTTACTAAAAGTACATTATTTCAGAAAACAAAATGCATTAGAGGATTCTGGTGATATAGCGCTTATATTTCTGGAGAGAAAATTTAATATTTCCTATTAATAAATTATATAGAGCCAAGTTATTAAATCATCCTTTTTCTCTCACATTTCCTGCTTTTGCAAATAAAACATTCAATACTGCTAAACTATTAACAAATTTTAAAATCTTGTTAAATTCAACTTTAACGCAACTACGACTACTTAAAATAGTTTTTTCTTCCTTTTTATAAATTCTAAAAGTTTTTTCCTCTTTCGGTAATTATTACAGTCTCGGGATACAAAAGTAATAATCTATATATAATAATAGTTTGCAATGAAAATAATTAACATTTATTACATTAATTATATTAAATGCAAGTATTAATTCTTTCCTACTTTTGACTTAGTTTGAAGATAATACTTTAAAGTCGGGATTCCTTTTCTCACACAAAGCATGTGAAGAATATAAAAGGAAATTGTGGAAAACAAATCCGTCTCGAATCTTTTTTTCCCTGGGACTGTTTCAGAGATCGCTAACCTCGCAGGGCGGGGGTGGCTCAGTCGGTAGCGCGCCAGACTCGTAATCTGTAGTTCCCAGGTTCCAGTCCCAGCTGGATCGGCGTTGAGATTTATCTCCACAAAATTCTCCGCCCTGTCCACGGTCGGTAGGGGACACCGATGGGCTTCTAAAGGCCGCCGTCCGTCGGATGGGACGTTAAGCCTTGGCCCCGTGTGCGGGAGAGCCATACCCTGTGCACGTTAAAGAACACGCTGGGTGGCCTTGATGAGAGACTACCATCTGTCTCCCAACAGCTGTTCCAGTGGGTCCCCTTCCCCAACCTTCTCTGAGCCTTCGGGGTCCATGTGACCTGGCCATTTAGCCCATGGTGTGCAAAAAAAGTGCCGCTCAGAGGTAAAACAACCCAACCTAACGCTAACCTCGCAAAGGCTGCTTTCGCAATCTCATTTGTCTATCTAGGTGTAGCCCATGCACATGCAATCCGGCTCTCGTGGAGCTGGTACAAGGGCTCGCTGATCATCCTTTATTTGCCCCAACGAGCACGATAACACTTAATTTCGTTTACTGTTTCTGAAAGAGTTATAGTTACCTCTGAAAAAGAGATCAATTTTTATTCTAATTATTATTACTTTTTTATGATGAATATTTTAAATATTTCTTTCATATTGTTGGCGTTGTTTAAGTATCGAAATTCAACAACCTGCAAATTTATGATAACAAATAGAGCAGTGATTAACAGACTTTTTTTTTAACTTAAGACACCTGTGCAGGGACGTACCCAGAGGGGGGCTCCTATGGAGTTATCACCCCCTCCCTAAAATCCTGTCGTTTTGTACTAAATCTCAAACTTGTCTACTTGCTTTAAAATCTAAAACAGTTGTTTTCGTTTAATTTTATTTTAGCCCCATGTTTTATGCCCGACACTAAAAAGAGATTAAAAAACAACTGTAAAATCTCATTCCATATAAAATATCACTTAAATCTTTCCTGTTCAGTGGAATGTTTTAGTAACTGGGAAACCCTACTCAAGTCTTATTCTCAGACCCAGCTCCGAAGCTAAATCTTGGGTACATGCCTGCACCTGTGTATTAGGTTAAGGTGTAATCAAAGAGAAACCATTTAACATTTAATCTTTCAGTGTAAAAAATGCAAACAGAAAGAAACAAATATTTTTCCAACCTAAAAAAATATAATGTTAACACATTTTCTTTTAAAACTATGTTAGAACCTGAAAATAAACTGATGAAAAAAAACATTCTACAAACTATTATTAACATATTTGAAGGACATTGAATTGTTTGATATACTCTAAAAAAATCTATCTTAATGAGTCTGCATAGACACTCTCTATGCAGGAATATTCAATTTGAGTGTTTTGTTCTCTCTGTATTAGGTTATATTTTATATCGTTTGTTAAAATAATATAATTGTCTGATCGTAAATTAAAAATTTCATTGATTTAAAGCAATACTCATTTTGGGCGGGGGTGGCTCAGTCGGTAGCGCGCCACGCTCGTAATCTGTAGTTTCCAGGTTCGAGTCCCAGCTGTGTCAGCGTTGAGATTTATCTCCGCAAAATTTCCCCGCCCTGCCCACGGTCAGTAGGGGACACCGATGGGCTTGGAAAGGCCGCCGTCCGTCGGATGGGACGTTAAGCCGTGGTCCCGTGTGCAGGAGATCCATACCCTGTGCAGTTAAAGAACACGCTGGATGGCCTTGACGGGAGGCTACCATCTGTCTCCCAACAGCTGTTCCAGTGGGTCCCCTCCTCCAACCTTCTCTGAGCCTTCGGGGTCCTTGTGGCCTGGCCATTTAACCCATGGTGTGCAAAAAAGTGCCGCTCAGAGGTAAAACAACCCAATGTCAAAGAACACGCTGGATGGCCTTGACGGGAGACTACCATCTGTCTCCCAACAGCTGTTCCAGTGGGTCCCCTCCTCCAACCTTCTCTGAGCCTTCGGGGTCCTTGTGGCCTGGCCATTTAGCCCATGGTGTGCAAAAAAGTGCCGCTCAGAGGTAAAACAATCCAATACTCATTTTTGTAACGTGTTATATTAAACTTAAGAATAACTTATAAATATTATTTTTATAAACGTAGTAGCAGTTTATAAATGAACCAACCATTTTTATTATTCATTGAAGCTACTTAGTAAAAGTAGTAAAAAAGTATATTAAAAAATGCTTAGTAAATGTGGTGATGAAAAAATAAACTTGAGGTGAAATAAAGTGATAGGAAAAGAAATTGTTTGTATGCAGGAAATGAATTTTTTTTATATTTTTCTTATTCATCTCTTAAATAGTGAAATAAACGTTTTTAAAGTGTTCATAGCATAATAGTGAAATTATATAAGTGTTTATTAAGCTTTAGCTTTCGAAGTAAATTCTTATATAACTGGCATTAAAAAAATAAAATAAATAAATACCCCCTCAAGCAGCTGCTTGCCACAGAGGTCTGACAGGAGCCTGTCAGTTTATATGCCAAAGTAGAAGATCCGAGAGGATGGCAGGACCTCAGGGCTCGAACCCAGGTCCCTTAGATCAGTAGCCAAGCGTGCTAACCACTCGGCTACGGGACGGCCCAAAAATAAGTACCCCCTCAAGCAGCTGCTTGCCACAGAGGTCTGACAGGAGCCTGTCAGTTACTGTTGTTAAATATTGAAACTCCCATAAATCTTTAAATGTTAAAGGAATGTTTTACATTTGCATAGATTTGATAGATAACTTCAATATTCCTTCAGACACTTTTTCTTAATAAAAATTTTACTTTTTCTTAGTAAAAAGTTTATAAATTATAGAATTTATCGTTGACATAATTATTTAACTTTCAGCCATCCCATGGCCGAGTGGTTAGCACGCTTGGCTTACTGATCTAAGGGACCTGGGTTCGAGCCCCGGGTAAGGCATGGCTGTTTGTGTCGTTTTTCTGCTGAGGTCCTGCCATCCTCTCAGACCTTCTACTGTGGCATATAAACTGACAGACTCCTGTCAGACATCTGTGGCAAGCATCTGCTTGAGAGGGTATTTATTTATTTTTTTTTACAACACCAGTGAATTTATTTAATCCTAATTATAATTCTCTATGCTGCTCCAATTTGGGGTCATTGCTCACAACGGTCAAGAAGCTTCAGACTTTCCAAAATCAAATTTTGAGATCAGCTGATCCATTCATCATGACTTGTGAGAAACACGATCATTCACCGAGATCTTAAGGGGCGGGGGTAGCTCAGTCGGTAGCGCGCCAGGCTCGTAATCTGTAGTTCCCAGGTTCGAGTCCCAGCTGGGTCAGCGTTGAGATTTATCTCCTCAAAATTTCCCGCCCTGCCCACGGTCAGTAGGGGACATCGATGGGCTTGGAAAGGTCGCCGTCCGTCGGATGGGACGTTAAACCGTGGGCCTGTATGCGGGAGAGCCGTACCCTGTGCACGTTAAAAAATACGCTGGATGGCGTTGACGGGAGGCTACCATCTGTCTCCCAACAGCTGCTCCAGTGGGTCCCCTCCCCCAACCTTCTCCGAGCCTTCGGGGTCCATGTGACCTGGCCATTTAGCCCATGGTGTGCAAAAAAGTGCCACTCAGAGGTAAAACAACCCAACCGAGATCTTAATGTACATGAATACATCAGACAATCAAGTTCTTCCAAAAAGGAGAAAAATCACAGGAATCAAGTTATCTCTTAGTGCCATCAACTATGATGCTTCTCTTCAACAAAAGTATAAGAGATGCAAGACTCTTATAAATCAGTTTATCACCTTATCTGATTGTCATTGGAAAAGCGTTTTGTTCCATGTTGGTTTATTTTTAAATATTTTGTTAATGCAATAGATGATATGTCAGAAGAAATAGGTAAGGGCACCAGCCTGGTACTATGGTATGTTAATTATGATCATTTCAGGTTCATTTTGTGGTGCCACGTGGGACTCTGTGTTCTGCTGGCCTGCAACGACTGCAGGGGAAACGGCGAAAGTTCCTTGCCAGGAGATATTTGCCACCCTCAATCTCAACCAGCATGTACCTCAGAACGCTGACTGTGAGTTAAAAAAAATAATTCTGGATTCTTTCGATTATTTCATAAAGCATTTATCGATTCCGATTTTCATTTTTAAAATTTATTAAATCTCTAACTAAACAGCATTAACATCCAACTGAACAGTTTGTTCGTAATGAAACCATTTTTAACATTTAAGTTTTACGCTGGTGTCTTTAATGCAATATTATAAGTTGTTGTGTGTAACTCATTACAAATATAACTTACTGTGTTACAGTGCGTAATCAATATAACATGGCCCGCTAGAGCGCGAATCTCAATATTACTTAACAGCGCAGAACCAAACTAAAGTAATTTATTTCGTCTTCAACATTTGTTATTTTAAAAAACTACTGGTAGTTAAACAAAAAAAAAAGGGGAGGGGGGTAAATACGCCGAAAACTTTACATATACGTTATTTCCTTTAACATCAAAATAATCTTATTATACACTGAAGTGCCATTGAATTAGGGATAGTAACCTAGTAACGTGTTGGACCCGCTCTGACCCTGATAACGGCCGCCACACAACGGGGCAAGAACTCCACAAGCTTGCGTTAATGTTCCACAGGTATGGCGACCCATGCATCCTCCAGAGCTGTTCGCAATTCTATCAAGGTCGTACCTGATGGGATACGAGCCCGAACACTCTGCTCGACGGTATCCCAAAGATTTTCGATGGGATTTAAATCTGGGCTTCAAGGTGGTCAATTAATTATTTCAAAGTCATGAGAATGCTCCTGCAACCATGCAGTAGCTAACCTGTGAGATGAACAGTTGTCTTGCTGGTAGACGCCATCTCCATGATGGCCATAAATGGGTATAAATGGTCAGCCATGAGTTCTACGTCTCAGGATACATTGAGTGTCGTCGGTACACATACCAAAGGTCCCACAGACGTCCAACAGAAGACACCCCAGGCCATCACTGAGCCACCACCAACTTGTACTGTTCCGACCTGACATGCAGGATCCATAGCTTCATGGGGTTGGCGCCATACCCTCAGTCTCCCATCGGTGTGATGAAGTTTAAATCGGGATTCATCACTCCAGGCTATCCGTTGCCAATTTTCGATGTCCAGCGAGACGATGAAGTGAGCGTTGCACGGTCCGTGCACTGTCTTCCCGGCTGGAACCCGCTTTCAGATGGGAGGCGATTTCAGATAATGTCTGGCCCGTATCGGTCCGTACGATGCACATCAGACAGCGAAGCCCACGATCATTCGAGGCTGGTTGTCCTTTGCAAATTGTCCGGGTGCTTGTTCTTTTGCCGGAATTTTCATTTTCCCGGAACACTCTTGAAACTGTCGTACGAGAAAATCGAAGTTCGTTGACAATTTCGGAGATCTAGTGTCCCATCCGCCGGCACCTACGATCTGCATCCTGTCTAAATTCCGCGCCTTCCCATTACGTTTATCACGTCGAATGCTTGGGGAAGCCAAAGCTGACAGCTATATATGAACAACACAGTTTCAGCCCCGCATGCGAGCAAATCTGGGGACTTGCGGTACCGAATTTGGATAACGTCTCCTATCCCTAATTCAACGGCACTTCGGTGTATAATAATAGTATAGATGTGACAACAGAGTTCTATTAAACATTTTTCTCTAATAATTATACATTTCTTTTTTAAAAACAGTAAATTGAGGAATGCATGCAGAAATTTCAAAAAACATTTAAATTTATGCTGGGTTTGCAAAAAATTTGCTTTTAAAAGTAAAATTAATATTATTTGAACTGAAAGATAATTTTTTTCGTCGCCTCTATCAAGGAAAAATAAAATTCAGTGTTATAGTAAATTCTTCTTAAGATAAAATATAAATGCGTTCTCTAGAAATGCCATTTCGAATGAGAATTTATTATACGTAATCTTTAATTTGCGAAAATTCACTTTTTACATCATATCAGTTAATTTTTCCGTTTACTACGCAGTTTTAATTAAAGTTCTTCATTATTTCTGTTTAGCACTTTTGTGAATTTTACTTCCTTATAACTATTTTATGATATGGGTTTTCTAAAAGGATAATGGATAAACCCCAAATTATTTCAAAGCTCAATTCATGTTGATTGATTTTCAACAAGAGCTTAAAACTTTACAGAAAGAGTTTTGACCTCTGAAGTGTGGTTCCGAATATTTCAGTTGTATTCAAGCAAAATGGGGGCGGGGGTGGCTCAGTCAGTAGCGCGCCAGGCTCGTAATCTGTAGTTCCAAACTGTCGAGCAGACTGACCCAGCAGACCTCCAACTGACCCAGCAGTCTTCCTTCCAAACTGACACAGCTGGTTCAGCGTTGAAATTTATCTCCGCAAAATTCCCCCCCCCCCACTGCCCACGGTCAGTAGGGGACACCGATGGGCTTGTAAAGGCCGCCGTCCGTCGGATGGGACGTTAAACCGTGGCCCCGTGTGTGGGAGAGCTATACCCTGTGCACGTTAAAGAGCACCCTGGATGGCCTTGACGGGAGGCTACCATCTGTCTCCCAACAGCTGTTCTAGTGGGTCCCTTCCCCCAACCTTCTCTGAGCCTTCGGGGTCCATGTGACCTGGCCATTTAGCCCATGGTATGCAAAAAAGTGCCGCTCAGAGGTAAAACAACCCAACATTAAAGAACACGCTGGATGGCCTTGACGGGAGGCTACCATCTGTCTCCCAACAGCTGTTCTAGTGGGTCCCCTCCCCCAACCTTCTCTGAGCCAACGGGGTCCATGTGACCTGGCCATTTAGCCCATGGTGTGCAAAAAAGTGCCGCTCAGAGGTAAAACAACCCAACATTAAAGAACACGCTGGATGGCCTTGACGGGAGGCTACCATCTGTCTCCCAACAGCTGTTCTAGTGGGTCCCTTCCCCCAACCTTCTCTGAGCCAACGGGGTCCATGTGACCTGGCCATTTAGCCCATGGTATGCAAAAAAGTGCCGCTCAGAGGTAAAACAACCCAACATTAAAGAACACGCTGGATGGCCTTGACGGGAGGCTACCATCTGTCTCCCAACAGCTGTTCTAGTGGGTCCCTTCCCCCAACCTTCTCCGAGCCTTCGGGGTCCATGTGACCTGGCCATTTAGCCCATGGTGTGCAAAAAAGTGCCGCTCAGAGGTAAAACAACCCAACCCAAGCAAAATCCACTTATTGACTTCAACTCCTAATGCCATTCCCAATTCATATTTCAAGTGAACCTAACTTTTAAAATTCCCTTTCGAAATTAACGTAATCACTTGTGGAATCAGTTTTTAACCGAGTTGCTATTATTAAGATTTGGACTTCGAAGTAATATCATTCGCCTTTCTCTCATTCAATTATCCTTTTCTACGGTCTGGTTGGACCTCCGTGTCTCATGGCTGCTTGAGGATGATAAAATGCAATCTCCGATATTTATTTAAGCTGATTTCGGAATTGCTATAGGCTTTGGGTTGCTTTACCTCTGAGCGGCACCTTTTTGCACACAATGGGCGAAATGGCCAGGTCACATGGATCCCGAAGGCTCATAGAAGGTTGGGGGAGGGGACCCACTGGAACAGCTGTTGGGAGACAGATGGTAGTCTCCCGTCAAGGCCATCCAGCGTGTTCTTTAACGTGCACAGGGTATGTTTGCTCTCCCGCACACGGGGCCACGGCTTAACGTCCCATCCGACGGACGGCGGCCTTTCCAAGCACATCGGTGTCCCCTACTGACCGTGTGCAGGGCGGGGAATTTTGCGGAGATAAATCTCAACGCTGACCCAGCTGGGACTCGAACCTGGGAACTACAGATTACGAGCCTGGCGCGCTGCCGACTGAGCCACCCCCGCTCCATCTATAGGCACAACAGCTTCGTATTTCAAATAAGGAATCATTTTTATCGACTGCGAAAATAGAAGCTACTGAAAGTACATCATTAACCGAGCCATTCAGAACTAACTTTCATTTGCAATAAATTTCTTTTTTTTTTTCAATAATTTACAGATTATGCCAATAGGATATGCGATACTGACGGTCAATGGCTGTGGGGGAATTGGACCAATTACAGCGAATGCTTGGGACTTTTGCATCCATATGAGGTAAAAATAGTGATTTTATATAATTAAGATTATAATTAATATGGGTAGAAATATTGTAGAAATATTGTAGAAATATAAAATTTCATCTAATATTCCTTTGCTTAAATAACTTTATATAAAAATAATTTTGTAGGTCTTAAATCATTTATGCATAATTGTTAGAGAATATTAGTATATAACTAATATATACATTGATAAATTGCTATTATTGTAACCAGTTGTTTGGGTTGTTTTACCTCTGAGCGGCACTTTTTTGCACACCATGGGCTAAACGACCAGGTCACATGGACCCCTAAGGCTCAGAGAAGGTTGGGGGAGGGGGCATATTATTGTACTGGTAAGATATTATACATATACATGGTGTCCCTGAATTCATGGCCCAAACGTGAGGGGATGGTAGTACACACCGAAACCACCAATATTCACCATAGAATATGCGGCCGCAAACGCAATCCGGTGCCGGTAGGGGGCGCAGACGAGGCGGCACGGTTTAAAAGCGCTGGATCGACCAAACCCCAGCATTCTCAGCGTCGACCGGACACGAGATGGAGCAGTTTACGGACGCAGAGAAAGCGATATGCACCTGATGTACGACGTAGTCGAGGGCAATGGTAGAGAGGCACAAAGACTCTACCGCGAGCGCTATCCCATGCGCCGTGTGCCCGATCATAAAATGTTGACGCGACTGCACAGCCAGCTGTCTGAGGCAGGCACCTTCCACATCAGTCGACATGATGCCGGACGGACAGAACGCCAGCTATAAGCGAGGACATCTTGCGTATGGTGACAGATAACCCAGGTCGCGATCCGCCGACCAGAGCCTGGGTGTGCATCGGCGCAGTGTCTGGCAAGTGCTGCATGAAGAGGGGCTACACCCCTCATTTGCAGCGAGTGCAGGCATTGACAGCTGTTGATTATCACCTGCGCATGGATTTCGCCCAGTGGTTCCTGCAGCAAAGTGCCGCACATCCCAATTTCCCCGTGCATCTTCTCTTTACGATTGAATCAACATTCTCACGTGAAGACGTAGCGAATGTCCATAATGCGCATTTTTGGGCGGCCCAGAACCACCATGGTACACGTCCAAATTCGAACCAGCAACGGTTCGTGTCAATGTCTGGACGGGGATCGTGCATGACTACTTAATTGGACCCTACCTACTGCCGGACCGCCTCGATGGGCGAACGTACCGTATTTTTCTGCAACCGGTTTTGCCGGAATTGCTTCAGGATCTTCCTGCCTCAATCCGCGCCCGTACGTGATTCCAGCACGATGAGGCACCCGCCCATTTCAGCATCTTCATACCACATCTGGGAACCGATGGATTGGGCGCGGTGGTCCCATCCCGTGCCCCCCTCCCCCCCAGATCGCCCAATCTTTCTTGTATCGATTTCTTTCTGTGGGGACATTTGAAGAGTGTCGTGTACGAGACGCCCGTGCAGTCTGCGGAGGATCTGGTAGCCCGACTGTCCGTCGCAGCCGCCGATGTGTGCGACAAGCTCGGTGTTTACGAGCAGGTACGCCGACCACTACTCCACCGTTGTGCCGCCTGTATCAACGTTGGTGGGCGAACGTTTAAGCATTTGTTGTAATGATCTCCAATAAATGTCACTCTGGAAACCTCTGTGCCTGTCCTTCATTTCCGACTCCTCACTGCGTTTGCAGCCGCATATTTTATGACGAATATTGGTGGGTTCGGTGTGTACAGTCGCTCGAAAAAGTATCCGAACGCTATGGTTGATTGCAGAATTCAGAAAAAATATCTCGCAACGATTTTTTTAGAAATTAGTGATCTGGCAACGATTTTTTTAGAAATTAGTGATCTGGCAACCTCCGTGTCACGTGACACGAAGATTGCCAGATCATTAATTTCTGAAAAAATCGTTGCCAGATATTTTTTCTGAATTCTGCAATCAACCATAGCGTTCGGATACTTTTTTGAGCGACTGTACTACCATCCCCTATCATGGGGCGGGGATGGCTCAGTCGGTAGCGCGCCAGGCTCGTAATCTGTAGTTTCCAGGTTCGAGTCCCAGCTGGGTCAGCGATGAGATTTATCTCCGCAAAATTCCCCACCCTGCTCACGGTCAGTAGGGGACACCGATGAGCTTAGAAAGGCCGCCGTCCGTCGGATGGGACGTTAAGCCATGGCCCCGTGTGCGGGAGAGCCATACCCTGTGCACGTTAAAGAACACGCTGGATGGCCTTGACGGGAGGCTACCATCTGTCTCCTAACAGCTGTTCCAGTGGGTCCCCTCCCCCAACCTTCTCTGAGCCTTCGGGGTCCATGTGACCTGGCCATTTAGCCCATGGTGTGCAAAAAAGTGCCGCTCAGAGGTAAA
The DNA here is from genome assembly GCA_038380435.1 of Ryuthela nishihirai. Lineage (NCBI taxonomy): Eukaryota > Metazoa > Arthropoda > Arachnida > Araneae > Heptathelidae > Ryuthela > Ryuthela nishihirai. The sequence continues at coordinate 54,819,397 of JAWZYU010000022.1, forward strand.
ACAACCCAAACAACCATCCCCTATCGTTTGGCCATGAATTCAGGGACACCTTGTATATATAATATCTGCATATGCTTACGTCATAACTTTGTAGTACGGCCTTCTATTCTAGGTGTTGTTGTTTAGACACCCACACACAAAAAAAAATATTAAAATAATATTTTATGCATTTGCTTTTCGAACTAGGCTTCCCAGCCGTTATCTTTGACTTTGGGTTTCACTCTCTTCTGCTGTTCCTTGTTATCCTTGCTGCTCCTGGCTGCAGCTCTTTTTATCTTCACTGCATTCAGGTAAGATGTCAAATCTCTTAAAGCATTTTAATGCTCAAATGCATCATTAGGATTAAAGTATATCGAAAAATATTGCCTTATATATAAAGTATGGAAATGTTATGAAGTGTAGGAGATTATGAGACTGCGCAGAAGACTCGCCAACAATTCTCATAGATTATTGGTTGATTTGGGTTCTTTTACTTCTGAGCGGCACTTTTTTTGCACACCATGGGCTAAATGGCCAGGTCACAAGGACCCCGAAAGCTCAGAGAAGGTTGGGAGAGGGGTTCGGTTGGGTTGTTTTACCTCTGAGCGGCACTTTTTTGCACACCATGGGCTAAATGGCCAGGTCACATGGACCCCGAAGGCTCAGAGAAGGTTGGGGGAGGGGACCCACTGGAACAGCTGTTAGGAAACAGATGGTAGCCTCCCGTCAAGGCCATCCAGCGTGTTCTTTAACGTGCACAGGGTATGGCTCTCCCGCACACGAGGCCACGGCTTAACGTCCCATCCGACGGACGGCGGCCTTTCCAAGCCCATCGGTGTCCCCTACTGACCGTAGGCAAAGCGGGGAATTTTGCGGAGATAAATCTCAATGCTGACCCAGCTGGGACTCGAACCTGGGAACTGCAGATTACGAGCCTGGCGCGATACCGACTGAACCACCCCCGTTCCTTGGGAGAGGGGACTAACTGGAACAGCTGTTAGGAAACAGATGGTAGCCTCCCGTCAAGGCCATCCAGTGTGTTCTTTAACGTGCACAGGGTATGGCTCTCCCGCACACGGGGCCACTGCTTAACGTCCCATCCGATGGACGGCGGCCTTTCCAAGCCCATCGGTGTCCCCTACTGACCGTGAGCAGGGCGGGGAGAGATAATTGATTGATTCAGATGTGATTGTTAAGGCACTGAAGTATGAGAACTGTCATCAATGATCGATCTCCTAGTCTCCCATTGCTTCACCAGATGCTAAGCAGGCTTCCGCTGCTCTTAGTAGGTTATCTATGCCTTTCATTGCAATTCTACCAACTCTGTTTTAAATAAAATTATTAATCTCGAAGGCCTATTTCAATATTATTAGATTATTGTTTCAAGATAATTTTCTCCTCTGTTCCTATTTCCCCTCACAGATCCCTCCATTGCTGCAGACTTCGCGTGCACAGAAACCTCATGGCAGCTCTAGTGGTTCAATCTGTTCTGCTCCTTGTTATCTCCATGCCACTGGTTGTTGGAGATGCTTTGCCTTCATACAGAGATCTGGTGAGCGAGCACATTTCAATCAAACAGTTTAATCATGCTTTTAGTAAAGAAAAATCTGATCTATGGATGAAACATGTCTAAAAAAATGAATGCAAATCACACAGAAGCAATAAAAAAAACACTAGGGAATTGTTTCATCGTTACAGTAGTGAACGAAATAGAATTTAAACTGAACCGAAAAGTAAATATTATGTATATTATTTTTTTAATTACTGACTGGTAGTCTTTTACCCTATTGTTTTGTTTCTATTAAATTGTTATTTCCGCTCCAATCTATTGGAAATTCGGTTGAAATTACAGTTGGGTTAATAATTGGCAGCACTTTTGTCCGCATAATGTGATAAATGATCAGCTCTCAAGGACCCTAAGATCTCAGACTTCGAGAGTGACAGCAGACTCGCAAGACAGTTGTTAGGAAATGTATGGAAGGCTGCGCAGCGTATTTCTTTAGCATCTGCGGAGTGTGGATGGCTTTATTCCTTTCATATGAACAGATAGGACAGAAGAATCCTAGATATTACAGGCCTTCTCATACAAAGATATGCCCTACTAAGAATGAAATCACTGCCCCGATTAGAGATAACGCACAGAGTTTGCCTGCTGGAACAATAGCCTTCACCAACATGCCACTAAGCTTCCCAACCCTTATGTTTTGACTTATATATAGGGTTGGGTTGTTTTACCTCTGAGCGACACTTTTTTGCACACCATGGGCTAAATGGCCAGGTCACATGAACCCTGAAGGCTCAGAGAAGGTTGGGGGAGGGGACAAACTGGAACAGCTGTTGGGAGACAGATGGTAGCCTCCCATCAAGGCCATCCAGCGTGTTCTTTAACGTGCACAGGGTATGGCTCTCCCGCACACGGGGCCACGGCTTAACGTCCCATCCGACGGACGGCGGCATTTCCAAGCCCATCGGTGTCCCCTACTGACCGTGGGCAGGGCGGGGAATTTTGCGGAGATAAATCTCAACCCTGACCCAGCTGGGACTCGAACCTGGGAACTACAGATTACGAGCCTGGCGCGCTACCGACTGAGCCACCCCCGCCCCATCACTTCACTGAATATTAGATTTGCGATTATTTTGAATTCTAGTGTTTCTAATAAAGTAATTCTTTCCACTCGGATGTCAGACTGAGTAAGGGCAACCTAGATCAGACGAGACCTAACAGCTATCGAAAAAAACGATAGAAATATCTGTAAAAATTGACGTGGATTAATTTCTTTAAAAAATTAACTGTAATGAAATTAAATATTCCCTCAAGCAGCTGCTTCTCACAGAGTTCTGAGAGGATCCTTTCAGTTTATATGCCATAGAGAAGGTCTGTGAGGAAGGCGAGACCCCAGCAGAGAACCACCACAAGAATCCATGTTTTACCCGAGGATCGAACCCAGCTTCCTACGATCAGTAGCTAAGCGCTCTAACCACGGGACAGCTTTAACTATGAGCTATTAAATTTGAAACGATATAAAATAAAATTAATAAAATATATTGAATATTCGAAAAAAAATTATGTTTTTAAATAAATAACTACCAATATAATTAAAATATTAATATTTTAATAATTTACTTTTTTTCTTCTCATTCTAGTATAACAGCGCTGTCCAACTACGGCCCGCGGGCCGCTATGGCCCGCAAAATGATTTTGTGGCCCACGACAAAATCAAGTTCTTACTTGAAAATTTAAATAAATATCTGTAATCCACTTTATAATTTTTTGTCAACTTATATTGCTTTACTTGATAAGCAATCTTCAACTTACTCATTCTATAAAGTTTACAAAACATTCTTTAGTCGATCGGCAAATTTCTGAAACCTTTTAAGAGCGGTGAGGCGTCATCAAACAAATGTTTTTATGAAACTGCAGTAATAAGAAAACTGACAGGCTCCTGTCAGACCTCTGTGACAAGCAGCTGCTTGAGGGGGTATTTTTTTTTTAACGACAGCATGAATCGCTCTCACTGCGCATGCATATGGCATTCATTGTCAAATGTTGCACTGTGTTGTGCACCAGGAGACATTGCGTGACATTTCGCCGAGACTAAACGACGTAATGGAAAAGGTTGTCAAAATTACCTATTTAATTCGTGGCGGAAATCTTCTCTTACACACAGAAAATTTAAAGCTTTTTTGAACGAACTGCATGCTGAGTATGGAGATCTGCTTTTACATAGCAATATTCGCTGGCTAAGTTGCGGAAAATGATTCAAGAGGTTTTTTTTTTTACACTTCGAAAAGAAATATCTTTTTTTCACAGAAGTGGGCACCGATGAAGATTTAATACCAAGTTTTGTTGATGACAATTTGTCCGCATAATTTTTCCGAATATAATTTTTCCGCATAATTTGTCCGAATATGTTCACTTGCTTTCCTAATAGACATTACAGATTATTTAAATGTCTTGAATAAATCCTTACAAGGAAAAGATCAAAACATGTGCTGTCTTTATAATCATGTTACTGGGTTTAGAAACAAATTACAATTATTGAAGTCAAATTTGCAGGAAAACATTTTAATTCATTTTGAAACTTGTAAAGAATTCTACAAAAAAAATGAAGCAATTTAGTAAAACAGTTAATTTTGAAAAATTTGTTCCTAAATTAGATATCCTAATTGAAGATTTTAATAGAAGATTTTCTCAATATGATGACCTTAAGCAAAGCCTAAGTTTATTCAGTAATCCGTTAAATATTGATATTAGCACCGTAGATCCTAAATATCAAATGGAATTATGTGACCTTTAGGCCGACGCAATTATTGCATCTAATAGAGAAACTGGAATAGAATTGTTTAAACTTTTGTCTGAAGAAAAATATCCAAAAATGAAAGAGTTTGAACTCCAAATAATTTCTACATTCGGAAGTATATATATCTGTGAGCGCGCATTTTCTGACATGAAATATATAAAATCGAGATACAGAAACTGTTTGAAAGACTCTACACTTGAACATATACTTCGGCTCGTAACAACAAATATCGATATGGACGTAAAAGAAATTATTGGCCAACAACTACGGCCATAATGCTCCCATTAAATTTATTAAATATTTGATAAGGTTTAGAAAATTTATATTGGTTTATTATTACTTATTATTTTTCATATAAATAAAACAATTTTTTGAGATTTTTGAGGTTTATTATTACTTATTATTTTTCGTATAAATAAAATAATTTTTTGAGGTTTTTGAGGTTAATTATTATTTATTATTTTTCGTATAAATAAAATAATATTTGAGGTTTATTATTACTTATTATTTTTCGTATAAATAAGATAATTCTTTGAGGTTTTTGAGGTTTATTATTATTTATTATATTTCGCATAAATAAAATAATTTTTTGAGGTTTTTGAGGTTAATTATTATTTATTATTTTTCGTATAAATAAAATAATATTTGAGGTTTATTATTACTTATTATTTTTCGTATAAATAAAATAATTCTTTGAGGTTTTCGAGGTTTATTATTATTTATTATATTTCGCATAAATAAAATAATTTTTTGAGGTTTTTGAGGTTAATTATTATTTATTATTTTTCGTATAAATAAAATAATATTTGAGGTTTATTATTACTTATTATTTTTCGTATAAATAAAATAATTCTTTGAGGTTTTTGAGGTTTATTATTATTTATTATATTTCGCATAAATAAAATAATTTTTTGAGGTTTTTGAGGTTAATTATTATTTATTATTTTTCGTATAAATAAAATAATATTTGAGGTTTATTATTACTTATTATTTTTCGTATAAATAAAATAATTCCTTGAGGTTTTTGAGGTTTATTATTATTTATTATATTTCGCATAAATAAAATAATTTTTTGAGGTTTTTGAGGTTAATTATTATTTATTATTTTTCGTATAAATAAAATAATATTTGAGGTTTATTATTACTTATTGTTTTTCGTATAAATAAAATAATTCTTTGAGGTTTTTGAGGTTTATTATTATTTATTATATTTCGCATAAATAAAATAATTTTTTGAGGTTTTTGAGGTTAATTATTATTTATTATTTTTCGTATAAATAAAATACTTTTTTGAGGATTTTAAGGTTTATTATTATTTATTATTTTTCGTATAAATAAAATAATTTTTGAGATTTATTATTACTTATTATTTTTCGTATAAAAAAAATCTGAAAAATACCTCAAAAAAAATCTCAAAAAAGATAATTTTTGAGGTTTTTGAGGTTTATTATTATTTATTATATTTCGTATAAATAAAATAATTTTTGAGGTTTTTGAGGTTAATTATTATTTATTATTTTTCGTATAAATAAAATATTTTTTGAGGTTTTTGAGGTTTATTATTACTTATTACTTTTTGTATAAATAAAAATAATTTTTTGAGGTTACATGAACTGATTTTTCAATTACCTATCCTTTCATATTATTTTTTTTGGCCCGCGAAATATTGGCAAAAGAAAAAAATGGCCTGCGATGTTAGAGAAGTTGGACAACACTGTAATATAATGTTACAAATGCCAGCGTTATGGGTATGCCCAGAGTAACTGCTTCAAAACCCCTAGATTGTCAAATGCGCCGGCTTTGGGTTGGGTTGTTTTACCTCTGAGCGGCACTTTTTTGCACACCATGGGCTAAATGGCCAGGTCACAACGGCCCCGAAGGCTCAGAGAAGGTTGGGGGAGGGGACCCACTGGAACAGCTGTTGGGAGACAGATGGTAGCCTCCCGTCAAGGCCATCCAGCGTGTTCTTTAACGTGCACAGGGTATGGCTCTTCCGCACACGGGGCCACGGCTTAACGTCCCATCCGATGGACGGCGGCCTTTCCAAGCCCATCGGTGTCCCCTGCTGACCGTGGGCAGGGCGGGGAATTTTTGCGGAGATAAATCTCAACGCTGACCCAGCTGGGACTCGAACCTTCAGGAAAAGGGAAGGCCACAGTTACTGTACCAACTAAAAAAAGCAAAGTAAATGAGAGGAAACGTTTGACTTTGCTAAGGAAATAAAAAATATCCTGGAATTCTTCAGGAAATTAAATTTGGGTAATAAATTGCTCAAAGCTAAAACATTTTGTCTTAAATTTAAGATGGCTAAGGATTGGATTGAAAGAATCTTAGTAGGCATCCAAGCCTTTGATTTTGTTGCATCTCTCTTGGATAGATAAGTAAGATACTTAAAGATCCTTGATCTATTACGATCCCTTGGTTTTAAGCCAGTCCAAGCGTCCAGAGATATTGGTGTTTAGCATATTTTACATTTAGTTGTGCTTTTTATAGCAAATTTGTTTTGCCCTTGTGGCCCCTTTGGGGTTTATGTGTTTTAACATCTGTTATTGCCAATCAGGCACTATTTTAGACTTCGAGATATAAGCCCTAGGGTTGGAGCTCCAAAAATTAATTCAAGATATCTTACCAGTGATTCAGATAGCAGGTAGACAATCTATTCTGCTAACTTCTCATTTCTCCCGTTATCCTGTTTGTCCTACGAGTGAGCTATTTCATTTCTTCCTAGTTAGATGACTCCTTCTAGCTCCGGTATTTTGATTTGTTCCTTACAAAGAAAAATAGTGGATTATACTATTAAGTCGTTTGTGAAGTAGCTACGAGACTGATTATGATAAGTAAAATGTAATTGGACTTTTTTTTTCCATATGTAAGTTATTTGAAGAAATGATACCTGAAAGATTTATTGAAAATTGTTAAATGAGTAACATTTTATTTCTTGATGACGTCTCGTCTAATTGACTAAACAGTTTTGTGCTTTTGAAATGTTATTTCGAAATCACTCTACGCATAATCTCTCATATAAATAAATAAAATAAATACCCCCTCAAGCAGCTGCTTGCCACAGAGGTCTGACACGAGCCTGTCAGTTTATATGCCAAAGTAGAAGATCTGAGAGGATGGCAGGACCTCAGCAGAAAAACAACACATACAACCATGCCTTATCTGGGGCTCGAACCCAGGTCCCTTAGATCAGAAGCCAAGCGCGCTAACCACTAGGCCATGGGACGGCCCAAAATAAATACCCCCTCAAGCAGCTGCTTGCCACAGAGGTCGGACAGGAGCCTGTCAGTTTATATGCCAAAGTAGAAGATCTGAGAGGATGGCAGGACCTCAGCAGAAAAACAACACATACAACCATGCCTTATCTGGGGCTCGAACCCAGGTCCCTTAGATCAGAAGCCAAGCGCGCTAACCACTAGGCCATGGGACGGCCCAAAATAAATACCCCCTCAAGCAGCTGCTTGCCACAGAGGTCTGACAGGAGCCTGTCAGTTTATATGCCATAGTAGAAGATCTGTTAGGATGGCAAGACCTCAGCAGAAAAACGACACACACATCCATGCCTTAACCCGGGGCTCGAACCTAGGTCCCTTAGATCAATAGCCAAGCGTGACTAACCCGAATAATGCTTTTAATCCATCTCCCCCATAATACAGAAAGATTCGCAAGAAATATCTTCTATTTAATGAAAAATATAATAATTATATGAAAAAGTAAAGTGACATGAAAACGTCGTCGTTCTGTTCCCCTTAAAAAGAAAAAAAAAAAAAACATCCATTTAAATAACAAAGCAGGTTAAAATTTCTTTCCAGGAACAACCTTTTTTCGCATTTTCTACATGTGAATGTGACAAATTTATGTCTTATGTAGTTGATAAATGAGAAAAAGAAAAACTCCCACATCGATTTTGTTTTCTTATTCCTCTTTCGCTATTCGTCTGCAATTGATTGAAATATCTATCTTCATTTTTCCAGCCCCCCCCCCCCTCACCCCAACTTTTCCCACCGTCATCTGCTAACTGGAATCCAAAAGCAAATGCGCACTAAATCAATTAAAGCAAGAAACCGAACATATTGATCATCCGTCGTAATTAAATGGTTCCAGTTAGCAACAGACAGCATTTATTTCATTTCTGCGAACGATCTCGCGGCATGAGCTCTCCGGTTGCCATGACGATGCATCGAAACAGATAAATAAAACCATGTTTCAACATTTCTGTATTTTTTACGCTCTAAAATGGTGACAAAACAATGCATCACTGTCAATATAAATGATTTTTATAGACATATTCTCTGCTCTCCTCTTGAAATGTATAGCAGAGATTTGTGCTTGTAATTAGATGCTGTATCCTTTAACAAGGGACCATCAGCGTTGCCATTGAAAGGACCCATTACTACTTAAAGACTGTCCAGAGAAATCTATCACCTCATCCACCATCTTGGTTAATGTTTTTAAATAAACTTCTCATTTTAAAATAACTTGTCACGTATAAAATATAAACGCCTTTAAAATATTTGAATATAATATATTATATATTGAAAGACAATATATTATATATTATGTCTTTCAATAGACAATATATTATAGACAATATATTATATATTATGTCTTTCAATAGACAATATATTATATATTATGTCTTTCAATAGACAATATATTATAGACAATATATTATATATTATGTCTTTCAATAGACAATATATTATAGACAATATATTATATATTATGTCTTTCAATAGACAATATATTATAGACTATATATTATATATTATGTCTTTCAATAGACAATATATTATAGACAATATGTTATATATTATGTCTTTCAATAGACAATATATTATAGACAATATATTATATATTATGTCTTTCAATAGACAATATATTATAGACAATATATTATATATTATGTCTTTCAATAGACAATATATTATAGACAATAATATATATATTATGTCTTTCAATAGACAATATATTATAGACAATATATTATATATTATGTCTTTCAATAGACAATATATTATAGACAATATATTATATATTATGTCTTTCAATAGACAATATATTATAGACAATATATTATATATTATGTCTTTCAATAGACAATATATTATAGACAATATATTATATATTATGTCTTTCAATAGACAATATATTATAGACAATATATTATATATTATGTCTTTCAATAGACAATATATTATAGACAATATATTATATATTATGTCTTTCAATAGACAATATATTATAGACAATATATTATATATTATGTCTTTCAATAGACAATATATTATAGACAATACATTATATATTATGTCTTTCAATAGACAATATATTATATATTATGTCTTTCAATAGACAATATATTGAAAGACAATATATTATATATTATGTCTTTCAATAGACAATATATTATAGACAATATATTATATATTATGTCTTTCAATAGACAATATATTATATATTATGTCTTTCAATAGACAATATATTATAGACAATATATTATATATTATGTCTTTCAATACACAATATATTATATATTATGTCTTTCAATAGACAATATATTATAGACAATATATTATATATTATGTCTTTCAATAGACAATATATTATAGACAATATATTATATATTATGTCTTTGAAAGACAATATATTATATTCAAATACATGTCTATTATATTCTAATAATAATTGTCTATTTGAATATAATATATGTCAAATATTAATATATTGAATAACTGTCACGAAAATATAAACGCCTTTAAATATGTAATTATTTTTCTTCCATACTCGAGAATTTTTTTACAACAATCAATTTCCCACTTTCAATCTTCATTAGTTGAAAACGATCTATACGTACTATGTAGTAAATATAGAACGGCATTTATCTTTTTTCTGTTTCTACTTTTAATAAATTTCTTCTCTTTAAAACTGAGTTACATGAATGAAATATACAGTCGCTCAAAAAAATATCCGAACACTATGGTTGATTACAGAATTCAGAAAAAAATATCTGACTCGAAGGTTGCCAGATCACTAATTTCTAAAAAAAAATCGTTGGCAGATATTTTTTCTAAATTCTGTAATCAACCGTAGTGTTCGGATACTTTTTTGAGCGACTGTACTATGTAATTATATAGAACTACCTTTAGCTTTTTTCCGTTTCTACTTTTAATAAATTTCATTTCTTTAAAACTAAGTTGCATAAATGAAACATACGTGAAAAAAATAATAAACACAAGACATTAAGCAAAGTATAGTCATAATAAAGAATAAAATTAAAAAAAAATCAGTCTGGAATTCATCATTCTCTTTTCTTCACATTATTTCTTTGGAGAAATTCCCGATTTCACCTTACACGTATCTCTTGAAGAATCGTGTAATACATATGTTAATACATATGTTACCGCTAAAGTGCAGAAATCAGTTATTCTACAGATTATCTAGGTATTGTGCAGATTAACTAGGGTGATCCGTTAACGTGCGGAAAATTGTTTCATTTCTCAAATTACCTAGGTAATCTGCAAATTACCTGGATAATCTGCACATTACCTACTAGGCACTCGTTAAAGTGAAAATAAGATCTTTGCTGGAACAACAGGAACGTTTCTGTACGCTTAAATTAACATAATGTTATTTATCTAGTGTCCGAGGGTAGAGTTGAAACCAGGGTCATCCCTCTGTCAACATGAATCGGTCGTCCGAATTATAAAAAACGCCCCCAAAATGAGCAGGCCAAGTGAGAACGAATCATTTTAGTGATTCGTTATCAAGAATGAATCACTTTACCGATTCGTTCTCACTTGGCCTCCGCTCATCCGGGGCGTTTTTTATAATGCGGACGAGTGAATCACGTGACACGAATATTCACATTCAAGAGATTCACCACTATGAGAGAAACAAACTTTTGAACTTTAACGATACGGAAGCCGTTAATGTGCACATTACCTAGGTAAAATGCGGAAAACTCTTGATTCCGCACGTTAACGGAGCAAATCAGTTAATCTGCAAATTAGCTAGGTAATGTGCACATTAACGGCTTTCGAACTTTAGCGGTAACACATATATATTGAAACAGAATGTATACGTGCAACAATGCAAACGAGATTGTGGCACTACGAGAGGCTCGAGATATAGCACGGAGTGTGAATTACTTCATGAACAGATTGGAACACGATGGGTTTAAAAATGATGACAAGAGGAAGATTTGATCTGCGTACTCAATTATCAATCGGAATTCGAAGTAACTAATCGAAATTTTATTGTTATAAATTTATTGCCTTAGTTATTAAATCAGTTGATTTAATAACTAATAACAGACAGATTGTCTGTTATTAGTTATTAAATCAATATTAAATATATTATAAAAATAATTATTACGAATTCATGCACGGTTATCAAATGCAAAAACGAAATCTCTAACAATATAACTATTTACCATTTTCTTTTAACAATATATTTTTGCAACTCTCCATAATATATTTTGGTGCATTATTTCATTCACTCAATTAAAAAATTAATATTTTAAATGGATTTTTCTATTAATAAAGGCTTTTTTTCTTTTGTTTTACGATTGTATAGTATAACATGTTGCCAAATTATCTTAAGCTTATACGTAATGTTAAAGAATATTGTTTCGGTTTAAGAAATTGGCTAATTCGGTATTTAAATGTGCAAGACTACTAAAATGTTTTTTGATTCTCTTAGATAATTATTAATGCTTAAAACTTAAAAAAATTATTAATGTTCTAAACGAGTCTATTTAGAACATAGAATTTCTCATTTTTAAATCCAATCACTTTAACAATTAAAATGCTAGATTTATAATCCCACAAACGAGTATGAATTCAAGTGGGATATTGACTCTCTTAATGGCTCAGAATTTGTATAAATATAAATGCAAATGTATTTTTTCAAAATGTAATGAAAACTTTATCTATCTCTTTTTTTTTTAATTGCCGGTTGAACTCCAACTCCTAATAATTTTCTTTTAAATAGAAAATAAAGGTGTTACATCTACGATAAAATTTTATTTCGGAAAACAAAGGTGTTATATCTACGATTTAATGATGAAAGCCAAACTCGAATTAGTCACTTTAAAAGAATGTAAATGAAAATTTATCAGAACTTCATGAAAGAACTGTTCTTTACAAATGGAAAAGATTTTCCGAATGAGTTTTAAAGATGTGCGATTCCTTTGTTTCAGGGATGGCTGTGCCGATCAGTGATTGCTTTGAAGTTGTATGCTGGACTGGCGAGCATCAACTGGATGTTTGTTGAAGGTCTCCTCCTCAACAGCAGAATCACAGTCTCAGTCTTTGATCAAGAGCCTCCTTTCCATCTTTATTACGTCATTGGTTGGGGTGAGCCGAATAAACCTTTTAATTATTCAATACAATCTTTGAAAAATATGTAAAAAATATTAATAGGTTAATTATTTATTCTACTACTGGTAGGATATTAAAATGTGTCGCAATACATATTTTAATCGAGCAAATATTTTTACTTTAAATAAATGATTATTTACTGTTATTTTAATGTGGCTGCCAATTTTTCGTTACTTCAATTATCCTGTTATTTTGATGATTAAAAATAATAAGAAAATAAAATAATGTAAAACTAAGTTGAAGATTTCTAAACTTTTAAAAAGAGACTCAAAAATTCGAACTCGGTGAGAGGAAGCATTTAACTGTAATAAATTAATTTCTTAACAACCAATCAATAAACATTAAGTATGAGTTATTTTAATTGTTTACATTAAACTAGTTATATGTTAAATGATTAGTCAACAATCCACTGAATAAAATTATCTGTTGCAATTGGAATAATAAATAAAAGATGTCAATATAAAAAATTGAAGCTTTGATATATTTTAAATTCCTGATTTTTCTCTTTCCACAGGTGTTCCTCTGATGTTGACAATTGCTTGGGCACTTACCATGTACATGGAGTCTACATCATCGTGTTGGGAAGGCTATGGCCATGCCCCTTACATATGGATCATAACTGGGCCCATGCTAGCAGCATTAACAGTAAGTTTTTGAAATAAATTACTATGTGTCCAATTACTAATACAAACTTCAAATGGATCGAAATGGCACATGACTTCTGATTGCTGAATGGTAAGAGGGGAAACTGGGAGACTGCGCAGTTGAAGCTTCGAGAATTCTCTTCGATCAGTGTCTCCTGTGAAATCTTTCTGCAGACATCTTCTCCTCATCACCTGATGCATTTCAACTGAAATATTGTTACGACAGATGAACGGGCTGCAATGAGATTGTTATGGTCGTGTCATGAACGCTCGTGTATGCTTCTGCGTGAGAATTAATTAACCAACGAATTAGGACAGTAGTGAGTTCCCACCATGGGGCACTTTTCCCTCCGTGCTTTCCCCCTATGACGTCACTGACCACGCCCACTTCCGGCCACGTCCCTTTATTAATATTCAAAACTGTCCACGCCCCCCTTATTTAAAAAAACCTGTATTAAAAATTTCTCCCCTTTATTAAAAAAAACCTTCCCTCCTAAATAACTATACACAAAACTACGACTACGTGTACTGGTATTTCAGAACTAATTCTTTTCATACGTTGATCACCATGCACAAGACAACAATATTTTCCTTTTTATACACCAGCTTAACAATATAATCCATACCAATAAAGGAGTCAACCTCTGGCGCACACAATAAATAAAAACATTTATTCGTTAAACTATCGTGCATAGACTCTTAATTATGCCTCCTTTTGGATCTCACAACTTCAACAACACACTTCTATCTTTCTTACATTTCAGATCGGTTCTATGTCCTAAGTAGTGAGTTCCCACCATGGGGCACTTTTACCCCCGTGCTTTCCCCACTATGACGCCACTGACCACGCACACTTCCAGCCACGCCCCCTATGATGTCACTGACCACGCACACTTCCGGCCACGCCCCTTCATTAATATTCACAACTGGCCACCCCCCCTTATTAAAAACCATCTTTATTAAAAATTCCCCCACCCCTTTAAAAAACTTCCCCCTCCCCTTTAACACATGGCGCCATCTGGCGACTATGAAGAGCACTATTTTCGGAAAAACCCTTATTTTAGCTCTAATTTCCCGATTTTTGACTCCTCTTTTATTGAAAAAAATCCCCCTATCAAACGTTCCGCCCCTTTATTAAAATTCCTTCCCCCTTTTAACCCCTGGCGCCATCTAGTGACTATAATGTCGGGGAAAACCCTCGATTTTAGTCGTAATTTTCCAAGTCAAAGTATAAAGCTTTATCAAAAAGTTTCAAACTCTTTGATCTGTCAATACATCGATTATCTAAGACAGGGGTTCCCATTCTTTGGTGTACGGATACCTAGGCAGGACCACTTAAATTTGATAATTTCTTATTATTTAATAAATTTTTCGATGTTTCTTCACTTGAAAGACATAAAGTGACTCTTAACATCATTAAATAGAGGAGATCTTGATCAGCACAGCGGTCAGAGCACCTGGAAGATCATCTGGAGGTCGTGGATTCGAATCTTACCCAGCTGAAGAGAATTTTTCGTCGAAATTGGATATCGATGTTTAAGAGTGACTTCATACCTTTCAATACTTGATACAACAGGCACGTGCCCAAGATTTAGTTTCTGGGGGAAGGTGGGGAGAGCCCGAGAATTTAGTTTCGGCGAAGGGGGGGGGGGGCAAGAATTTAGTTTCGGGAGTGGGATCCAAGAATTTAGCTTCGGGAGTTGATCCGATAATTTAATTTCAGAAAGGGTTCGATAATTTTTTTTGGGGGGGGGATGTTGAGAATAAGACTTGAGGAGGGTTTCCCAATTACTAAATATTCCAAAGGAAATATTAAAATGATATTCTATATGGAATAAAATTTTATACTTTTCTTTTAATCCATTTTTTGTGTCGTATATAAAATATGGGGCTAAAATAGAATTATACAAAGACAACTGTCCATCCATAGTAAATATACAAATTACCTGTAGATATATAATTCGTTATGTGAAAAAATATTTATATATCACATAATGAAAACACATTATCGTCCGATACGTAATTTAACGTAGAGGGCTGTGGCATGTATCTTGAGAGTTGCGGGCTCGATTCTCGTCGTGTCGGTAAAAATATTTTTCACATGAGTATTTAAAACAACTGTTTTAGATTTCAAAGCAGGTAGAAAAGTTTGAGATTTAATATAAAACAACTGGAATTTTTTAGGGAGAGCGGACCAAGGCCACCTCGATACCATATGCCAGGACACTGCAGTAACAGAAGACCTATTTCTTAAAAAAAAAACGGTTTTTATTATAGTTAAATTTCTAAAAATTCAATTGGTAGTTACTTATTTTGAAAAATATGGTAATTAATTTTAAAATATTTTCAACTATTTTAATAAAATCCTTATGAATAAATAAAGTTATTTATTTCAAAAATCAGTTAAAATTAAATTAACTTAAATTTTAAACAAATTACATCATTTGAATTTTTACGCATAATTAATTTCCCTCCTTTCTTCCCCCTTTTCGCTCCAAGCCGTCCTGCCTGGTGCACCAAGGCCAAATCACCCGCCAAGCTCCTTCCCCCCTTCTCCTTCCCTTTTCCTCTTCTCTTCCTGACTTTAATAGTTCGATTGATAAGTATTTGAATAAATTTATTGACTTAGATCTGAGTTGGGTTGGGTTGTTTTACCTCTGAGCGGCACTTTTTTGCACACCATGGGCTAAATGGCCAGGTCACATGGACCCCGAAGGCTCAGAGAAGGTTGGGGGAGGGGACCCACTGGAACAGCTGTTGGGAGACAGATGGTAGCCTCCCATCAAGGCCATCCAGTGTGTTCTTTAACGTTGGGTTGCTTTACCTCTGAGCGGCACTTTTTTGCACACCATGGGCTAAATGGCCAGGTCACATGGACCCCGAAGGCTCAGAGAAGGTTGGGGGAGGGGACCCAGTGGAACAGCTGTTGGGAGACAGATGGTAGCCTCCCGTCAAGGCCATCCAGTGTGTTCTTTAATGTTGGGTTGTTTTACCTCTGAACGGCACTTTTTTGCACACCATGGGCTAAATGGCCAGGTCACATGGACCCCGAAGGCTCAGAGAAGGTTGGGGGAGGGGACCCACTGGAACAGCTGTTGGGAGACAGATGGTAGCCTCCCGTCAAGGCCATCCAGCGTGTTCTTTAACGTTGGGTTGTTTTACCTCTGAGCGGCACTTTTTTGCACACCATGGGCTAAATGGCCAGGTCACATGGACCCCGAAGGCTCAGAGAAGGTTGGGGGAGGGGACCCACTGGAACAGCTGTTGGGAGACAGATGGTAGCCTCCCATCAAGGCCATCCAGCGTGTTCTTTAACGTTGGGTTGTTTTACCTCTGAATGGCACTTTTTTGCACACCATGGGCTAAATGGCCAGGTCACAAGGACATCGAAGGGTCAGAGAAGGTTGGGGGAGGGGACCCACTGGAAAAGCTGTTGGGAGACAGATGGTAGCCTCCCGTCAAGGCCATCCAGTGTTTTCTTTAAATTTGGGTTGTTTTACCTCTGAGCGGCACTTTTTTGCACACCATGGGCTAAATGGCCAGGTCACAAGGACATCGAAGGCTCAGAGAAGGTTGGGAGAGGGGACCCACTGGAACAGCTGTTGGGAGACAGATGGTAGTCTCCTGGCAAGGCCATCCAGCGTGTTCTTTAACGTGCACAGGGTATGGCTCTCCCGCACACGGGCCCACGGCTTGACGTCCCATCCGACGGACGGCGGCCTTAGATCTTAGCGATCTATGGAATCATCCATTGTAAAATCTCGTTATTTCTTAGATGACACTGTCGCTTGCAACGTTTTCAAAAATGAAAACTGCTACTATTTCCACTTGGATGTCCGCAGTAAATTTTCGACTCTTTTTATTTTAAGAAATAAATGAAAAATTGTTTTTAGATTGAATAGGTAGTAATTTAATATTATTACCCTTAACTTTTTAAAATTCTTCATTACTTTAGTTCGGAAAATTGAAACTTTAACGTTGTGAACAGTCTCTATATGGTAGAGACTTTTACTGATCATCTGAATTAAAATCAGTTAAATCTACATTGACAGACGTGATTTTGCTTTTTCCTTCTTCGGTGAGAAGGAAAATTGAACTTTTTGCATCAAATTTCATTTACATTAAAGGAGATTGTAATTTCCTTTATTACATCTCATCTTTGCCTTCCAACAGGTGAATTTCATCTTTCTTATCAACATCATCAGAATCCTCGTCACAAAACTGAAATCGACCGTCTCCATGGAAACAGATCAACTGAAGTAAGTAGCGAATCACTTAATTGTCCTATTTGTAATTTAAGAAGAGATTTCCATCAAATGATGCTTTAATAAATGCAATTGAAAATTACTCTTGATCAATAAAAGTACATTAATGAACTAAGATAAAATCTATCACATTTCTCGAAAATCATATATCTATACATCATTGCTTACTTAACTCATATATTTGCAATTTCCATTTTCCCTCAAAAGGCAGATAACACGTAGAAAACTATGCATACATACAAAATCCATATGCAGCCATGGGCTACGGAGGTACAGTCGGTCAAAAAAGTATCCGAACACTATGGCTGATTACAGAATTCAGAAAAAATATCTGGCAACGATTATTTTTAGAAATCAGTGATCTGCCAACCTTCGTGTCACGTGACACGAAGGTTGCCAGACACGAAGGTTTTTTAGTGACACGAAGGTTTTTTAGAAATCAGTGATCTGCCAACCTTCGTGTCACGTGACACGAAGGTTGGCAGATCACTGATTTCTAAAAAAAATCGTTGCCAGATATTTTTTATGAATTCTGTAATCAGCCATAGTGTTCGGATACTTTTTTGAGCGACTGTACTACCAAACTGTATAATTTTGCTTTCCACAGCTGTCTGTCCTGAGCTGCAGCTACTGCATTTGGCCACTGGAGGCAAATTCTAGCAAAGTAGTGTTTGACATTGTCTCACCAATGCATCTTAAGTCTCAGCATTTTCCAGAAGCCTTTGGGCACACGGCTAATAATCCTATTTGCCATTCTCTAGCTATGCATAGGGGCAACATGACCAAACCAACGTAGTCTCTCTCTGCACAATATGCCTCTCAAAAGAGGTTGATGACTTCTTCTTATAACCTCATCATTACTTACAAAGTCAAATCACCTAATGCCCAAGATACTGCGTAAGCATCTAGAATCAAAGGCATCAAGTTTCTTGTTATCCTACTTACAAAGAGTCCGTTTAACTACAATAAATAACCTTAGAAAGAACCAAACCGATATATAGCCTAATTTTAGTCTTTAGGTATATACGCCTATTTCTACACACTCTGCATCATCATCATCATCAAGCAGTCATGGGCTACGGAGGTCCAACCAGACCGCGCGGTTTAATTCTCTAAGCATATCTGTCCTGAGCTACATCTGCTGCATCCGGCCACTGCACGCCAATTCTAACAAGGTCGTGTTTGACATTGTCTGCTCACCGCATCTCCAATGTAGAATTTGACGATGCCAATAGAAGCAAAGAGTTCTACATTGTCATCTACCATTATAATTTAGATATTGTTGGTTTGCAAGAGACCAGATGGACAGATAAAGGTCAGATTCTTAAAAATAATCTTAAATTTCTCTTTTCAGGGAGGGACGACAATAAGCATCACCAAGGCGTGGGTCTGCTTCTCAGCAGACACGCTAGCGATGCTCTTCTAGGCTATGAGTGCATTAATGAAAGGTTTCTTACAGCAAAATTTCAGACAAGCGTTAAAGACTTGAATGTTATCTGCTGTTATGCCCCCACTGAGGATGCTGATGAGGATGAGAAGGATAGGTTTTATGGAGAACTTCAGGATATTTTGAATTGTGTCAAGAAAGGAGATATTACCCTTGTTCTTGGTGACTTCAATGCCAAAGTTGGTACTGACTCTGATCTTTGGGGAGGAGTAATAGGCCCTTTTGGTATTGGTAGGTGCAATGGCAATGGGCAACGTCTCCTACAGGTAAGTAAACTCAATGGATTCAGAGTAACTAACACTTATTACAAACACCGCGACATACATAAGTACACATGGGTTTCACCTGATGGGCTGCATAAGAATATGATTGATTATATATTAATTAACAGCAAATGGACTAGTTCTGTTAGGAATACCAGGGCATATAGGGGAGCTGAAATTGGATCTGACCATTATCTTGTTAAAAGTGTCTTGCAACTTAAACTTAAAAAGTGTTGTGCTAGGGTTAAAAAATTTACTTTTAATACTGAAGCTCTGAAAGATCCAGTTATAGCCAAAGCTTACCATGATAGGTTACTTAGTCATTATGACAGTCATGGTTTGCTTACTACTGAAGTTGAGGAAGAATGGGATCATTTTAAACAGGCTTTTTTGGACACTAACAGTACTCTTTTAGGAAAAAAGGAGCAGAAGAGCCAGAATTTTCTGAGTGATAAGGCACTTGAGCTTATTTTGGAAAGAAGGAATTGCAGGAATGTCCTTAATCAATCAGTACCCTACTAGTCCTAATAGAAATGATTACAGAAAACTTAATAAACGTGTAAAAAGATCAGTTAGCTGCTGATAAGAATCTTTGGCTTGATGGCTTGGCTGACAAAGCCGAGGAAGCAGTTAGACAGCACAACAGCAGAGAGCTGTACCAGATAGTTAATGTTTTGTGTGGTAGAAAACGAACAGGTATACAAGGATTGAAGGATAAACAAGGTAAGGTTATAGAAGGTGAGGATTCTGTCATGGCCAGGTGGGCTGAGTATTTCAGTGATGTTCTAAACAATGTGGTTAGTTCTACTCCCATTATTTGCAATGATGATAGATGCATTGGTGGCTTTAATGTTGGCCTTATAACACAATCTGAAGTTATTTTGGCTGTTTCTAAACTTAAACTTCATAAATCCCCAGGGGTAGATGAAATTACTACAAAAATGCTTAGAGCTGGGAATGTTTCGGTTACCACTTGGATGACTGACATTCTGAATATCGTTTATGATAAAGGCATGGTTCCTAAGGATTTTACCAGAGCTATTGTTATCCCTATTTTCAAAAAAGGTGATCGCAGTTCTTGTGATAACTATAGGGGTATCAGCCTACTCTCTGTTCCAGGTAAAGTTTTTTCCATGATTGTGCTTAATAGAATTAAGAATCTGGTTGACAGTCAATTGCGTGATGAGCAATGTGGATTCAGAAGTGGTAGGGGATGTGTGGATCAGATATTTTCACTTAGGCAGATTCTTGAGAAATGTTTAGAATTTCAGAAACCTTTGGTTGCTAGCTTTGTTGATTTCAAAAAGGCTTTCGACTCTGTTGATCGTCATAATTTGTGGTTGATTGTGAGATCATATGGTATACCAGACAAGTTAGTTAACATTATGAAAGCTCTCTATAATAACACTGAGTCGTGTATGAGAGTTGGTAAGGCTTGCAGCAATTGGTTTAGCATTACTTCTGGTGTTCGACAAGGGTGCATTTTGTCTCCTTTTCTCTTTAGCTTGGTTATTGATTATGTTATGCGAAATTCACTTCAAGGGAAAGATTTTGGCCTTAAATGAACTGGAGATACGAAAATTTGTGATTTAGATTATGCTGATGATTTATCCCTTTTGGCAAATGATGTTGATGAGATGAACTCTTTTATTCGAGCTGTTGATGAAACTGGTAGTAGAGTAGGTTTGATTATAAACAGAGAGAAAAACTAAAGTGGTGAAAATTGGTCAGGCAGGCTGTGATTCAGTTAATCTGAATGGTTGCAGTCTTGAGCAGGTGTCACAGTTTAATTATCTTGGGAGCTATGTAACAGATAATGGTGATGTGCGGCATAAGATTAACAGACGAATAGGGATTGCTGCCGGGACTTTTAAGAATCTATGGAGAGTGTGGAGAAATAGGCGTATGCACCTAAAGACTAAAATTAGATTGTATAATAGTTTGGTTCTTTCTAGGGTTAGTTATGGTAGTGAAACTTGGACACTTTGTAAACAAGATAACAG
The DNA here is from genome assembly GCA_038380435.1 of Ryuthela nishihirai. Lineage (NCBI taxonomy): Eukaryota > Metazoa > Arthropoda > Arachnida > Araneae > Heptathelidae > Ryuthela > Ryuthela nishihirai. Next base: position 54,840,686 of record JAWZYU010000022.1, read on the forward strand.
GAAACTAGATGCTTTTGATTCCAGATGCTTACGCAGTATCTTGGGCATTAGGTGGTTCAACTTTGTAACTAATGATGAGGTTAGGCAAAGGAGTCTGCAACCTCCTTTAAGCAGCATATTGTGCAGAGAGAGACTCCGTTGGTTTGGCCATGTTGCCCGTATGAATAATTATAGATTGGCGAATAGGGTTATGAACAGTGTGCCTAAAGGCCTCAGAAAGAGGGGGAGACCTAGGATGCGGTGGGCAGACAATGTCAAACAGGACCTTGTTAGAATTGGTGTGCAGCGGCCAGATGCAGTAGATGTAGCTCAGGACAGACTTGCTTGGAGAACTAAATTGCACGGTCTGGTTGGACCTCCGTAGCCCAGGGCTGCTTGAGGATGATGATGATGATGAAGATGATGATTACAGCATGACAATGTATCTTGTCTTCGAGCTAAATTGTAACAAAGCTAATAGACATTGTTTCAAAATTAAATTGAATGAGTGCTTCCTACACCTTAATTGTATATTTCGTTTCAGAATTTCTTACTTGGATCTCTTGACGATGGTAGGATTGGACAGTAAATTATCGAAAAAATTAACTTTTTAATGCAGTATATATATATATACACACCACACACACACTAGCCTTTAGGTGCCCACCTAAGGGTGGTTTACTTATATATTTTGTTCTTACTCATGCCAAATATGCATATCTTTATGATGGGGATGGTTAGGGGTGAAATTATTACCCATGATTATACGAACTGCAATCTACACACATACAGACACGCTGTATTTTTATTCTAAATTATTATTTTTGAAATTAAACTGGTAGTTATTTACTTTTACATATCTGATTTTAATTTTAAAATATTCATAAATATCTGAATGTAATTAAAATTAATAAATTATTTTATTGTTTTCTCTAAAAAAATTTAGAGCTTTATACAATTTAAAAAATTAAATTTCTTTTTTTTACATATTTAATTGTCCACGTTTTGCTCAAACTGCTGTCCAGGCCTGATTTGTCAAGATGACCTTGGTTATTATTGCCATGACAGAGTCAAACACTTTGACCATATTGAGAAGTCTGCAAACTTGGACTTTCTGATAGAATTAGTAACATAAAATTCCATTTGGGCTGTCTTAGAAGCATTATTCAAATTAAATGCAAATGAATTGAATGAACAATTTATAAATAAATCTATAGTGGGAATGTCAAAACTATACCCAAACGTGTTGCCTGATTATTAAAAATAAAGGGTAACAAATAAAATATTAATATAATACGCAAATAGTTTTCTTTGTATGAAAATATTACTTTTTTTCTTATTTTATCATTTTCAAGTGAATTTTGGCTACCAGCAGTATTTTATTTTTATTTTTTATAATTATATACTTTATTTCTATTTTGATTACCATAACTTCCAATTCCTTAAAAAAAATTCATTCTTTGTTTTAATATTTAAAATTTACATGGAATTATCCAATAATTTAGTATAAATTAATATAATGACTACTCCAACCCAGCATTCCTTACTGATAATTCAAATATAAAACTTTTCTCTTTCGCAGCATTGATGCAAAACTTTTCAGCATCTCTGATTTTATTTTAAACATTGTAATGAAGATCTTTTTCGCATTTTGACATTTTTTCAATTTATCAAATGAATTTTCTTGAAAAGAAATATGCGCTCCTGCCCTCACGAATTTTTCAACTTTTCTTTCGCCCAATCAGAAAAGCGATCAAGGCCACTGCATTCCTCTTCCCTTTGCTAGGCATCACTCATCTGCTCTTCTGCATCAATCCAAGAGATGACGGGAGACTGGAGCAGGCTTACATGATCACAAATGCTGTGCTACAGTCGTCACAGGTAACTCTTCTTCTTCACCTCTCAAGTCAAATGCAGCGGTTCACTCAGTCCGTAGATCCAGGATACCAGTCTGGTATCCTGATATTCACAAGTTTGAATCCCCACTGTGCCATAAACTGAGATTTTCTCCAACAACCCCTACCTCAAGAAAATCCCCAAGAGAATTTTCCAAGATCACAAGTCAGATCTGACTCATGAGAGAATTTTCGAACGGTTTTCTTCTCCCACAAGATAATATTCTAGGATCACAGCCAGATCTGGCCAATGAAATAATTTTTGGCCTGCAGATAACATCTAGCCCATGAGAGAATTTTCTTGGCCGTGGGCCAGATTTAGCTAATGAGAAAATTTTCTTGGCCCCTGAGGAAGATCTGGTCCACATGAGAATTTTCTTGGTCTAGGGGGGCGGGGGGGTGCAGTCGGTAGCGCGCCAGGCTCGTAATCTGTAGTTCCCAGGTTCGAGTCCCAGCTGGGTCAGCGTTGAGATTTATCTCCGCAAAATTTCCCCGTCTTGCCCACGGTCAGTAGGGGACACCGATGGGCTTGAAAAGGCCGCCGTCCGTCGGATGGGACGTTACGCTGTGGCCCCGTGCGCAGGAGAGCCATACCCTGTGCACGTTAAAGAACACGCTGGATGGCCTTGACGGGAGGCTACCATCTGTCTCCCAACAGCTGTTCCAGTGGGTCCCCTCCCCCAACCTTCTCTGAGCCTTCGGGGTCCTTGTGGCCTGGCCATTTAGCCCAAGGTGTGCAAAAAAGTGCCGCTCAGAGGTAAAACAATCCAATCCAATCCAATCTTGGTCTAGGGACCAGATCTGGCCCATGAGAAAATTTTCTTGACCCACAGGACAAATCTGTCCCATGAGAGAATTTTCATGGCCCAAATGCCGGATCTGACCCATGAAAAGATTTTCTTAATCTGTGGGCCACATCTGGCCTTCTCCCATCTATATCGCACCTTCCCTATCTCGCCTACCTACTTCCATATCTGTGGCAAAAAAATTATGTCCTTGGCCAGATCTCGATTGAGGGCCAATAATAATGTCTCATGGGCTATATCTGACCTGCAGACCATAAACATTCTCTCATGGGCCCCAAAGTTGTCACACAGACCAAGAAAATTTTCTCGTTGGCCAGATCTGGCCCCATGGACCAGATCTTGCTTGCGGGCCAAGAATATCTCTCATAGCTCCATTCCGGCTTGCAGGTCAAGAAAATTCTCTCATTAATCAAATCTGACCCATTGGCAAAGAAAATTCTCTCACTGGCCAGATCTGGCCCGTGGGCCAAATATATTTTTCTCATGGGCCAGATCTATTCCAGGGACCAAACAAAATTCCCTCATGGGCCAGATCTTTTCTGTGTGCCAAGAAAAATTGTCTCATTAGTCAGATCTGACCCATTGGCAAAGAACATTCTCTCACTGGCCCGAACTGGCCCATGGGCCAAAAAATATATTTCTCATGGGCCAGATCTATCCCAGGGACCAAACAAAATTCCCTCATGGGCCAGATCTTTTCTGTGTGCCAAGAAAAATTCTCTCATTAGTCAGATCTGACCCATTGGCAAAGAAAATTCTCTCACTGGCCCGAACTGGCCCATGGGCCAAAAAATATTTTTCTCATGGGCCAGATCTATCCCAGGGACCAAACAAAATTCCCTCATGGGCCAGATATTTTCTGTGTGCCAAGAAAAATTCTCTCATTAGTCAGATCTGACCATTGGCAAAGAAAATTCTCTCACTGGCCCGAACTGGCCCATTGGCCAAAAAATATTTTTCTCATGGGCCAGATCTATCCCAGGGACTAAACAAAATTCCCTCATGGGCCAGATCTTTTCTGTGTGCCAAGAAAAATTCTCTCATTAGTCAGATCTGACCCATTGGCAAAGAAAATTCTCTCACTGGCCCGAACTGGCCCATGGGCCAAAAAATATTTTTCTCATGGGCCAGATCTATTCCAGGGACCAAACAAAATTCCCTCATGGGCCAGATCTTTTCTGTGTGCCAAGAAAAATTCTCTCATTAGTCAGATCTGAACCATTGGCAAAGAAAATTCTCTCACTGGCCCGAACTGGCCCATGGGCCAAAAAATATTTTTCTCATGGGCCAGATCTATTCCAGGGACCAAACAAAATTCCCTCATGGGCCAGATCTTTTCTGTGTGCCAAGAAAAATTCTCTCATTAGTCAGATCTGACCCATTGGCAAAGAAAATTCTCTCACTGGCCCGAACTGGCCCACTGGCCAAAAAATATTTTTCTCATGGGCCAGATCTATCCCAGGGACCAAACAAAATTCCCTCATGGGCCAGATCTTTTCTGTGTGCCAAAAAAATTCTCTCATTAGTCAGATCTGACCCATTGGCAAAGAAAATTTTCTCACTAGCCCGAACTGGCCCATGGGCCAAAAAATATTTTTCTCATGGGCCAGATCTATCCCAGGGACCAAACAAAATTCCCTCATGGGCCAGATCTTTTCTGTGTGCCAAGAAAAATTCTCTCATTAGTCAGATCTGACCCATTGGCAAAGAAAATTCTCTCACTAGCCCGAACTGGCCCATGCGCCAAAAAATATTTTTCTCATGGGCCAGATCTATCCCAGGGACCAAACAAAATTCCCTCATGAGCCTCATCTTTTCTGTGTGCCAAGAAAAATTCTCTCATTAGTCAGATCTGACCCATTGGCAAAGAAAATTCTCTCACTGGCCCGAACTGGCCCATGGACCAAAAAATATATTTCTCATGGGCCAGATCTATCCCAGGGACCAAACAAAATTCCCTCATGGGCCAGATCTTTTCTGTGTGCCAAGAAAAATTCTCTCATTAGTCAGATCTGACCCATTGGCAAAGAAAATTCTCTCACTGGCCCGAACTGGCCCATGGGCCAAAAAATATTTTTCTCATGGGCCAGATCTATCCCAGGGACCAAACAAAATCCCCTCATGAGCCTCATCTTTTCTGTGTGCCAAGAAAAATCCTCTCATTAGTCAGATCTGACCCATTGGCAAAGAAAATTCTCTCACTGGCCCGAACTGGGCCATGGGCCAAAAAATATATTTCTCATGGGCCAGATCTATCCCAGGGACCAAACAAAATTCCCTCATGGGCCAGAACTTTTCTGTGTGCCAAGAAAAATTCTCTCATTAGTCAGATCTGACCCATTGGCAAAGAAAATTCTCTCACTGGCCCGAACTGGCCCATGGGCCAAAAAATATTTTTCTCATGGGCCAGATCTATCCCAGGGACCAAACAAAATTCCCTCATGGGCCAGATCTTTTCTGTGTGCCAAGAAAAATTCTCTCATTAGTCAGATCTGACCCATTGGCAAAGAAAATTCTGTCACTAGCCCGAACTGGCCCATGGGCCAAAAAACATTTTTCTTATTGGCCAGATCTATCCCAGGGACCAAACAAAATTCCCTCATGGGCCAGATATTTTCTGTGTGTCAAGAAAAATTCTCTCATTAGTCAGATCTGACCCATTGGCAAAGAAAATTCTCTCACTAGCCCGAACTGGCCCATGGGCCAAAAAATATTTTTCTCATGGGCCAGATCTATCCCAGGGACCAAACAAAATTCTCTCATGGGCCAGATCGTTTCTGTGTGCCAAAAAAATTCTCTCATTAGTCAGATCTGACCCATTGGCAAAGAAAATTCTCTCACTAGCCCGAACTGGCCCATGGGCCAAAAAATATTTTTCTCATGGGATAGATCTATCCCAGGGACCAAACAAAATTCCCTCATGGGCCAGATCTTTTCTGTGTGCCAAGAAAAATTCTCTCATTAGTCAGATCTCACCCATTGGCAAAGAAAATTCTCTCACTGGCCCGAACAGGCCCATGGACCAAAAAATATATTTCTCATGGGCCAGATCTATCCCAGGGACCAAACAAAATTCCCTCATGGGCCAGATCTTTTCTGTGTGCCAAGAAAAATTCTCTCATTAGTCAGATCTCACCCATTGGCAAAGAAAATTCTCTCACTGGCCCGAACTGGCCCATGGGCCAAAAAATATTATTCTCATGGGCCAGATCTATCCCAGGGACCAAACAAAATTCCCTCATGGGCCAGATCTTTTCTGTGTGACAAAAAAATTCTCTCATTAGTCAGATCTGACCCATTGGCAAAGAAAATTCTCTCACTGGCCCGAACTGGCCCATGGGCCAAAAAATATTTTTCTCATGGGCCAGATCTATCCCAGGGACCAAACAAAATTCCCTCATGGGCCAGATCTTTTCTGTGTGCCAAGAAAAATTCTCTCATTAGTCAGATCTCACCCATTGGCAAAGAAAATTCTCTCACTGGCCCGAACTGACCCATGGGCCAAAAAATATTTTTCTCATGGGCCAGATCTATCCCAGGGACCAAACAAAATTCCCTCATGGGCCAGTTACTATCCCAGGGACCAAACAAAATTCCCTCATGGGCCAGATCTTTTCTGTGTGACAAAAAAATTCTCTCATTAGTCAGATCTGACCCATTGGCAAAGAAAATTCTCTCACTGGCCCGAACTGGCCCATGGGCCAAAAAATATTTTTCTCATGGGCCAGATCTATCCCAGGGACCAAACAAAATTCCCTCATGGGCCAGATCTTTTCTGTGTGCCAAGAAAAATTCTCTCATTAGTCAGATCTCACTCATTGGCAAAGAAAATTCTCTCACTGGCCCGAACTGGCCCATGGGCCAAAAAATATTTTTCTCATGGGCCAGATCTATCCCAGGGACCAAACAAAATTCCCTCATGGGCCAGATCTTTTCTGTGTGACAAAAAAATTCTATCATTAGTCAGATCTGACCCATTGGCAAAAAAAATTCTCTCACTGGCCCGAACTGGCCATTGGGCCAAAAAATATTTTTCTCATGGGCCAGATCTATCCCAGGGACCAAACAAAATTCCCTCATGGGCCAGATCTATCCCAGGGACCAAACAAAATTCCCTCATGGGCCAGATCTTTTCTGTGTGCCAAGAAAAATTCTCTCATTAGTCAGATCTCACCCATTGGCAAAGAAAATTCTCTCACTGGCCCGAACTGGCCCATGGGCCAAAAAATATTTTTCTCATGGGCCAGATCTATCCCAGGGACCAAACAAAATTCCCTCATGGGCCAGATCTTTTCTGTGTGCCAAGAAAAATTCTCTCATTAGTCAGATCTCACCCATTGGCAAAGAAAATTCTCTCACTGGCCCGAACTGGCCCATGGGCCAAAAAATATTTTTCTCATGGGCCAGATCTATCCCAGGGACCAAACAAAATTCCCTCATGGGTCAGTTACTATCCCAGGGACCAAACAAAATTCCCTCATGGGCCAGATCTTTTCTGTGTGACAAAAAAATTCTCTCATTAGTCAGATCTGACCCATTGGCAAAGAAAATTCTCTCGCTGGCCCGAACTGGCCCATGGGCCAAAAAATATTTTTCTCATGGGCCAGATCTATCCCAGGGACCAAACAAAATTCCCTCATGGGCCAGATCTTTTCTGTGTGCCAAGAAAAATTCTCTCATTAGTCAGATCTCACCCATTGACAAAGAAAATTCTCTCACTGGCCCGAACTGGCCCATGGACCAAAAAATATATTTCTCATGGGCCAGATCTATCCCAGGGACCAAACAAAATTCCCTCATGGGCCAGATCTTTTCTGTGTGCCAAGAAAAATTCTCTCATTAGTCAGATCTGACCCATTGGCAAAGAAAATTCTCTCACTGGCCCGAACTGGCCCATGGGCCAAAAAATATTTTTCTCATGGGCCAGATCTATCCCAGGGACCAAACAAAATTCCCTCATGGGCCAGATCTTTTCTGTGTGCCAAAAAAATTCTCTCATTAGTCAGATCTGACCCATTGGCAAAGAAAATTCTCTCACTGGCCCGAACTGGCCCATTTGCCAAAAAATATTTTTCTCATGGGCCAGATCTATCCCAGGGACCAAACAAAATTTCCTCATGGGCCAGATCTTTTCTGTGTGCCAAGAAAAATTCTCTCATTAGTCAGATCTCACCCATTGGCAAAGAAAATTCTCTCACTGGCCCGAACTGGCCCATGGGCCAAAAAATATTTTTCTCATGGGCCAGATCTATCCCAGGGACCAAACAAAATTCCCTCATGGGCCAGATCTTTTCTGTGTGACAAAAAAATTCTCTCATTAGTCAGATCTGACCCATTGGCAAAGAAAATTCTCTCACTGGCCCGAACTGGCCCATGGGCCAAAAAATATTTTTCTCATGGGCCAGATCTATCCCAGGGACCAAACAAAATTCCCTCATGGGCCAGATCTTTTCTGTGTGCCAAGAAAAATTCTCTCATTATTCAGATCTGACCCATTGGCAAAGAAAATTCTCTCACTGGCCCGAACTGGCCCATGGACCAAAAAATATATTTCTCATGGGCCAGATCTATCCCAGGGACCAAACAAAATTCCCTCATGGGCCAGATCTTTTCTGTGTGCCAAGAAAAATTCTCTCATTAGTCAGATCTGACCCATTGGCAAAGAAAATTCTCTCACTGGCCCGAACTGGCCCATGGGCCAAAAAATATTTTTCTCATGGGCCAGATCTATCCCAGGGACCAAACAAAATTCCCTCATGGGCCAGATCTTTTCTGTGTGACAAAAAAATTCTCTCATTAGTCAGATCTGACCCATTGGCAAAGAAAATTCTCTCACTGGCCCGAACTGGCCCATGGGCCAAAAAATATTTTTCTCATGGGCCAGATCTATCCCAGGGACCAAACAAAATTCCCTCATGGGCCAGATCTTTTCTGTGTGCCAAGAAAAATTCTCTCATTAGTCAGATCTCACCCATTGGCAAAGAAAATTCTCTCACTGGCCCGAACTGGCCCATGGGCCAAAAAATATTTTTCTCATGGGCCAGATCTATCCCAGGGACCAAACAAAATTCCCTCATGGGCCAGATCTTTTCTGTGTGCCAAGAAAAATTCTCTCATTAGTCAGATCTCACCCATTGGCAAAGAAAATTCTCTCACTGGCCCGAACTGGCCCATGGACCAAAAAATATTTTTCTCATGGGCCAGATCTATCCCAGGGATCAAACAAAATTCCCTCATGGGACAGATCTTTTCTGTGTGCCAAGAAAAATTCTCTCATTAGTCAGATCTCACCCATTGGCAAAGAAAATTCTCTCACTGGCCCGAACTGGCCCATGGGCCAAAAAATATTTTTCTCATGGGCCAGATCTATCCCAGGGACCAAACAAAATTCCCTCATGGGCCAGTTACTATCCCAGGGACCAAACAAAATTCCCTCATGGGCCAGATCTTTTCTGTGTGACAAAAAATTCTCTCATTAGTCAGATCTGACCCATTGGCAAAGAAAATTCTCTCACTGGCCCGAACTGGCCCATGGGCCAAAAAATATTTTTCTCATGGGCCAGATCTATCCCAGGGACCAAACAAAATTCCCTCATGGGCCAGATCTTTTCTGTGTGACAAAAAAATTCTATCATTAGTCAGATCTGACCCATTGGCAAAAAAAATTCTCTCACTGGCCCGAACTGGCCCATGGGCCAAAAAATATTTTTCTCATGGGCCAGATCTATCCCAGGGACCAAACAAAATTCCCTCATGGGCCAGATCTATCCCAGGGACCAAACAAAATTCCCTCATGGGCCAGATCTTTTCTGTGTGCCAAGAAAAATTCTCTCATTAGTCAGATCTCACCCATTGGCAAAGAAAATTCTCTCACTGGCCCGAACTGGCCCATGGGCCAAAAAATATTTTTCTCATGGGCCAGATCTATCCCAGGGACCAAACAAAATTCCCTCATGGGCCAGATCTTTTCTGTGTGCCAAGAAAAATTCTCTCATTAGTCAGATCTCACCCATTGGCAAAGGAAATTCTCTCACTAGCCCGAACTGGCCCATGGGCCAAAAAATATTTTTCTCATGGGCCAGATCTATCCCAGGGACCAAACAAAATTCCCTCATGGGCCAGATCTTTTCTGTGTGCCAAAAAAATTCTCTCATTAGTCAGATCTGACTTATTGGCAAAGAAAATTCTCTCACTGGCCCGAACTGGCCCATGGGCCAAAAAATATTTTTCTCATCTGCCAGATCTATCCCAGGGACCAAACAAAATTCCCTCATGGGCCAGATCTTTTCTGTGTGACAAAAAAATTCTCTCATTAGTCAGATCTGACCCATTGGCAAACAAAATTCTCTCACTGGCCCGAACTGGCCCATGGGCCAAAAAATATTTTTCTCATGGGCCAGATCTATCCCAGGGACCAAACAAAATTCCTTCATGGGCCAGATCTTTTCTGTGTGCCAAGAAAAATTCTCTCATTAGTCAGATCTGACCCATTGGCAAAGAAAATTCTCTCACTGGCCCGAACTGGCCCATGGACCAAAAAATATATTTCTCATGGGCCAGATCTATCCCAGGTTCCAAACAAAATTCCCTCATGGGCCAGATCTTTTCTGTGTGCCAAGAAAAATTCTCTCATTAGTCAGATCTGACCCATTGGCAAAGAAAATTCTCTCACTGGCCCGAACTGGCCCATGGGCCAAAAAATATTTTTCTCATGGGCCAGATCTATCCCAGGGACCAAACAAAATTTCCTCATGGGCCAGATCTTTTCTGTGTGCCAAAAAAATTCTCTCATTAGTCAGATCTGACCCATTGGCAAAGAAAATTCTCTCACTGGCCCGAACTGGCCCATGGACCAAAAAATATATTTCTCATGGGCCAGATCTATCCCAGGGACCAAACAAAATTCCCTCATGGGCCAGATCTTTTCTGTGTGCCAAGAAAAATTCTCTCATTAGTCAGATCTCACCCATTGGCAAAGAAAATTCTCTCACTGGCCCGAACTGGCCCATGGGCCAAAAAATATTTTTCTCATGGGCCAGATCTATCCCAGGGACCAAACAAAATTCCCTCATGGGCCAGATCTTTTCTGTGTGACAAAAAAATTCTCTCATTAGTCAGATCTGACCCATTGGCAAAGAAAATTCTCTCACTGGCCCGAACTGGCCCATGGGCCAAAAAATATTTTTCTCATGGGCCAGATCTATCCCAGGGACCAAACAAAATTCCCTCATGGGCCAGATCTTTTCTGTGTGCCAAGAAAAATTCTCTCATTAGTCAGATCTGACCCATTGGCAAAGAAAATTCTCTCACTGGCCCGAACTGGCCCATGGACCAAAAAATATATTTCTCATGGGCCAGATCTATCCCAGGGACCAAACAAAATTCCCTCATGGGCCAGATCTTTTCTGTGTGCCAAGAAAAATTCTCTCATTAGTCAGATCTGACCCATTGGCAAAGAAAATTCTCTCACTGGCCCGAACTGGCCCATGGGCCAAAAAATATTTTTCTCATGGGCCAGATCTATCCCAGGGACCAAACAAAATTCCCTCATGGGCCAGATCTTTTCTGTGTGCCAAAAAAATTCTCTCATTAGTCAGATCTGACCCATTGGCAAAGAAAATTCTCTCACTGGCCCGAACTGGCCCATGGGCCAAAAAATATTTTTCTCATGGGCCAGATCTATCCCAGGGACCAAACAAAATTCCCTCATGTGCCAGATCTTTTCTGTGTGACAAAAAAATTCTCTCATTAGTCATATCTGACCCATTGGCAAAGAAAATTCTCTCACTGGCTCGAACTGGCCCATGGGCCAAAAAATATTTTTCTCATGGGCCAGATCTATCCCAGGGACCAAACAAAATTCCCTCATGGGCCAGATCTTTTCTGTGTGCCAAGAAAAATTCTCTCATTAGTCAGATCTGACCCATTGGCAAAGAAAATTCTCTCACTGGCCCGAACTGGCCCATGGACCAAAAAATATATTTCTCATGGGCCAGATCTATCCCAGGGACCAAACAAAATTCCCTCATGGGCCAGATCTTTTCTGTGTGCCAAGAAAAATTCTCTCATTAGTCAGATCTCACCCATTGGCAAAGAAAATTCTCTCACTGGCCCGAACTGGCCCATGGGCCAAAAAATATTTTTCTCATGGGCCAGATCTATCCCAGGGACCAAACAAAATTCCCTCATGGGCCAGATCTTTTCTGTGTGCCAAGAAAAATTCTCTCATTAGTCAGATCTCACCCATTGGCAAAGAAAATTCTCTCACTGGCCCGAACTGGCCCATGGACCAAAAAATATTTTTCTCATGGGCCAGATCTATCCCAGGGATCAAACAAAATTCCCTCATGGGACAGATCTTTTCTGTGTGCCAAGAAAAATTCTCTCATTAGTCAGATCTCACCCATTGGCAAAGAAAATTCTCTCACTGGCCCGAACTGGCCCATGGGCCAAAAAATATTTTTCTCATGGGCCAGATCTATCCCAGGGACCAAACAAAATTCCCTCATGGGCCAGTTACTATCCCAGGGACCAAACAAAATTCCCTCATGGGCCAGATCTTTTCTGTGTGACAAAAAATTCTCTCATTAGTCAGATCTGACCCATTGGCAAAGAAAATTCTCTCACTGGCCCGAACTGGCCCATGGGCCAAAAAATATTTTTCTCATGGGCCAGATCTATCCCAGGGACCAAACAAAATTCCCTCATGGGCCAGATCTTTTCTGTGTGACAAAAAAATTCTATCATTAGTCAGATCTGACCCATTGGCAAAAAAAATTCTCTCACTGGCCCGAACTGGCCCATGGGCCAAAAAATATTTTTCTCATGGGCCAGATCTATCCCAGGGACCAAACAAAATTCCCTCATGGGCCAGATCTATCCCAGGGACCAAACAAAATTCCCTCATGGGCCAGATCTTTTCTGTGTGCCAAGAAAAATTCTCTCATTAGTCAGATCTCACCCATTGGCAAAGAAAATTCTCTCACTGGCCCGAACTGGCCCATGGGCCAAAAAATATTTTTCTCATGGGCCAGATCTATCCCAGGGACCAAACAAAATTCCCTCATGGGCCAGATCTTTTCTGTGTGCCAAGAAAAATTCTCTCATTAGTCAGATCTCACCCATTGGCAAAGGAAATTCTCTCACTAGCCCGAACTGGCCCATGGGCCAAAAAATATTTTTCTCATGGGCCAGATCTATCCCAGGGACCAAACAAAATTCCCTCATGGGCCAGATCTTTTCTGTGTGCCAAAAAAATTCTCTCATTAGTCAGATCTGACTTATTGGCAAAGAAAATTCTCTCACTGGCCCGAACTGGCCCATGGGCCAAAAAATATTTTTCTCATCTGCCAGATCTATCCCAGGGACCAAACAAAATTCCCTCATGGGCCAGATCTTTTCTGTGTGACAAAAAAATTCTCTCATTAGTCAGATCTGACCCATTGGCAAAGAAAATTCTCTCACTGGCCCGAACTGGCCCATGGGCCAAAAAATATTTTTCTCATGGGCCAGATCTATCCCAGGGACCAAACAAAATTCCTTCATGGGCCAGATCTTTTCTGTGTGCCAAGAAAAATTCTCTCATTAGTCAGATCTGACCCATTGGCAAAGAAAATTCTCTCACTGGCCCGAACTGGCCCATGGACCAAAAAATATATTTCTCATGGGCCAGATCTATCCCAGGTTCCAAACAAAATTCCCTCATGGGCCAGATCTTTTCTGTGTGCCAAGAAAAATTCTCTCATTAGTCAGATCTGACCCATTGGCAAAGAAAATTCTCTCACTGGCCCGAACTGGCCCATGGGCCAAAAAATATTTTTCTCATGGGCCAGATCTATCCCAGGGACCAAACAAAATTTCCTCATGGGCCAGATCTTTTCTGTGTGCCAAAAAAATTCTCTCATTAGTCAGATCTGACCCATTGGCAAAGAAAATTCTCTCACTGGCCCGAACTGGCCCATGGACCAAAAAATATATTTCTCATGGGCCAGATCTATCCCAGGGACCAAACAAAATTCCCTCATGGGCCAGATCTTTTCTGTGTGCCAAGAAAAATTCTCTCATTAGTCAGATCTCACCCATTGGCAAAGAAAATTCTCTCACTGGCCCGAACTGGCCCATGGGCCAAAAAATATTTTTCTCATGGGCCAGATCTATCCCAGGGACCAAACAAAATTCCCTCATGGGCCAGATCTTTTCTGTGTGACAAAAAAATTCTCTCATTAGTCAGATCTGACCCATTGGCAAAGAAAATTCTCTCACTGGCCCGAACTGGCCCATGGGCCAAAAAATATTTTTCTCATGGGCCAGATCTATCCCAGGGACCAAACAAAATTCCCTCATGGGCCAGATCTTTTCTGTGTGCCAAGAAAAATTCTCTCATTAGTCAGATCTGACCCATTGGCAAAGAAAATTCTCTCACTGGCCCGAACTGGCCCATGGACCAAAAAATATATTTCTCATGGGCCAGATCTATCCCAGGGACCAAACAAAATTCCCTCATGGGCCAGATCTTTTCTGTGTGCCAAGAAAAATTCTCTCATTAGTCAGATCTGACCCATTGGCAAAGAAAATTCTCTCACTGGCCCGAACTGGCCCATGGGCCAAAAAATATTTTTCTCATGGGCCAGATCTATCCCAGGGACCAAACAAAATTCCCTCATGGGCCAGATCTTTTCTGTGTGCCAAAAAAATTCTCTCATTAGTCAGATCTGACCCATTGGCAAAGAAAATTCTCTCACTGGCCCGAACTGGCCCATGGGCCAAAAAATATTTTTCTCATGGGCCAGATCTATCCCAGGGACCAAACAAAATTCCCTCATGTGCCAGATCTTTTCTGTGTGACAAAAAAATTCTCTCATTAGTCATATCTGACCCATTGGCAAAGAAAATTCTCTCACTGGCTCGAACTGGCCCATGGGCCAAAAAATATTTTTCTCATGGGCCAGATCTATCCCAGGGACCAAACAAAATTCCCTCATGGGCCAGATCTTTTCTGTGTGCCAAGAAAAATTCTCTCATTAGTCAGATCTGACCCATTGGCAAAGAAAATTCTCTCACTGGCCCGAACTGGCCCATGGACCAAAAAATATATTTCTCATGGGCCAGATCTATCCCAGGGACCAAACAAAATTCCCTCATGGGCCAGATCTTTTCTGTGTGCCAAGAAAAATTCTCTCATTAGTCAGATCTGACCCATTGGCAAAGAAAATTCTCTCACTGGCCCGAACTGGCCCATGGGCCAAAAAATATTTTTCTCATGGGCCAGATCTATCCCAGGGACCAAACAAAATTCCCTCATGGGCCAGATCTTTTCTGTGTGCCAAAAAAATTCTCTCATTAGTCAGATCTGACCCATTGGCAAAGAAAATTCTCTCACTGGCCCGAACTGGCCCATGGGCCAAAAAATATTTTTCTCATGGGCCAGATCTATCCCAGGGACCAAACAAAATTCCCTCATGTGCCAGATCTTTTCTGTGTGACAAAAAAATTCTCTCATTAGTCATATCTGACCCATTGGCAAAGAAAATTCTCTCACTATCTCGAACTGGCCCATGGGCCAAAAAATATTTTTCTCATGGGCCAGATCTATCCCAGGGACCAAACAAAATTCCCTCATGGGCCAGATCTTTTCTGTGTGCCAAGAAAAATTCTCTCATTAGTCAGATCTGACCCATTGGCAAAGAAAATTCTCTCACTGGCCCATGGACCAAAAAATATATTTCTCATGGGCCAGATCTATCCCAGGGACCAAACAAAATTCCCTCATGGGCCAGATCTTTTCTGTGTGCCAAGAAAAATTCTCTCATTAGTCAGATCTGACCCATTGGCAAAGAAAATTCTCTCACTGGCCCGAACTGGCCCATGGGCCAAAAAATATTTTTCTCATGGGCCAGATCTATCCCAGGGACCAAACAAAATTAACTCATGGGCCAGATCTTTTCTGTGTGCCAAAACAATTCTCTCATTAGTCAGATCTGACCCATTGGCAAAGAAAATTCTCTCACTAGCCCGAACTGGCCCATCTGCCAAAAAATATTTTTCTCATGGGCCAGATCTATCCCAGGGACCAAACAAAATTCCCTCATGGGCCAGATCTTTTCTGTGTGCCAAGAAAAATTCTCTCATTAGTCAGATCTCACCCATTGGCAAAGAAAATTCTCTCACTGGCCCGAACTGGCCCATGGGCCAAAAAATATTTTTCTCATGGGCCAGATCTATCCCAGGGACCAAACAAAATTCCCTCATGGGCCAGATCTTTTCTGTGTGACAAAAAAATTCTCTCATTAGTCAGATCTGACCCATTGGCAAAGAAAATTCTCTCACTGGCCCGAACTGGCCCATGGGCCAAAAAATATTTTTCTCATGGGCCAGATCTATCCCAGGGACCAAACAAAATTCCCTCATGGGCCAGATCTTTTCTGTGTGCCAAGAAAAATTCTCTCATTAGTCAGATCTGACCCATTGGCAAAGAATATTCTCTCACTGGCCCGAACTGGCCCATGGACCAAAAAATATATTTCTCATGGGCCAGATCTATCCCAGGGACCAAACAAAATTCCCTCATGGGCCAGATCTTTTCTGTGTGCCAAGAAAAATTCTCTCATTAGTCAGATCTGACCCATTGGCAAAGAAAATTCTCTCACTGGCCCGAACTGGCCCATGGGCCAAAAAATATTTTTCTCATGGTCCAGATCTATCCCAGGGACCAAACAAAATTCCCTCATGGGCCAGATCTTTTCTGTGTGCCAAAAAAATTCTCTCATTAGTCAGATCTGACCCATTGGCAAAGAAAATTCTCTCACTAGCCCGAACTGGCCCATCTGCCAAAAAATATTTTTCTCATGGGCCAGATCTATCCCAGGGACCAAACAAAATTCCCTCATGGGCCAGATCTTTTCTGTGTGACAAAAAAATTCTCTCATTAGTCAGATCTGACCCATTGGCAAAGAAAATTCTCTCACTGGCCCGAACTGGCCCATGGGCCAAAAAATATTTTTCTCATGGGCCAGATCTATCCCAGGGACCAAACAAAATTCCCTCATGGGCCAGATCTTTTCTGTGTGCCAAGAAAAATTCTCTCATTAGTCAGATCTCACCCATTGGCAAAGAAAATTCTCTCACTGGCCCGAACTGGCCCATGGGCCAAAAAATATTTTTCTCATGGGCCAGATCTATCCCAGGGACCAAACAAAATTCCCTCATGGGCCAGATCTTTTCTGTGTGCCAAGAAAAATTCTCTCATTAGTCAGATCGGACACATTGGCAAAGAAAGTTCTCTCACTGGCCCGAACTGGCCCATTGGCCAAAAAATATTTTTCTCATGGGCCAGATCTATCCCAGGGACCAAACAAAATTCCCTCATGGGCCAGATCTTTTCTGTGTGCCAAGAAAAATTCTCTCATTAGTCAGATCTGACCCATTGGCAAAGAAAATTCTCTCCCTGGCCCGAACTGGCCCATGGGCCAAATAATATTTTTCTCATGGGCCAGATCTATCCCAGGGACCAAACAAAATTCCCTCATGGGCCAGATCTTTTCTGTGTGCCAAGAAAAATTCTCTCATTAGTCAGATCTGACCCATTGGCAAAGAAAATTCTCTCACTGGCCCGAACTGGCCCATGGGCCAAAAAATATTTTTCTCATGGGCCAGATCTATCCCAGGGACCAAACAAAATTCCCTCATGGGCCAGATCTTTTCTGTGTGCCAAAAAAATTCTCTCATTAGTCAGATCTGACCCATTGGCAAAGAAAATTCTCTCACTAGCCCGAACTGGCCCATCTGCCAAAAAATATTTTTCTCATGGGCCAGATCTATCCCAGGGACCAAACAAAATTCCCTCATGGGCCAGATCTTTTCTGTGCGCCAAAAAAATTCTCTCATTATTCAGATCTGACCCATTGGCAAAGAAAATTCTCTCACTAGCCCGAACTGGCCCATGGGCCAAAAAATATTTTTCTCATGGGCCAGATCTATCCCAGGGACCAAACAAAATTCCCTCATGGGCCAGATCTTTTCTGTGTGACAAAAAAATTCTCTCATTAGTCAGATCTGACCCATTGGCAAAGAAAATTCTCTCACTGGCCCGAACTGGCCCATGGGCCAAAAAATATTTTTCTCATGGGCCAGATCTATCCCAGGGACCAAACAAAATTCCCTCATGGGCCAGATCTTTTCTGTGTGCCAAGAAAAATTCTCTCATTAGTCAGATCTCACCCATTGGCAAAGAAAATTCTCTCACTGGCCCGAACTGGCCCATGGGCCAAAAAATATTTTTCTCATGGGCCAGATCTATCCCAGGGACCAAACAAAATTCCCTCATGGGCCAGATCTTTTCTGTGTGCCAAGAAAAATTCTCTCATTAGTCAGATCGGACACATTGGCAAAGAAAGTTCTCTCACTGGCCCGAACTGGCCCATTGGCCAAAAAATATTTTTCTCATGGGCCAGATCTATCCCAGGGACCAAACAAAATTCCCTCATGGGCCAGATCTTTTCTGTGTGCCAAGAAAAATTCTCTCATTAGTCAGATCTGACCCATTGGCAAAGAAAATTCTCTCCCTGGCCCGAACTGGCCCATGGGCCAAATAATATTTTTCTCATGGGCCAGATCTATCCCAGGGACCAAACAAAATTCCCTCATGGGCCAGATTTTTTCTGTGTGCCAAGAAAAATTCTCTCATTAGACAGATCTGACCCATTGGCAAAGAAAATTCTGTCACTGGCCCGAACTGGCCCATTGGCCAAATAATATTTTTCTCGTGGGCCAGATCTATCCCAGGGACCGAACAAAATTCCCTCATGGGCCAGATCTTTTCTGTGTGACAAAAAAATTCTCTCATTAGTCAGATCTGACACATTGGCAAAGAAAATTCTCTCACTGGCCCTCACTGGCCCATTGGCCAAAAAATATTTTTCTCATGGGCCAGATCTATCCCAGGGACCAAACAAAATTCCCTCATGGGCCAGATCTTTTCTGTGGGCCAAGAAAATTCTCTCATTTGTCAGATCTGACCTGTGGATCAAGAAAATTCTCTCATGCGCAAATCTGGCTTGCAGGCCAAGAAATTTCTCTCATGGGCCAGATCTGACTCAAGGGCCAAAAACTTTCCCTTATGTGCCAGATCTGACTCACATACCACGAAGATTCTCTCATGGGCCAAATCTGCGCATGAGTGAAGAAAATTCCCTCGCTGGCCAGATCTGCCGACAGGTCGAACAAAATTCTCTCATGGGTCAGATCTTGCTTGCGGGCCAACAAAATTGTTTCATGGACTCTATCTGACTTGCAAGCCAAAACATTCTCTCATTGGGCAGATCTGCCCTGCGAAAAAAAGCTCATGTTCAATCTGTGTGGGCCAAGAAAATTAGCTCATGTGCTATATCTGGCCCACAAACCACGAAAAATCTTTCATGTGTGAAATCTTGCCTGTGGATCAAAAAAATTGTCTCTAATGGGAAATCTTGCTTATGGTTAAGAAAATTCTCTCATTGGGCAGGGGGCGGAGGTGGCTCAGTCGGTAGCGCGCCAGGCTCGTAATCTGTAGTTCCCAGGTTCGAGTCCCAGCTGGGTCAGCGTTGAGATTTATCTCCGCAAAATTCCCTGCCCTGCCCATGGTCAGTAGGGGACACCGATGGGCTTGGAAAGGCCGCCGTCCGTCGGATGGGACGTTAAGCCGTGGCTCCGTGTGCGGGAGAGATATACCCTGTGCACGTTAAAGAACACGCTGGATGTCCTTGACGGGAGGCTACCATCTGTCTCCCAACAGCTGTTCCAGTGGGTCCCCTCCCCCAACCTTCTCTGAACCTTTGGGGTCCTTGTGGCCTGGCCATTTAGCCCATGGTGTGCAAAAAAGTGCCGCTCAGAGGTAAAACAACCCAAACAACAACTCATTGGGCAGATCTGCCCTGCGAAATTAGCTCATGTGCAATGGGTGTGGGCCAAGAAAATTAGCTCATGTGCTATATCTGGCCCACATACCACGAAAAATCTTTCATGTGTGAAATCTTGCCTGTGAGTCAAAAAAATTGTCTCATATGGGAAATCTTGCTTAGGGTTAAGAAAATTCTCGCAGTGGCCAGAACTGGCCCATGGGCGAAGAAAATTCTCTCTTGGGTCAGGTAGGAACCATAAGCCAGGGAGATTCTCTCAGCGAAGAAAATTCTCTCTTGGGTCAGGTAGGAAACATAAGCCAGGAAGATTCTCTCAGCGAAGAAAATTCTCTCTTGGGTCAGGTAGGAACCATAAGCCAGGGAGATTCTCTCAGCGAAGAAAATTCTCCCTTGGGTCAGGTAGGAAACATAAGCCAGGAAGATTCTCTCAGCGAAGAAAATTCTCTCTTGGGTCAGGTAGGAACCATAAGCCAGGGAGATTCTCTCAGCGAAGAAAATTCTCCCTTGGGTCAGGTAGGAAACATAAGCCAGGAAGATTCTCTCAGCGAAGAAAATTCTCTCTTGGGTCAGGTAGGAACCATAAGCCAGGGAGATTCTCTCAGCGAAGAAAATTCTCTCTTGGGTCAGGTAGGAACCATAAGCCAGGGAGATTCTCTCAGCGAAGAAAATTCTCTCTTGGGTCAGGTAGGAAACATAAGCCAGGAAGATTCTCTCAGCGAAGAAAATTCTCTCTTGGGTCAGGTAGGAACCATAAGCCAGGGAGATTCTCTCAGCGAAGAAAATTCTCCCTTGGGTCAGGTAGGAAACATAAGCCAGGAAGATTCTCTCAGCGAAGAAAATTCTCTCTTGGGTCAGGTAGGAACCATAAGCCAGGGAGATTCTCTCAGCGAAGAAAATTCTCTCTTGGGTCAGGTAGGAAACATAAGCCAGGAAGATTCTCTCAGCGAAGAAAATTCTCTCTTGGGTCAGGTAGGAACCATAAGCCAGGGAGATTCTCTCAGCGAAGAAAATTCTCCCTTGGGTCAGGTAGGAAACATAAGCCAGGAAGATTCTCTCAGCGAAGAAAATTCTCTCTTGGGTCAGGTAGGAACCATAAGCCAGGGAGATTCTCTCAGCGAAGAAAATTCTCCCTTGGGTCAGGTAGGAAACATAAGCCAGGAAGATTCTCTCAGCGAAGAAAATTCTCTCTTGGGTCAGGTAGGAACCATAAGCCAGGGAGATTCTCTCAGCGAAGAAAATTCTCTCTTGGGTCAGGTAGGAACCATAAGCCAGGGAGATTCTCTCAGCGAAGAAAATTCTCTCTTGGGTCAGGTAGGAAACATAAGCCAGGAAGATTCTCTCAGCGAAGAAAATTCTCTCTTGGGTCAGGTAGGAACCATAAGCCAGGGAGATTCTCTCAGCGAAGAAAATTCTCCCTTGGGTCAGGTAGGAAACATAAGCCAGGAAGATTCTCTCAGCGAAGAAAATTCTCTCTTGGGTCAGGTAGGAACCATAAGCCAGGGAGATTCTCTCAGCGAAGAAAATTCTCTCTTGGGTCAGGTAGGAAACATAAGCCAGGAAGATTCTCTCAGCGAAGAAAATTCTCTCTTGGGTCAGGTAGGAACCATAAGCCAGGGAGATTCTCTCAGCGAAGAAAATTCTCCCTTGGGTCAGGTAGGAAACATAAGCCAGGAAGATTCTCTCAGCGAAGAAAATTCTCCCTTGGGTCAGGTAGGAAACATAAGCCAGGAAGATTCTCTCAGCGAAGAAAATTCTCTCTTGGGTCAGGTAGGAACCATAAGCCAGGGAGATTCTCTCAGCGAAGAAAATTCTCTCTTGGGTCAGGTAGGAAACATAAGCCAGGAAGATTCTCTCAGCGAAGAAAATTCTCTCTTGGGTCAGGTAGGAACCATAAGCCAGGGAGATTCTCTCAGCGAAGAAAATTCTCCCTTGGGTCAGGTAGGAAACATAAGCCAGGAAGATTCTCTCAGCGAAGAAAATTCTCTCTTGGGTCAGGTAGGAACCATAAGCCAGGGAGATTCTCTCAGCGAAGAAAATTCTCCCTTGGGTCAGGTAGGAAACATAAGCCAGGAAGATTCTCTCAGCGAAGAAAATTCTCTCTTGGGTCAGGTAGGAACCATAAGCCAGGGAGATTCTCTCAGCGAAGAAAATTCTCCCTTGGGTCAGGTAGGAAACATAAGCCAGGAAGATTCTCTCAGCGAAGAAAATTCTCTCTTGGGTCAGGTAGGAACCATAAGCCAGGGAGATTCTCCCTTGAGCCAGATAGGAACCATAAGCCAGGAAGATTCTCTGATGGGGTGAGGTAGCCCGCAGGCCACATGTTATGTCTGGCTGCATTAAACCGTATTCCCCGTGTTAGCATATTACTTGACCTAAGCAGGAAGCTTCCATCTATCTCCTAACATTGATTGTCTCATCCTCTTCCCAGTTCTGAACTTTTAGGATCATAGGGACCTGATCATTTCAAATGTTCAGACAATAGGGCCACTCAGAAGTAAAGCAATCGAAGCTGCTTTTAGCTTTAGAGCTTTGCAAACCAAAATTTCAGAGTTGGGTTGTTGGGTTGTTTTACCTCTGAGCGGCACTATTTGCACACCATGGGCTAAATGGCCAGGTCACATTGACCCCGAAGGCTCAGAGAAGGTTGGGGGAGGGGACCCACTGGAACAGCTGTGGGAGACAGATGGTAGCCTCCCGTCAAGGCCATCCAGCGTGTTCTTTAACGTGCACAGGGTATGGCTCTCCCGCACACGGGGCCACGGCTTAATGCCCCATCCGACGGACGGCGGCCTTTCCAAGCCGATCAATGTCCCCTACTGACCGTAGGCAAGGGGGGGGGATATTTTGCGGAGATAAATCTCAACGCTGACCCAGCTGGGACTCGAACCTGGGAACTACAGTTTACGAGCCTGGCGCGCTACCGACTGAGCCACCCCCGCCCCCCCAAAATTTCAGAACCTCTGCAGTAACCAATACGTATTCTCAATCTATTTTTTTTACTCTAAATGCACATCACTTGCATCTTTAAGATTGTATCCAGATTACTGACTTTTATTTCTTTTCAGGGAGTATTTGTTGCAGTCCTTTATTGCTTCACCAATGGAGAGGTAAAGATTATTACTATCAATTATTTTAATTTTTTTCTCTGATTTTATGCGTCAAAAGCTAATTTTATTTTATATCTGATTTCTATATGAAAAAACCCTGTTAGATATATAATATATGAATGATACAATATCCTTATGAATATCAAATTTTATGTGGAATATACTAATTACTGATATAAGGGACCCGGGTTCGAGTCCCGGGTAAGGCATGGATGTTCGTGTTGTTTTTCTGCTGAGGTCCTGCTATCCTCTCAGACCTTCTAGTGTGGCATATAAACTGACAGACTCCTGTCAGACCTCTGTGACAAGCATCTGCTTGAGGGGGGTATTTATTTTTATATTTATTAATTACATAATTATTGTTAATTGCTAAAATATTGTAGTTCTAAAATAATCTTATTAGTATTCTAAATTAATAATTTAAAATTCTAAATATTTTTTGCTAGTTTCAATTACTTGGTACTAAATTATATTTATTTTATTTACATACATTATCTTTTACACTGTCATTATTAGTCAATTTTCGCGTTTTGATATCTTTTCCACGTAATGTCATGTTTTTGCAACAGATTCTTTAAGGAAGTTTTAACATTTTTTGCATTTAAAAGAGCAACGTAAAAATATTTTTAATGTAAGCTGTAAATAGTTTGAAACTTTTGATAGAATTTTTAGTCGCATTTGAAGCAAAAATTTGGAGGATTATTCTGATACGTTAGAAATAGCAAAGTTTTTCCTCTCAAAGTGACTTTTACTTTTAGTGCTGCCATCTGTCGTAACACAATGAAAGTGTGATTTATATATCTACAAATCATTTCAGAATTTGAGAAGGTGACATCATAAAAGTTGAATTTGATGGCTTGAAATTTAATACTAATCTTTAATTAACATTCGAGCCATTTTTACCTCGTAAACTGTAAACCATTCATAGATTTTTCTCACATTTTTTCCAATCTTGATATTATTCAAAGATGTCATTAAAAGTTTCTGCTTTAATAACTCGTCAAACATTGAAAAAAAACCTGAGAAAGTATTGCACTTAAAACTTTTAATATAATTTTTTTATATAATAATTTTGTTAAAATAACTTTTAATATCACTCTAAATTAATAAAAAAATAAATTTTTTTAATGTAAAATATAAAGGTTTCAATCTACACCTCTAACTGTTCCTCGGTGATTTTTTTTTTTACAATTTATTTTAGATCAGGTTGGTCCATTGCAAAAAAAATCAGGCCCATTCGAAAAATCATCAATATAACAAATCTCTCATTTCCTCCAATTTTTTTCAGCGAACGTTTTTAGGTGCATAATTAAATGATTTTATCAATTCATAACACCTCATTACAAAAATGAACTTTTTTTTAATGAAGATATTTTCTTGATTCTTTAACACTTCTCTTATCATCCAATTCATTACTCATTCGAAATGTATTTTTCACTTTTAAGTAAATAATATTTTCTGTAGCTCATTAACAATCATTTTTTTAATTAGTGGTTCTTCACTAAGTTTGGGTTGGACGGGACCTCTTTCAGAAGTTATCGAGTTTGAAACTTAGCCATCCATTAACAGAACACAGTTCTTTTTATAGTGTTCAGTGACCATCCGTAATTTCAGGACTAGATCTAAGGAAGTGGGGGGGGCAGGGGGGCATGGTTCTACTTACAAAATCCTGGTAAGAGGGTTGGGTTGTTTTACCTCTGAGCGGCACATTTTTGCACACCATGGCCAGGTCACAAGGACCATGAAGACTCAGAGAAGGTTGGGGGATGGGACCCACTGGAACAGCTGTTGGGAGACAGATGGTAGCCTCCCGTCAAGGCCATCCAGCGTGTTCTTTAAAGTTCGGTTATTTTACCTCTGAGCGGCACTTTTTTGCACACCATGGGCTAAATGGCCAGGTCACAAGGACCCCGAAGGCTCAGAGAAGGTTGGGGGAGGGGACCCACTGAAAGAGCTGTTGGGAGACAGATGGTAGCCTCCCGTCAAGGCCATCCAGCGTGTTCTTTAACGTGCACAGGGTATGTCTCTCCCGCACGCGGGGCCACGGCTTAACGTCCCATCCGACGGACGGTGGCCTTTCCAAGCCCATCGGTGTCCCCTACTGACCGTGGGCAGGGCGGGGAATTTTGCGGAGATAAATCTCAACGCTGACCCAGCTGGGACTCGAACCTGGGAACTACAAATTACGAGCCTGGCGCGCTACCGACTGAGCCACCCCCACCCCCGCCCCCTGGTAAGAGGAGCACAAACGAAAAAATAAAAAATATTTAACATACATATATTACACGTGTTTCCCCAAAAAATTCTGAAGACTATTAAAACTGATGTAAATGAAAAAGAATGGAATTCTGGTTCGTTCCAGCTCGATGAAGTCCCTTGCTCTCACCCGGTTACATTTTGAAGTCGCACAATGCGAAACTTCAGAAACACAAAAAGGCATCAGGCTCTCGAAAGATCCGTCTGCGAAAATCTTCACAATTTTTTTCTTTTGCAACATATAGGAGAAAGAAGAATCGTAGAAGATACTGCTAGCTTTTGCAGGTCTTCTCATACATGCCCTAATAAGACCAAAGTCACTGCTGACCACTGCCTCAATTAGAGACAGGGTCCGATCTGGTCGGACTCCTCCTCCTCTTTAAGCAGCCATGTGCTCCGGAGGTCCAACCAGGCCATGCAGTTTAATTCTCAAAGCATATCTGTCCTGAGGTACGTCTGCATCTAGCCACTGCACACCAATTCTAACAAGGTCCTGTTTGACATTGTCTGCCCACCGCATCCTAGGTCTCCCCTTCTTTCTGAGGCCTTTAGGCACACTGTTCATAACCCTATTCGCCAATCAATGATTATCCATACGGGCAACATGGCCAAACCAACGGAGTCTCTCTCTGCACAATATGCTGCTTAAAGGAGGTTGCAAACTCCTTTGTCTATTTTTAATTATTGTTATATTGTATTATTATTATTTCAGAATACTAATAACGGTAAAAACAATGAAACTTATTGATGCTATGCTATTTTCAAAAAATATTTTTTTTTAAACCTGTAAAACAGAGAAGGAAATGTTCTACTACATTGAACATCGAGTCTGTTGTCCGTCCTCTCTCGATTATTTTACTCGATCCCGGCTTCGTTACAGCTAACACAACTAATTAAGAAAGATATCACTCTAAAGTTAACGTCGACCAATTTTAGAGAAAACATTGTCTTGACCCGGATGGGATACGAACCCGCGACCTCCTGATAACATGTCAGGTGCTCTGGACCACTGAGCAGCCAGCAGTACACAATCTCCTGAAAACATGTCAGGTGCTCTGGACCACTGAGCAGCCAACAGTACACAATCTCCTGATAACATGTCAGGTGCTCTGGACCACTGAGCAGCCAGCAGTACACAAACTCCTGATAACATGTCAGGTGCTCTGGATCACTGAGCAGCCAGCAGTTCACAATCTCCTGAAAACATGTCAGGTGCTCTGGACCACTGAGCAGACAGCAGTACACAATCTCCTGATAACATGTCAGGTGCTCTGAACCATTGAGCAGCCAGCAGTACACAATCTCCAGATAACATGTCAGGTGCTCTGGACCACTGAGCAGCCAGCAGTATACAATCTCCTGATAACATGTCAGGTGCTCTGGACCACTGAGCAGCCAACAGTACACAATCTCCGGATAACATGTCAGGTGCTCTGGACCACTGAGCAGACAGCAGTACACAATCTCCAGATAACATGTCAGGTGCTCTGGACCACTGAGCAGCCAGCAGTATACAATCTCCTGATAACATGTCAGGTGCTCTGGACCACTGAGCAGGCAACAGTACACAATCTCCTGATAACATGTCAGGTGCTCTGGACCACTGAGCAGCCAGCAGTACACAAACTCCTGATAACATGTCAGGTGCTCTGGACCACTGAGCAGCCAGCAGTACACAATCTCCTGAAAACATGTCAGGTGCTCTGGACCACTGAGCAGACAGCAGTACACAATCTCCTGATAACATGTCAGGTGCTCTGGACAACTGAGCAGCCAGCAGTATACAATCTCCTGATAACATGTCAGGTGCTCTGGACCACTGAGCAGCCAACAGTACAAAATCTCCTGATAAGATGTCAGGTGCTCTGGACCACTGAGCAGACAGCAGTACACAATCTCCTGATAACATGTCAGGTGCTCTGGACCACTGAGCAGACAGCAGTACACAATCTCCTGAAAACATGTCAGGTGCTCTGGACCACTGAGCAGACAGCAGTACACAATCTCCTGATAACATGTCAGGTGCTCTGGACCACTGAGCAGCCAGCAGTATACAATCTCCTGATAACATGTCAGGTGCTCTGGACCACTGAGCAGCCAGCAGTATACAATCTCCTGATAACATGTCAGGTGCTCTGGACCACTGAGCAGCCAACAGTACACAATCTCCTGATAACATGTCAGGTGCTCTGGACCACTGAGCAGCCAACAGTACACAATCTCCTGATAACATGTCAGGTGCTCTGGACCACTGAGCAGACAGCAGTACACAATCTCCTAATAACATGTCAGGTGCTCTGGACCACTGAGCAGCCAGCAGTACACAATCTCCTGATAACATGTCAGGTGCTCTGGACCACTGAGCAGCCAGCAGTATACAATCTCCTGATAACATGTCAGGTGCTCTGGACCACTGAGCAGCCAACAGTACACAATCTCCTGATAACATGTCAGGTGCTCTGGACCACTGAGCAGACAGCAGTACACAATCTCTTGATAACATGTCAGGTGCTCTGGACCACTGAGCAGACAGCAGTACACAATCTCCTGATAACATGTCAGGTGCTCTGGACCACTGAGCAGCCAACAGTACACAATCTCCTGATAACATGTCGGGTGCTCTGGACCACTGAGCAGCCAGCAGTATACAATCTCCTGATAACATGTCAGGTGCTCTGGACCACTGAGCAGCCAACAGTACACAATCTCCTGATAACATGTCAGGTGCTCTGGACCACTGAGCAGCCAACAGTACACAATCTCCTGATAACATGTCAGGTGCTCTGGACCACTGAGCAGACAGCAGTACACAATCTCTTGATAACATGTCAGGTGCTCTGGACCACTGAGCAGACAGCAGTACACAATCTCCTGATAACATGTCAGGTGCTCTGGACCACTGAGCAGCCAACAGTACACAATCTCCTGATAACATGTCAGGTGCTCTGGACCACTGAGCAGCCAGCAGTATACAATCTCCTGATAACATGTCAGGTGCTCTGGACCACTGAGCAGCCAACAGTACACAATCTCCTGATAACATGTCAGGTGCACTGGACCACTGAGCAGACAGCAGTACACAATCTCCTGATAACATGTCAGGTGCTCTGGACCACTTAGCAGCCAACAGTACACAATCTCCTGATAACATGTCAGGTGCTCTGGACCACTGAGCAACCAGCAGTACACAAACTCCTGATAACATGTCAGGTGCTCTGGACCACTGAGCAGCCAGCAGTACACAATCTCCTGAAAACATGTCAGATGCTCTGGACCACTGAGCAGACAGCAGTACACAATCTCCTGATAACATGTCAGGTGCTCTGGACCACTGAGCAGCCAGCAGTATACAATCTCCTGATAACATGTCAGGTGCTCTGGACCACTGAGCAGCCAACAGTACACAATCTCCTGATAACATGTCAGGTGCTCTGGACCACTGAGCAGACAGCAGTACACAATCTCCTGATAACATGTCAGGTGCTCTGGACCACTGAGCAGACAGCAGTACACAATCTCCTGATAACATGTCAGGTGCTCTGGACCACTGAGCAGACAGCAGTACACAATCTCCTGATAACATGTCAGGTGCTCTGGACCACTGAGCAGCCAGCAGTATACAATCTCCTGATAACATGTCAGGTGCTCTGGACCACTGAGCAGCCAGCAGTATATAATCTCCTGATAACATGTCAGGTGCTCTGGACCACTGAGCAGCCAACAGTACACAATCTCCTGATAACATGTCAGGTGCTCTGGACCACTGAGCAGCCAACAGTACACAATCTCCTGATAACATGTCAGGTGCTCTGGACCACTGAGCAGACAGCAGTACACAATCTCCTAATAACATGTCAGGTGCTCTGGACCACTGAGCAGCCAGCAGTACACAATCTCCTGATAACATGTCAGGTGCTCTGGACCACTGAGCAGCCAGCAGTATACAATCTCCTGATAACATGTCAGGTGCTCTGGACCACTGAGCAGCCAACAGTACACAATCTCCTGATAACATGTCAGGTGCTCTGGACCACTGAGCAGACAGCAGTACACAATCTCTTGATAACATGTCAGGTGCTCTGGACCACTGAGCAGACAGCAGTACACAATCTCCTGATAACATGTCAGGTGCTCTGGACCACTGAGCAGCCAACAGTACACAATCTCCTGATAACATGTCAGGTGCTCTGGACCACTGAGCAGCCAGCAGTATACAATCTCCTGATAACATGTCAGGTGCTCTGGACCACTGAGCAGCCAACAGTACACAATCTCCTGATAACATGTCAGGTGCTCTGGACCACTGAGCAGCCAACAGTACACAATCTCCTGATAACATGTCAGGTGCTCTGGACCACTGAGCAGACAGCAGTACACAATCTCTTGATAACATGTCAGGTGCTCTGGACCACTGAGCAGACAGCAGTACACAATCTCCTGATAACATGTCAGGTGCTCTGGACCACTGAGCAGCCAACAGTACACAATCTCCTGATAACATGTCAGGTGCTCTGGACCACTGAGCAGCCAGCAGTATACAATCTCCTGATAACATGTCAGGTGCTCTGGACCACTGAGCAGCCAACAGTACACAATCTCCTGATAACATGTCAGGTGCTCTGGACCACTGAGCAGACAGCAGTACACAATCTCCTGATAACATGTCAGGTGCTCTGGACCACTTAGCAGCCAACAGTACACAATCTGATGATAACATGTCAGGTGCTCTGGACCACTGAGCAGCCAACAGTACACAATCTCCTGATAACATGTCAGGTGCTCTGGACCACTGAGCAGACAGCAGTACACAATCTCCTGATAACATGTCAGGTGCTCTGGACCACTTAGCAGCCAACAGTACACAATCTGATGATAACATGTCAGGTGCTCTGGACCACTGAGCAGACAGCAGTACACAATCTCCTGATAACATGTCAGGTGCTCTGGACCACTGAGCAGCCAACAGTACACAATCTCCTGATAACATGTCAGGTGCTCTGGACCACTGAGCAGACAACAGTACACAATCTCCTGATAACATGTCAGGTGCCCTGAACCACTGAGCTACCAGCAGTACACAATCTCCTGATAACATGTCAGGTACTATGGACCACTGAGCTGCCAGCAGTACACAATCTCCTGATAACATGTCGGGTGCTCTGGATCACTGAGCAGCCAGCAGTACACAATCTCCTGATAACATGTCAGGTGCTCTGGACCACTGAGCTGCCAGCAGTACACAATCTCCTGATAACATGTCGGGTGCTCTGGATCACTGAGCAGCCAGCAGTGCACAATCTCCTGATAACATGTCAGGTGCTCTGGACCACTGAGCAGCCAGCAGTACACAATCTCCTGATAACATGTCAGGTGCTCTGGATCACTGAGCAGACAGCAGTACACAATCTCCTGATAACATGTCAGGTGCTCTGGACCACTGAGCAGCCAGCAGTACACAATCTCCTGATAACTTGTCAGGTGCTCTGGACCACTGAGCTGCCAGCAGTACACAATCTCCTGATAACATGTCAGGTGCTCTGGACCACTGAGCAGCCAGCAGTACACAAACTCCTGATAACATGTCAGGTGCTCCAGACCACTGAGCAGCCAGCAGTACACAATCTGCTGACAAAATGTCAGGTGCTCTGGACCACTGAGCAGCCAGCAGTACACAATCTCCTGATAACATGTCAGGTGCTCTGGACCACTGAGCAGCCAGCAGTACACAATCTCCTGATAACATGTCAGGTGCTCTGGACCACTGAGCAGCCACCAGTACACAATCTCCTGATAACATGTCAGGTGCTCTGGACCACTGAGATGCCAGCAGTACACAATCTCCTGATAACATGTCAGGTGCTCTGGACCACTGAGCTGCCAGTAGTACACAATCTCCTGATAACATGTCAGGTGCTCTGGACCACTGAGCAGCCAGCAGTACACAATCTCCTGATAACATGTCGGGTGCTCTGGATCACTGAGCAGCCAGCAGTGCACAATCTCCTGATAACATGTCAGGTGCTCTGGACCACTGAGCAGCCAGCAGTACACAATCTCCTGATAACATGTCAGGTGCTCTGGACCACTGAGATGCCAGCAGTACACAATCTCCTGATAACATGTCAGGTGCTCTGGACCACTGAGCTGCCAGTAGTACACAATCTCCTGATAACATGTCAGGTGCTCTGGACCACTGAGCAGCCAGCAGTACACAATCTCCTGATAACATGTCGGGTGCTCTGGATCACTGAGCAGCCAGCAGTGCACAATCTCCTGATAACATGTCAGGTGCTCTGGACCACTGAGCAGACAGCAGTACACAATCTCTTGATAACATGTCAGGTGCTCTGGACCACTGAGCAGACAGCAGTACACAATCTCCTGATAACATGTCAGGTGCTCTGGACCACTGAGCAGCCAACAGTAC
Organism: Ryuthela nishihirai; assembly: GCA_038380435.1. Lineage (NCBI taxonomy): Eukaryota > Metazoa > Arthropoda > Arachnida > Araneae > Heptathelidae > Ryuthela > Ryuthela nishihirai. The sequence goes on from JAWZYU010000022.1 coordinate 54,872,048, forward strand.
ACAATCTCCTGATAACATGTCAGGTGCTCTGGACCACTGAGCAGCCAGCAGTATACAATCTCCTGATAACATGTCAGGTGCTCTGGACCACTGAGCAGCCAACAGTACACAATCTCCTGATAACATGTCAGGTGCTCTGGACCACTGAGCAGACAGCAGTACACAATCTCCTGATAACATGTCAGGTGCTCTGGACCACTTAGCAGCCAACAGTACACAATCTGATGATAACATGTCAGGTGCTCTGGACCACTGAGCAGCCAACAGTACACAATCTCCTGATAACATGTCAGGTGCTCTGGACCACTGAGCAGACAGCAGTACACAATCTCCTGATAACATGTCAGGTGCTCTGGACCACTTAGCAGCCAACAGTACACAATCTGATGATAACATGTCAGGTGCTCTGGACCACTGAGCAGACAGCAGTACACAATCTCCTGATAACATGTCAGGTGCTCTGGACCACTGAGCAGCCAACAGTACACAATCTCCTGATAACATGTCAGGTGCTCTGGACCACTGAGCAGACAACAGTACACAATCTCCTGATAACATGTCAGGTGCCCTGAACCACTGAGCTACCAGCAGTACACAATCTCCTGATAACATGTCAGGTACTATGGACCACTGAGCTGCCAGCAGTACACAATCTCCTGATAACATGTCGGGTGCTCTGGATCACTGAGCAGCCAGCAGTACACAATCTCCTGATAACATGTCAGGTGCTCTGGACCACTGAGCTGCCAGCAGTACACAATCTCCTGATAACATGTCGGGTGCTCTGGATCACTGAGCAGCCAGCAGTGCACAATCTCCTGATAACATGTCAGGTGCTCTGGACCACTGAGCAGCCAGCAGTACACAATCTCCTGATAACATGTCAGGTGCTCTGGATCACTGAGCAGACAGCAGTACACAATCTCCTGATAACATGTCAGGTGCTCTGGACCACTGAGCAGCCAGCAGTACACAATCTCCTGATAACATGTCAGGTGCTCTGGACCACTGAGCTGCCAGCAGTACACAATCTCCTGATAACATGTCAGGTGCTCTGGACCACTGAGCAGCCAGCAGTACACAAACTCCTGATAACATGTCAGGTGCTCCAGACCACTGAGCAGCCAGCAGTACACAATCTGCTGACAAAATGTCAGGTGCTCTGGACCACTGAGCAGCCAGCAGTACACAATCTCCTGATAACATGTCAGGTGCTCTGGACCACTGAGCAGCCAGCAGTACACAATCTCCTGATAACATGTCAGGTGCTCTGGACCACTGAGCAGCCACCAGTACACAATCTCCTGATAACATGTCAGGTGCTCTGGACCACTGAGATGCCAGCAGTACACAATCTCCTGATAACATGTCAGGTGCTCTGGACCACTGAGCTGCCAGTAGTACACAATCTCCTGATAACATGTCAGGTGCTCTGGACCACTGAGCAGCCAGCAGTACACAATCTCCTGATAACATGTCGGGTGCTCTGGATCACTGAGCAGCCAGCAGTGCACAATCTCCTGATAACATGTCAGGTGCTCTGGACCACTGAGCAGCCAGCAGTACACAATCTCCTGATAACATGTCAGGTGCTCTGGACCACTGAGATGCCAGCAGTACACAATCTCCTGATAACATGTCAGGTGCTCTGGACCACTGAGCTGCCAGTAGTACACAATCTCCTGATAACATGTCAGGTGCTCTGGACCACTGAGCAGCCAGCAGTACACAATCTCCTGATAACATGTCGGGTGCTCTGGATCACTGAGCAGCCAGCAGTGCACAATCTCCTGATAACATGTCAGGTGCTCTGGACCACTGAGCAGCCAGCAGTACACAATCTCCTGATAACATGTCAGGTGCTCTGGATCACTGAGCAGCCAGCAGTACACAATTCTCCGTGTCTCATGCAGGTATCTGTCTCATCTGCTCTCAGACTCGAGAAACAATGACGTCATAAAGATGGTAATTACATTCTGAGTGTACAGTTGTTTAAATTGGAGAGATATTCTTCGACGTATTTAATCAATATTAAGGAAGATATCATTCTGAAGTTAACGTCGATCAATCTCTCATTAAGTTATTTATCTCTTCAGTTTTCACACAACTAAGTTTTCCTTGCTGGAACAATAGCTAGCACCCTAACCAGTGCCAGTTAAGGCTGTTCTAATGTTCTTTATAGTAATTGCGAAAGAATTCTGAGATAATTGTGTTTTGAGCTATAATGTACAATTCTTTTTTCAGTAGAGATTGGATTGGATTGTTTAACCTCTGAGCGGCACTTTTTTGCACACCATGGGCTAAATGGCCAGGCCACAAGGACCCCAAAGACTCAGAGAAGGTTGGGGGAGGGGACCCACTGGAACAGCTGTTGGGAGAAAGATGATAGCCTCCCGTCAAGGCCATCCAGTGTGTTCTTTAACGGGCACAGGGTATGGCTCTCCCGCACACGGGGCCACGGCTTAACGTCCCATCCGACGGATGGCGGCATTTTCAAGCCCATCGGTGTCCCCTACTGACCGTGGGCAGGGCGGGAAATTTTGTGGAGATAAATCTCAACGCTGACCCAGCTGGGACTTGAACCAGGGAACTACAGATTACGAGCCTGGCGTGCTACCGACTGAGCCACCCCCGCCCCTCAAAAAATGATTGAGAATGGGATTTCTTCCTTTCGAAACTTTGGCACGACCAGAAGGAAATTAATCTGTATCGTCAGGCTCAGAACGGTGTCAAATTTATTAAACGATTCCATGGCCGAGTGGTTAGCGCGCTTGGTTACTGATCTAAGGGACCTGGGTTCGAGCCCGGGTAAGGCATGGATATAAGTGTCGTTTTTCTGCTGAGGTTCTGCCATCCTCTCAGACCGTCTATTGTGGCACGTAAACTGACAGGCTCCTCTCAGACCTCTGTGGCAAGCAGCTGCTCGAGGGTGTATTTATTTATTTTATTTTTATTATTCAAAAGGGGCGGGGGTGGCTCAGTCGGTAGCGCGTGCCAGGCTCATAATCTGCAGTTCCCAAGGCTCGAGCCCCAACTGGGTCAGCGTTGAGACTTATCTCCCCAAAACTACCCGCCTTACCTACGGTCAGTAGGGGAATCGATGGGCTTGGAAAGGCCGCCGTCCGTCGGATGGGACGTTAAGTCGTATTTCCGTGTGCTAGAGAGCCACACCCTGTGCACTGTAAAGAACACATTGGATGACCTTGACGGGAGGCTACTATCTGTCTCCCAACAGCTGTTCCAGTGGGTCCCCAACCTTCTCTGAGCCATCGGGGTCCTTGTGACCTGGCCATTTTGTCCATTGTGTGTAAAAAAAGTGCCCCTCAGAGGTAAAACAACCCAACATTAAAGAACACGCTGGATGGCCTTGACGGGAGGCTACCATCTGTCTCCCAACAGCTGTTCCAGTGGGTCTCCTCCCCCAACATTCTCTGAGCCTTCAGAATCCTTGTAACCTGGCCATTTTGCCCATTGTGTGTAAAAAAAAAAGTGCCCCTCAGAGGTAAAACAACCCAACCTTATTCAAAATGAAAAAGGTAAATTGTCCAAACTGCCTTCATTGCAATGTAAAATCACAAGTGCTTAACACGTGCTTCATAATTGTTAAGAATACGGAAATCAAGGGGGGGGGGGAGGAATTAATTAACACTTTAAAGAAAAAGCATATTGCAGAATTGAGTCTTAAAATTCTTTTAGGATAGGAAAGCTCTACCTTAGGAATATTCTGTTTTTAAGAAACTTTGAAATTTCTACATAATTATGATCTGTTCGAGTTGGGTTGTGTTGTTTTACCTCTGAGCGGCACTTTTTTGCACACCATGGGCTAAATGGCCAGGTCACATGGACCCCGAAGGCTCAGAGAAGGTTGGGGAAGGGGACCCATTAGAACAGCTGTTGGGAGACAGATGGTAGCCTCCCGTCAAGGCCATCCAGCGTGTTCTTTAACGTGCACAGAGTATGGCTCTCCCACACACGGGGCCCGGCTTAACGTCCCATCCGACAGACGGCGGCCTTTCCAAGCCCATCGTTGTCCCCTACTGACCGTGGGCAGGGCGGGGAATTTTGCGGAGATAAATCTCAACGCTGACCAAGCTGGGACTCGAACCTGGGAACTACAGATTACGAGCCTGGCGCGCTACCGACTGAGCCACCCCCACCCCACCCCGCGGACGGCGGTCTTTCCAAGCCCATCGGTGTCCCCTACTGACCGTGTGCAGGGCGGGGAGTTTTTCGGAAATAAATCTGAACACAGCTGGACCCCCCGCCGTCCCACTCGTATACATGTTAAATGCCTTGATGGGAAGCTACCATCTGTCTCTTAACACTTGCACAGGAGGTTTCTTTCCTCAAGCCTTCTGTGAGTTCTTGGGGTTCTTGTGACTGGCCATTTAGTCCAGTTTGTGAAAAAACAAGTACCGCTCAGAGGAAATGAATGACACGTAAATAATGTTTTTGTTTTTGTCAGGTGCAAGCAGCAGTCAAGAAAGCCTACAACAGAACAGTCCTCGATCAGGAGAACAATTGCCTGTTTCCATGGAAACGAAGAAGCAAAAACAGCAGCAACAATACGACGGTCAGTTCGGCAACTTTACTTTCTTACGTAAACCTCCGGAATAGTAGGAAACGGAAGTCAGCTGACGGACACGTAACTGTGGCGCCATCTCTATGCAGAAATGGACACCACACAGATACTCAAATTGAAGTGAAAAACATCAAAGGAATGGTTGTTCACGTATAGATCGAAATAAAAAAAATATTCTAGCAAGCTTGAAACTGAAAAAGTTTACTGCTCTTTTTCTTTTATGTTAAATTATGTAAATAAAAAATAATAAACTTATTTTTTAACCTTTCCCATTATTTTTTAAATTTGATATTAATATCGTAATAATGATTATTGCCATGTGATATACGATAATCATGTCAAATGCCTTTTAAAAATGTCCTATTTAAGTGTCTACAATATGCATAAGATCATTCTACAGATAAATGTACTACTGTCCACGTCTATTTCACTTATTTATATTCACATAGATTCATCAGTCATTATATTAGGTCTTTTGCATGTTACGTATACTGACCTCAGGTTGGGTTGGTTGTTTTACCTCTGAGCGGCACTTTTTTGCACACCATGGGCTAAATGGCCAGGTCACATGGACCCCGAAGGCTCAGAGAAGGTTGGGGGAGGGGACCCACTGGAACAGCTGTTGAGAGACAGATGGTAGCCTCCCGTCAAGGCCATTCAGCGGGCAGGATGGACTGACCTCAGAATCTTCCTTAATAAGCTTTTTTATGAAGAAATGTGGCTAAATATAATTTAAAGATATAAATTAAATGTAATTTAATCTCGATTTTTAACACCATTCGTTCCGCATTTAGAGTTTCAGAACCTAAACACTTTGTATTATTTTATTTCAGCTCCGAAGTATATGCCAATATTAAAAATAGAACTTTAATTATAACTAAAATTATATCTGACAAATAATTTACTAAAATAAGTATAATTTAAAACAAATCTACTTGATCAAACTTTTATCAGTTTTTTGTCAATTTATGGGGCGGGGGTGGCTCAGTCGGTAGCGCGCCAGGCTCATAATCTGCAGTTCCCAGGTTCGAGTCCCAGCTGGGTCAGCGTTGAGATTTATCTCCGCAAAATTCCCCGCCTTGCCCACGGTCAGTAGGGGACACCGATGGGCTTGTAGAGGCCGCCGTCCGTCGGGTGGGACGTTAAGCCGTGGCCCCGTGTGCTGGAGAGACATACCCTGTGCACGTTAAAGAGCACGCTGGATGGCTTTGACGGGAGGCTACCATCTGTCTCCCAACAGCTGTTCCAGTGGGTCCCCTCCCCCAACCTTCTCTGAGCCTTCGGGGTCCATGTGACCTGGCCATTTAGTCCATGGTGTGCAGAAAAGTGCCGCTCAGAGGTAAAACAACCCAACGTTAAAGAACATGCTGGGTGGCTTTGACGGGAGGCTACCATCTGTCTCCCAACAGCTGTTCCAGTGGGTCCCCTTCTCTGAGCATTCGGGGTCCATGTGACCTGGCCATTTAGCCCATGGTGTACAAAAAAGTGCCGCTCAGAGGTAAAACAACCCAACGTTAAAGAACACGCTGGATGGCCTTGACGGGAGGCTACCATCTGTCTCCCAACAGCTGTTCCAGTGGATCCCCTCCCCCAACCTTCTCTGAGCCTTCGGGGTCCTTGTGACCTGGCCATTTAGCCCATGGTGTGCAAAAAAGTGCCGCTCAGAGGTAAAACAACCCAACGTTAAAGAACACGCTGGGTGGCTTTGACGGGAGGCTACCATTGTCTCCCAACAGCTGTTCCAGTGGGTCCCCTCCCCCAACCTTCTCTGAGCCTTCGGGGTCCATGTGACCTGTCCATTTAGTCCATGGTGTGCAAAAAAGTGCCGCTCAGAGGTGAAACAACCCAACATTAAAGAACACGCTGGATGGCCTTGACGGGAGGCTACCATCTGTCTCCCAACAACTGTTCCAGTGGGTCACCTCCCCCAACCTTCTCTGAGCCTTCGGGGTCCATGTGACTGGCCATTTAGCCCATGGTGTGCAAAAAAAGTGCCGCTCAGAGGTAAAACAACCCAACAATCTGTCAATTTACAAAAAAAAAAACGTGACAGGCTTAACAAGAACGTCTCCTATTAGCTTCCCTTAGCTTCCACAACTCTTTCGTTACTAAACGCTTATTACTGAAAATCGAAATTTAGGTAGATTTGAATGAGATTTCTATTTCCAGTGATATATTCCTTAAACGTTATTTTCAAAGTTTAGTGAGCTCTGAATGTGGCTTCATATTTGCAAAATATGGAAGCGCTCGAATAATTGTAGTAGTAAAGTGTATTCTACCATTTATATCTGTGAATATATGAATAGGAAACAGTGATCGATGAAAAACTCTCGAAAAATCATCCATTCTTCTTCAGATAAGAACAGAAAGTTTTCGTTGTTTTTTATTTCCATCTTAGCATCTACGAGAACAGTTAAAGGCGCATAACGAGTAAAACATTCTTTTCTAAAGTGCTAAGAGTGAGTTGTTTTACCTCTGAGAGGCACTTTTTTGCACACCATGGCCTAAATGGCGACGTCACATGGACCCCGAATGCTCAGAGAAGGTTGGTGGAGGGGACCACCTGGAACAGCTGTTGGGAGACAGATGGTAGCCTCCCGTCAAGGTCATCCAGAATGTTCTTTAACGTTGTGTTGTTTTACCTCTAAGCGGCACTTTTTTGCACATCATGGGCTAAATGGCCAAGTCACATGGACCCCGGATGCTCAGAGAAGTTTGGGGGAGGGGACCAACTGGGACAGCTGTTGGGAGACAGATGGTAGCCTCCCGTCAAGGTCATCCAGAATGTTCTTTAACGTTGTGTTGTTTTACCTCTAAGCGGCACTTTTTTGCACACCATGGGCTAAATGGCCAGGTCACATGGACCCCGAATGCTCAGAGAAGGTTGGGGGAGGGGACCAACTGGAACAGCTGTTGGGAGACAGATGGTAGCCTCCCGTCAAGGTCATCCAGAATGTTCTTTAACGTTGTGTTGTTTTACCTCTGAGCGGCACTTTTTTGCACACCATGGGCTAAATGGCGAGGTCACATGGACCCCGAATGCTCAGAGAAGGTTGGGGGAGGGGACCAACTGGAACAGCTGTTGGGAGACAGATGGTAGCCTCCCGTAAACGTCATCCAGAATGTTCTTTAATGTTGTGTTGTTTTACCTCTGAGCGGCACTTTTTTTGCACACCATTGACTAAATGGCGAGGTCACATGGACCCCGAATGCTCAGAGAAGGTTGGGGGAGGGGACAAACTGGAACAGCTGTTGGGAGACAGATGGTAGCCTCCCATCAAGGTTATCCAGAATGTTCTTTAACGTTGTGTTGTTTAACCTCTGAGCGGCACTTTTTTCCACGCCATGGGCTAAATGGCTAGGTCATATGGACCCCGAATGCTCAGAGAAGGTTGGGGGAGGGGACCACCTGGAACAGCTGTTGGGAGACAGATGGTAGCCTCCCGTCAAGGTCATCCAGAATGTTCTTTAACGTTGTGTTGTTTTATCTCTAAACGGCAATTTTTTGCACACCATGGGCTAAATGGCCAGGTCACATGGACCCCGAATGCTCAGAGAAGGTTGGGGGAGGGGACCAACTGGAACAGCTGTTGGGAGACAGATGGTAGCCTCCCGTCAAGGTCATCCAGAATGTTCTTTAACGTTGTGTTGTTTTACCTCTGAGCGGCACTTTTTTGCACACCATGGGCTAAATGGCGAGGTCACATGGACCCCGAATGCTCAGAGAAGGTTGGGGGAGGGGACCAACTGGAACAGCTGTTGGGAGACAGATGGTAGCCTCCCGTAAACGTCATCCAGAATGTTCTTTAATGTTGTGTTGTTTTACCTCTGAGCGGCACTTTTTTTGCACACCATTGACTAAATGGCGAGGTCACATGGACCCCGAATGCTCAGAGAAGGTTGGATGAGGGGACCAACTGGAACAGCTGTTGGGAGACAGATGGTAGCCTCCCATCAAGGTTATCCAGAATGTTCTTTAACGTTGTGTTGTTTAACCTCTGAGCGGCACTTTTTTCCACACCATGGGCTAAATGGCTAGGTCATATGGACCCCGAATGCTCAGAGAAGGTTGGGGGAGGGGACCACCTGGAACAGCTGTTGGGAGACAGATGGTAGCCTCCCGTCAAGGTCATCCAGAATGTTCTTTAACGTTGTGTTGTTTTACCTGTAAACGGCACTTTTTTGCACATCATGGGCTAAATGGCCAGGTCACATGGACCCCGAATGCTCAGAGAAGGTTGGGGGAGGGGACCAACTGGAACAGCTGTTGGGAGACAGATGGTAGCCTCCCGTCAAGGTCATCCAGAATGTTCTTTAACGTTGTGTTGTTTTACCTCTGAGCGGCACTTTTTTGCACACCATGGGCTAAATGGCCAGGTCACATGGACCCCGAATGCTCAGAGAAGTTTGGGGGAGGGGACCAACTGGAACAGCTGTTGGGAGACAGATGGTAGCCTCCCGTCAACGCCATCCAGCGTCTTCTTTAATGTTGGGTTGTTTTACCTCTGAGCAGCACTTTTTTGCACACCATATGCTAAATGGCCAGGTCACAAGGACCCCGAATGCTCAGAGAAGGTTGAGGGAGGGGACCAACTGGAACAGCTGTTGGGAGACAGATGGTAGCCTCCCGTCAAGGTCATCCAGAATGTTCTTTAACGTTGTGTTGTTTTACTTCTAAGCGGCACTTTTTTGTTACCATGGGCTAAATGGCGAGGTCACATGGACCCCGAATGCTCAGAGAAGATTGGGGGAGGGGACCAACTGGATCAGCTGTTGGGAGACAGATGGTAACCTCCCGTAAAGGTCATCCAGAATGTTCTTTAAAGTTGTGTTGTTTTACCTCTGAGCGGCACTTTTTTGCACACCATGGACTAAATGGCGAGGTCACATGGACCCCGAATGCTCAGAGAAGGTTGGGGGAGGGGACCAACTGGATCAGCTGTTGGGAGACAGATGGTAGCCTCCCGTCAAGGTCATCCAGAATGTTCTTTAACGTTGTGTTGTTTTACCTCTAAGCGGCACTTTTTTGCACACCATGGGCTAAATGGCCAAGTCACATGGACCTCGAATGCTCAGAGAAGTTTGGGGGAGGGGACCAACTGGGACAGCTGTTGGGAGACAGATGGTAGCCTCCCGTCAAGGCCATCCAGCGTCTTCTTTAACGTTGGTAAAACAACAGCTGTTCCAACAACTGGAACAGCTGTTGTTTTACCTCTGAGCGGCACTTTTTTGCACACCATGGGCTAAATGGCGAGGTCACATGGACCCCGAAGTCTCAGAGAAGGTTGGGGGAGGGGACCAACTGGAACAGCTGTTGGGAGACAGATGGTAGCCTCCCGTCAAGGTTATCCAGAATGTTCTTTAACGTTGTGTTGTTTTACCTCTGAGCGGCACTTTTTTGCACGCCATGGGCTAAATGGCTAGGTCACATGGACCCCGAATGCTCAGAGAAGGTTGGGGGAGGGGACCAACTGGAACAGCTGTTGGGAGACAGATGGTAGCCTCCGGTAAAGGTCATCCAGAATGTTCTTTAACGTTGTGTTGTTTTACCTCTGAGAGGCACTTTTTTGTACACCATGGGCTAAATGGCGAGGTCACATGGACCCCGAATGCTCAGAGAAGGTTGGGGGAGGGGACCAATTGGAACAGCTGTTGGGAGACAGATGGTAGCCTACCGTCAAAGTCATCCAGAATGTTCTTTAACGTTGTGTTGTTTTACCACTGAGCGGCACTTTTTTGCACACCATGGGCTAAATGGCGAGGTCACATGGACCCCGAATGCTCAGAGAAGGTTGGGGGAGGGGACCAACTGGAACAGCTGTTGGGAGACAGATAGTAGCCTCCCGTCAAGGTCATCCAGAATGTTCTTTAACGTTGTGTTGTTTTACCTCTGAGCGACACTTTTTTTGCACACCATGGGCTAAATGGCGAGGTCACATGGGCCCCGAATGCTCAGAGAAGGTTGGGGGAGGGGACCAACTGGAACAGCTGTTGGGAGACGGATGGTAGCCTCCCGTCAAATTCATCCAGAATGTTCTTTAACCTTGTGTTGTTTTACCTCTGAGCGGCACTTTTTGCACACCATGGGCTAAATGGCGAGGTCACATGGACCCCGAAGGCTCAGAGAAGGTTGGGGGAGGGGACCAACTGGAACAGCTGTTGGGAGACGGATGGTAGCCTCCCGTCAAATTCATCCAGAATGTTCTTTAACGTTGTGTTGTTTTACCTCTGAGCGGCACATTTTTGCACACCATGGGGTAAATGGCGAGGTCACATGGACCCCGAAGGCTCAGAGAAGGTTGGGGGAGGGGACCAATTGGAACAGCTGTTGGGAGACGGATGGTAGCCTCCCGTCAAATTCATCCAGAATGTTCTTTAACGTTGTGTTGTTTTACCTCTGAGCGGCACTTTTTTGCACACCATGGGCTAAATGGCGAGGTCACATGGACCCCGAATGCTCAGAGAAGGTTGGGAAGGGGACCCACTGGAAAAGCTGTTAGGAGACGGTAGCCTCCCGTCAAGGTCATCCAGTGTTCTTTAACGTGCACATGATATGGCTCTCCCGCACACGGGGCCACGGCTGAACGCCCCATCTAACGGACAGCGGCCTTTCCAAGCCCATCGGTGTCTCCTACTGACCGTGGGCAGAGAATTTTGCGGAGATAAATCTCAACGCTGACCCAGCTGGGACTCGAACCTGGGAACTGCAGATGACGAGCCTGGCGCGCTACCGACTGAGCCACCCCCGCCCCTAAAGGTGCTGAGGGCGAACGATTGAAAAGAGAAAACGGAAACTTTTCTAACCTTGATTTTTAATCTTCTCCGAAATCAAAAAAATTCCTGACACCATCACTGCGCAGAAACTAATTGGTAACTCGTTAACCTTTGACCTTTACTGCTTTAACGGTTTCAGCAACAACTCTTAATTGCTCTGTTGACATTTCTGGCTATAATTCATGTGAGGGAATTCATCGCAAGAGAAAATAAACAATTCAAATATAATAAGTGACCCCAAAAAGATTTTTTGAGATAGAACCTTTTCTAAACAAATGGCCAATTTTCGCCTTTGAGTGCATTTCAGTAGATTTTAAAAGGTTCAATAAATCTTGAGTTTCAGTAAAAACTTGAATTTTTTCCATGACATTGACTGATACACGACCTCGATGAAACAGTGTCTGATTAGTTGTAGGAGATTGTTTATACCGAAGAAATCCACTTATTAACTCAGATGACCTGTATAAAATACGAGATGGCATTTCTAACGACAACATCAGATTAGAAAACAGATAAGGATATCAAAATTGAGGAGAGTTCAAATATTTCTGGGTTCATGTTAAAAACTTTCTCAAGATCTCCTCTCTCCACTCTGAAATATCAAAAACAATAACCTATCGCCTATGGGATGCAGCGAGGGTGGCTCAGTCGGGAGCGCGCATGGGATGCAGCGAGGGTGGTTCAGTCGGTAGCGCGCATGGGATGCAGCAAGGGTGACTCAGTCGGTAGCGCGCATGGGATGCAGCGAGGGTGGCTCAGTCGGTAGCGCGCATGGGATGCAGTGAGGGTGGCTCAGTCGGTAGCGCGCATGGGGTGCAGCGAGGGTGGTTCAGTCGGTAGCGCGCATGGGATGCAGCGAGGGTGGCTCAGTCGGTAGCGCGCATGGGATGCAGCGAGGGTGGTTCAGTCGGTAGCGCGCATGGGATGCAGCGAGGGTGGCTCAGTCGGTAGCGCGCATGGGATGCAGCGAGGGTGGTTCAGTCGGTAGCGCGCATGGGATGCAGCGAGGGTGACTCAGTCGGTAGCGCGCATGGGATGCAGCGAGGGTGGTTCAGTCGGTAGCGCGCATGGGATGCAGCGAGGGTGGTTCAGTCGGTAGCGCGCATGGGATGCAGCGAGGGTGGCTCAGTCGGTAGCGCGCATGGGATGCAGCGAGGGTGGTTCAGTCGGTAGCTCGCATGGCATGCAGCGAGGGTGACTCAGTCGTTAGCGCGCATGGGATGCAGCGAGGGTGACTCAGTCGGTAGCGCGCATGGGATGCAGCGAGGGTGGCTCAGTCGGTAGCGTGCCAGTGAACTGATTCATGAACAATGCACATAAACATTAATGATCTAGATTCCATTAACCTAACAGGTAAATTAACTATTTTTGCTGACGACACTTGCCTGACATATACTGGTTCTGATTCTTCGATTATTTTTAAACAAGCAAATAGTGATCTAGAATTAATTAGAAACTGGACCACGAGTAATTTTTTAACAATTAATCTGACAAAGACAAATGCAGTTTATTTCTACTTAAAGAAAAATAGTTCTGTTACAGATATTTTGCACCGCAATCAATTGAAATATCATGATACGAATTGTTCATCGAAAAGTCACTGTAATTGTCCTCAAATTCCTTTTGTGCGTCAGTGAAATATTTAGGTATTTGGATTGATGCAGGCCTAACTTCGAAAGTGCATGTAACATGGGTTAAAAAGAAGGTCATCCATAACCTGGCCCGCTTATATCTTGTAAGACATTTAGTTTCATTTAAATTTATGTGTACATTATATTATGCATTAATCCATTCTCAACTAACATATGGTATAAAATCTTGGGGAGGCATGTATTTCAATAATTTTAAACAACTTTTAGTGCTGCAAAAGAGATTTATTCGCTTATTAACTAAAAGCCCCAAAACGCAACCTTCATTTCCTTTGTTTCGAGAAGCAGGAATTTTGCCTTTACGCTATGAATATTTTTTCGAAATAATTAAATACTTTTACTTTAGAAATGATAGCATGAAAACTGACTCGGATAATTACCAATTACGACGAGATAAAAACATAAATTATGAAATTCCTGCATTACATAACGAAATTTTTAGGCACTATTATTTGTATTTAGCACCGAAATTTCTTTCCTCTCTCCCAGTCAGCATGAAAAATATCACGAATTATCATTTGTTTTCTAAAGTTCTCAAGAAATACATTTTGAAACTGGATGATGTGGAAACTTTTTTGCATTAATCTACTATAACTGTTATATGTAAGATGGATATTGAATGTTTCTGACTTTCACACTTCTGGATTACTAGAAATGTTTTGTTTTGAGTTGTTTTCGCTTTTTTTTTTTGTGTATTATTCAATGTGACGACTGATGTTTTCAATTGAAATTGTTTCTATATTGAGATCTCACGAACGAGCCTGCTCTTGTGAGACTTCAAAAGTTTTTGTATACTGTAAAACATTATCTGAAATAAAAATTATCTATCTATATATCTTAAAAAAAAATTTGTGAGGTTAAAGAAAAATAATTTTAGCGGTTGCTGAAAAAGTGATGTTTTTATTTGGAAACTTTCATCATTTTGTCGGTTTTCTTTTTCATTTATTCTTTTTTTTTATCTCTCCTTCATTTTAGGTACTACTACTTACATTAAGTAGTACTACTGCTACTCCTACATTTAAGGTCTATTTCATTTTAGGTTCTATGATCTAGATGTAATCTAGATCATATCTGTAAAACCATATATGTACATTCCCGCTGAAAAGCTTCGGCTTAGTGGAATTTTTTTTGTAATATAATTATAGATAATACTTATTGAAAATAAATTTGAATTTGAATCATGCCAGCCCCCAACTAGATTGAAACATGCGACCTCCGCTAGAGTAAAACATGTCAATTCCCATTAGACTGAAACATATCAACATTCACAGTATATTGCTACAGAATGTAATGGGGCGGGGGTGGCTCAGTCGGTAGCGCGCCAGGTCCGTAATCTGTAGTTCCCAGGTTCGAGTCCCAGCTGGGTCAGCGTTGAGATTTATCTTCGCAAAATTCCCCGCCATGCCCACGGTCAGTAGGGGACACCGATGGGCTTGGAAAGGTCGCCGTCCGTCGGATGGGACGTTAAGTCGGTTCCCCGTGTGCTGGAGAGCCATACCCTGTGCACGTTAAAGAACACGCTGGATGGCCTTGACGGGAGGCTACCATATGTCTCCCAACAGCTGTTCCAGTGGGTTCCCTCCCCCTACCTTCTCTGAGCCTTCGGGGCCCATGTGACCTGGCCATTTAGCCCATTGTGTGCAAAAAAGTGCCGCTCAGAGGAAAAACAACCAAACAAATTTTTCCAAACATCTGTTACTGTTAATGACTCATTTTCTAGTTTATAATATATAAATTAATAAGTGCGCTTAACGTAATATTTTTGGATTAATTATATAATATTAATATTTTCAGTTTTGTATACTGTAAAACATTATCTGAAATAAAAATTATCTTATCTTATCTTAAAGCCCTCAGAAAAACAGGGAGATTAAAGAAAGTGAACGATGTTAAACAGAACGGTACTTACATCAGTACAATCAATAATCAGCACAATCAGTGATGGTGTCAGAACGTGTGCACTTATATCAGTAATATACAGACATTGTGGAATTAGACTGTAGTGGTCGAATGTAAAAGCTGTAGCTCAGGATAGACTTGTTAAGAGAACTAAATTGTCTAATCTCGTAGGACTTGTGGTTTAGGTCTATGTGTGTGCCTGTATATGTGTGTTTTGTGCATGTGTGCCTCTATAGATATAAGTTATAGAGGTATGTGTCTTGTGCATATTTCTGTGTATATGTGCCTGTATATGGGTGCCTGTATATGTGTTATAAATCTATATGTGTGCTTCTATGTGTATAAGTATTATGGGTCTCTCTGTGTCCCTGTATGTGTATCAGTTATAAATCTGTTTGTGTACCTGTATGTGTTATAGGTTTGTGCATGTGTATATGTGTTTACACATAAGTCTGTGTATACCTGTAGGTGTATATGTGTTATAGGTCTATGTGTGTGCCTTTATATGTATAGGTGTTATGGGTCTCTCTGTGTGTGTGCCTGTATGTATATAAGTTATAGGTCTAAGTGTATGAGTATTTGTTATAGATCTACGTGTGTCTGTATACATATATGTGTTTATAAGTCTGTGTATGCTTGTAGGTGTATATGTGTTACATAACTGTATGAATAGGTGTTATAGGTCTCTGTATGTGCCTGTATGTATATGAGTTATAAATCTATGTGTGCCTGTGTATGTGTTGTATAGGGGGCGGGGGTGGCTCAGTCGGTAGCGTGCCAGGCTCGTAATCTGTAGTTCCCAGGTTCGAGTCCCAGCTGGGTCAGCGTTGAGATTTATCTCCGCAAAATTCCCCGCCCTGCCCACGGTCAGTAGGGGACACCGATGGGCTTCGAAAGGCCGCCGTCCGTCGGATGGGACGTTAAGCCGTGGCCCCGTGTGCGGGAGAGCCATACCCTGTGCACGTTAAAGAACACGCTGGATGGCCTTGACGGGAGGCTACCATCTGTCTCCCAACAGCTGTTCCAGTGGGTCCGCTCCCCCAACCTTCTCTGAGCCTTCGGGATCCATGTGACCTGGCCATTTAGCCCATTGTGTGCAAAAAAGTGCCGCTCAGAGATAAAACAACCCAACTCATGACGAGAAGTTTCCATCTGTCTGCTAACAGCTCTCCAACCTTCTCTGATTCCTTGTCACCTAGCCATTGCTTGCAAAAAAAAGTGCCATCCAGAGATAAAAGCACCTAACCTCTCAGCTAATGATATGATTATTTTAAGTGCTTTCTTGTGAAGCTTCGCTAACCGTTTATGTCTCATATCATCAAAAAAAGAAACAAATACTCTAATAAAATCGGACTCTTAAAAAGCGAAGTTTTGATTCCTAAATACGCAAAATTTAATATCTTTGAATTGAATTATTTAGAATTTTTATTAAATTTTATGAAACCTTGGAAGAAATTAAAACCACCGCTAGTTAATTTAAAATATATATTATTAATTTTCTCAATCAAGTGTCGCTATTAAGTATATTTATGATTTATTAATAATGATTCGTCGGATTTCCGTGGCAAGCAGCTGCTTGAGGGATCACAATCAATTTTGATAAAAACTATTTAAAACTTAAAAAAATTCTCCTAAGCAATATTCTAGCCACACATAGAAGCACTATCTTTACAATATCAAGATTTTCCCCCCAGATATGATGTAACCTTTTTCTCTAGCTCTTATTTTTGTGACAAGAAAGAATTTTTATAGATTGCAGTTTCCAAATTGACACTTCCGTTGAAACGTATGTTAAAATCTTGACTATTGTAAAAGATACGTGCTCTCCTATGTGTCGGCCTAGAATTAATATTGCTTAGGACGAAATTTTTTTCAAAGTTTTCAAATACGTTCTTCTTATCACAATCTGATTGTCTATCCTCCTTCTACTACCCCCCCCCCCCCCCCCCGCCCTCCAAACCTACAACTTCATTGGAGAAGAAATTTTCGCAGCTAAATAGATTTAACGATCCCAGAGCCGTAAAATGTCAATAGATGTCTTTACATCTCCAGTGATGGGTCACTTCCGGTTTAAGCTGTGGCTCGACGAAATAGCGATGGACTGATGAAAAACACCGTTGGGAACATCAAAGCCACATGACAGACACGTGACTTGACTCTTCCTCAGCTGTAAGAATGGGAGGAAAAAATCAAAAGCTACGGCGCATGACTCGGATGCAATGTACACTTCCTGAAAATAAATATTAGAGCATCTTGAAATAAATGGCTTCGCAAATGGCGCGCTTAGTAGCAGTAAACAAAGCATTCCAAATGAAATACGCAATTTGCATACATTTAGACGAAAGTCGGGCACAGGCGCATAAATGTAAATATTTTTAGAGAAGTCCAAAATTAATTTCAGAGGGGAAGAAGGAAATAAAATTTGAATAGAAAAACCCCGCAAAGGTGCAATATTTCTGATTTATTGGTTGGGTTGTTTTACCTCTGAGCGACACTTTTTTGCACACCATGGGCTAAATGGTCAGGTTACAAGGACCCCGAAGGCTCAGAGAAGGTTGGGGGAGGGGACCCACTGAAACAGCTGTTGAGAGACAGATGGTAGCCTGCCGTCAAGGCCATCCAGAATGCTCTTTAGCGTGCACAGAGTATAGCTCTCCCACACACGGAGCCACGGCTTAACGTCCCATCCGACGGACGGCGGTCTTTCCAAGCCCAGCTGTGTCCCCTACTGACCGTGGGCAGGGCGGGGAATTTTGCGGAGATAAATCTCAACGCTGACCCAGCTGGGACTCGAACCTGGGAACTACAGATTACGAGTCTGGGTTCGGTTGTTTTACCTCTGAGCGACACTTTTTTGCACACCATGGGTTAAATGGCCAGGCCACAAGGACCCCGAAGGCTCAGAGAAGGTTGGAGGAGGGGACCCACTGGAACAGCTGTTGGGAGACAGATGGTAGCCTCCCGTCAAGGCCATCCAGCGTGTTCTTTAACGTGCACAGGGTATGGCTCTCCCGCACACGGGGCCACGGCTTAACGTCCCATCCGACGGACGGCGGCCTTTCCAAGCCCATCGGTGTCCCCTACTGACCGTGGGCAGGGCGGGGAATTATTGCGGAGATAAATCTCAACGCTGACTCGGCTGGGACTCGAACCTGGGAACTACAGATTACGAGCCTGGCGCGCTACCGACTGAGCCACCCCCGCCCCCATTACGAGTCTGGCGCGCTACCGACTGAGCCACCCCCCGCCCCAACATCTTACTGGTATTTCGAATTTGGAAGCTTTGCACCGCCACCAACAAAGGAATGAGCTTCGACAACCCATTAACAGAAAAGTGCAAAATTGAATGGAAATGCTTTCCTTCGCTGGTAATTTCAAAATCTAAACCCTACTTTGTTCAAAATGCTATGAAACGAAACAATTTACTTCTCAAAATTAAAGTTTTTAATCATTCAAAATAAATTACTAATTTTTTAAAACAGTCGGACGTCAAATTGTGGATCCGTAAGACTTGAATAAAAACACCTGCTAATTTCACATATCAAGGTTCCCTCCTCCTACAACTGTATCTAAAATATTCTTACAAGGCTTCCGCTCAAAGAAATGGTTATTCCCAGCTGGGTCAGCGTTGAGATTTATCTCCGCAAAATTCCCTGCCCACGGTTAGTAGGGGACACCGCTGAGCTTGGAAAGACCGCCGTCCGTCGTATGGGACGTTAAACCGTGGCCCCGTGTTCGGGATAGCCATACCCTGTGCAAGTTAAAGAACACACTGGATGGCCTCGACGGGAGCCTACCATATGGCCCCGAACAGCTGTTCCAGTGGGTCTCCTCCCCCAACCTTCTCTGAGCCTTCGAGGTCCTTGTGCCCATTGTGTGCAAAAAAAGTGCCGCTCGGAGGTAAAACAACCGAAATCCCTCCTTCTGTTAGTGAGCTGTCCAACCCCAGTCCTATAGAGTGGCTACCATCACGATAACATTACCACCAAATGGCATAGTGGACTGGACCACAATACCATTCCACATTTTTTTCAATTGGAAATTTTTTTCGCTGAAAAGTCGACCATGTCTTTTTCACTATCTCCAAGTAGTTTTTGAAAAAATATTTTTACAAGATAAAATACGCTACACAAATATACGTATATTTTTTAATTGTGTCATCCACCACTTATATACTACTATCCAGCCGTGGTCATATTGAGTTTGGTTGTTTTACCTACGGGCGGAACTTTTTTTGCACAGCATGGGCTAAATGGTCAGGTCACAAGGACCCCGAAAGGTCAGAGAAGGTTGGAGGAGGGGACCCACTGAAACAGCTGTTGATAGACAGATGGTAGCCCCCCCCCGTCAAGGCCATCCAGCGTGTTCTTTAACGTGCACAGGGTATGGCTGTCCCGCGCACGGGGCCACGGCTTAACGTCCCAACCGACGGACGGCGGTCTTTCCAAGCCCATCGGTGTCCCCTACTGACCGTGGGCAGGGCGGGGAATTTTGCGGAGATAAGTCTCAACGCTGACTCAGCTGGGACTCGAACCTGGGAACTGCAGATTACGAGCCTGGCGCGCTACCGACTGAGCCACCCCGTGGTCATATTGAACAAAAGAGCTTTCTTTAATCAAAATCTCGCGACTTATCGTAGGCTTCACTTTCAGATTCAATTCTAATAAAATTGAATTTTGTTTATTCTGAAATAATTATCTTGCCCCCCCCCCCGGGAACAGAGTACTTCTTCTGAAATCAGAGTACAACTTATCTCAATTCTTAGATTATTAATTGTTATAAATAATTGAAGCAAAATTTCTTTATATTTATAGCCTATTTCACAATTGGTTGTCCAATCTAACAAGTTTTAACGAGTTGGGTTGTTTTACCTCTGAGCGGCACTTTTTTTGCACACCATGGGCTAAATGGCCAGGTCACAAAGACCCCGATGGCTCAGAGAAGGTTGGGGGAGGGGACCCACTGGAACAGCTGTTGGGAGACAGATGGTAGCCTCCCGTCAAGGCCATCCAGCGTGTTCTTTAACGTGCACAGAGTATGGCTCTCTCCCGCACACGGGGCCACGGCTTAACGTCCCATCCGACGGACGGCGGCCTTTCCAAGCCCATCGGTGTTCCCTACTGACCGTGGGCAGGGCGTTGAATTTTTGCGGAGATTAATCTCAACGCTGACTCAGCTGGGACTCGAACCTGGGAACTACAGATTACGACCCTGACGCGCTACCGACTGAGCCACCACCGCCCAAAGTTTTAACGAAATCCTGCTATAGTTAATAGATTAAAATGATGATATCTAAGAATTTTTCTAATTATTATTTAGATAATAAATTACTTAAAACAGAAATTCACTTAATAAAAATACTCAATGAGAAAAACAATCAATTAACTGATGATCGTCTCTCTTTGTGAAATTCGTCTTTATTGTTCACTTTATAGATGAATACATACATTTCATAATGTTAGCAAAGACGATTGAAGCTCTAATTCCTTTCTCTTCGTACAAATCTTTTAAACGCTTTCTTCCACATAATGTTTCAAGATCATACATTCTGACGGCCACCTAGATATACCAATCCTGGACATTGCAGTAAGATAACTGGAGTCAAGTTTGGCTGCCTAGCATCCCAAAGTAACAACTAATTTTGAAACTTCTATGTATAATGAAAACAGGATAAACATTATAGGCTGGATTGGATGCAGGCTATGGAAAGTATGAAGTAGGAAAAATGTAATTGGAGCAAATTTATTTAAACTTTATTTCCGAAATTTCTACCGGTAGCATTTATTTTAAAAATCTTGGTAGTTTTCAAATATTCTTAAATATTTTAAAAAATAATAATGAATAAATTATTTTATTTCACACTGTTAAAAAATAGCTTCCAGTTAGAGTTTAGACAAACTAAATCACAAATATTTAAGTATAATTAATTTCTCTCTTTTTGCTCAACGGCTGTCCAGGCATGGCCTATCAAGCTGTCTTCTTCTGACCCAATTTAGGGGGGGGGGGGGGAATTGATCAGTTCCAAAATACGTCATTGCAAAAAGAAAACATTGCACACTCCATAATTTGGAGAAAGATTTCTACAAAGAATATCACTGAAACAAATATTTATCAAATCTCCAAAATTTTATATTCGATACTGATTAAAAAATATAAACCAAAAATTTCTTATTAAACGGATTTATTCGTGTGAAATACTGATTTTAAATGGGAAAGGTTTGTTGAAAGTTTCGAAATTAACGAATTTTGGGCCAGACGTTTGTTTTCACACCGCTATAAATACTAATCTGCAGAAATGAAAACTTGGGTAGCATGTCAAAACTTCTCGTCGTTCATTCCTTCACACTTCAATACTTCAATCATTAACATTCTCGTTTTTTCTTAAAAGTCACAGATTTTTTTCTTTTTTTCGTAACGTGGGAATAATCCTTCTTTTCTGTTTTTTCAGACTAAAGCTCTTCATTCTGTTTGAATTTGATTGGACATTAACATTTTTCATTTCGACCACAGATAGATATTAAAGCCAGTATACAACCTCTTTAATATGGTCATTCCACTCTTTAATACGGACCTCACCAACATCAGCAGTAGCGTCCACCTTAAGACAACTATATTGTTTCTCAATATGTTTGATCACTTAGTGAACAGGCAAAGCTTACACCTAAAGTTCCCCAAAAGCCAAGTGGGGGGTCAAGGCCCCTTTAATGCCGAATCACCTTCATTGGCGCTATTTTCTTCCGAGTCACGTGATCGCAAATCACGAGATGAACGACGTCTCTTTTTCGACGAGCACCTGCCTGACGCTGTCGACGACAGAACCGTCGGAATCCTCCCGTCCTTCGGCAACCGACCTCAGCGGGAGGGCCGCCGGCTTGTAGAGGGAAGCCTTAGAGCGGGTGCCGTTGGCCTCGCTTTGGGACAAGGAAGTTGTCATCGTCGCCGAGGGCATCGCACTTGGACGACCGTACGAGCGGCCGGGATGACGTCGTAGCGACGAACGCAGGTAGAAATTAAGGAGCACCGACTGGACCTGAGATGGAAATTAAAACAAAGGTTATTAAAAGAAGTGAAACACGTTTCAAATGATTAATAATGCCACTCGATAGACCATTCATGTTGTTCCAATGCAAAGCAAAATTCGTTACACTAGAGAAGAATCAGGATTGTATATTATATTTCAGAATTTGTATTAATATTTTCATGCGAAACTTTTATGAAAGCTTTTTGTCGAACAAAACAACTCTTGTAAACTGATTCATTTTTTATCAGTGTTTTACGACTATTTTTTGTCGGTTCTGTGGTTTACCGCTGGGCGTCATTTTTTTTCATACAGTGGGTTAAATGGCCAGGTCACAAGGACCCCGAGGGCTTAGAGAAGTTTCGAAGAAGAGGACACACGACACAGCTGTTAAGAGACAGATGGAAACCTCACATCAAGACCGTCCAGGATGTTCTTTAACATGCACAGGGTATGGCTCTCCCGCAAATGGTGGGGCGGGGGTGGCTCAGTCGGTAGCGCGCCAGGCTGGTAATCTGCAGTTCCCAGGTTCGAGTCCCAGCTGGGTCGCGTTGAGATTTATCTCCGCAAAACTCTCCTCCTGCCCACGGTCAGTAGGGGGCCCCGATGGGCTTGGAAAGTCCTCCGTCCGTCGGATGGGACGTTAAGCCCCCCCCCCCCCCCGTGTGCAGGAGAGCCATACCCTGTGCACGCTACAGAACACTCTGGATGGCCTTGACTGGAGGCTACCATCTGTCTCCCAACAACTGTTCTAGTGGGTCCCCTCCCCCAACCTTCTCTGAGCCTTCGGGGTCCTTGTGACCTGGCCATTTAGCCCATTGTGTGCAAAAAAGTGCCGCTCAGAGGTAAAACAACCCAACGTTAAAGAACACGCTGGATGGCCTTGACTGGAGGCTACCATCTGTCTCCCAACAGCTGTTCCAGTGGGTCCCCTCCCCCAATCTTCTCTGAGCCTTCGGGATCCTTGTAACCTGGCCATTTAGCCCATCGTGTGCAAAAAAGCCGCTCAGAGGTAAAACAACCCAACATTAAAGAACAGTCTGGATGGCGTTGCCGGGAGGTTACCATCTGTCTCCCAACAACTGTCCCAGTGGGTCCCTCCCCCAACCTTTCTCTGAGCCTCTGTAATCCTTGTGACCTGGCCATTTAGCCCATGGTGTGCGAAAAAGTGCCACTCAGAGGTAAAATAATCCAAGGTATCTAGCAAATTTAATTTGAGCATAATGTTGTTGTTGAGGAGGAGAATATAGATCAAATTTATTGCCTTTAATTTATGTACAAAATAAAATAGTTCGTAATCTTGATTATAATTCTTCTGCAAGGAACACCATATTATACAACAAACACAATATATTGTCATTTAGGAAATTATATTTCTCAACTGTCTTTCTGTATAAAATTTAAGATCTAATTCCAATTAGAAATCCTAATTTTAACTGCAGAGTTTTGGGTTTGCAATTTTATATAAAAAAAACGAAAAACGAAATTTTCCTTAAAAACTAATTTAAAAAAAAATAAAATAAATACCCCCTCAAGCAGCTGCTTGCCACAGAGGTCTAACAGGAGCCTGTCAGTTTATATGCCATAGTAGAAAATCTGAGAGGATGGCAGGACCTCAGCAGAAAAACAACACGAACACCCATGCCTTACCAGGGCTCGAACCCAGGTCCCGTAGATAAGAAACCAAGCGCGCTAACCACTCGGCCACGGGACGGCTATTGTGCCTAAATTTCTTAATTCACTGGAATATACAATAAGAAATGAAAAATGATTTACAACTTTTAAGAAATGTTTGCGTACATATTTGTCAAAATTAGACAACATTGAATGTACACAGTCGTATTAGAATAATATGACCACCTACCATTCGTATTATTATGTAGGTGGTCATATTTTTCTGGTACGACTGTATATTTACTGTGATTAAATAATTTTTTCATACTATTTGTATAGGAACTGATATTTGGCAAAACTGCATACCAGCAGCACTTGTAACATTTAATATCTTATAATTTGTATTTACTTAGATCAGATCCATGCCTTATCTGGGGCTCGAACCCAGGTCCCTTAGATCAGATCCATGCCTTATCTGGGCTCGAACCCAGGTCCCTTAGATCAGATCCATGCCTTATCTGAGGCTTGAACCCAGGTCCCTTAGATCAGATCCATGCCTTAACTGGGGCTCGAACCCAGGTCCCTTAGATCAGATCCATGCCTTATCTGAGGCTTGAACCCAGGTCCCTTAGATCTGATCCATGACTTAACTGGGGCTCGAACCCAGGTCCCTTAGATCAGATCCATGCCTTTTCTGAGGCTTGAACCCAGGTCCCTTAGATCAGATCCATGCCTTAACTGGGGCTCGAACCCAGGTCCCTTAGATCAGATCTATGCCTTATCTGGGGCTCGAACCCAGGTCCCTTAGATCAGATCTATGCCTTATCTGGGGCTTGAACCCAGGTCCCTTAGATCAGATCCATGCCTTAACTGGGGCTCGAACCCAGGTCCCTTAGATCAGATCCATGCATTATCTGGGGCTTGAACCCAGGTCCCTTAGATCAGATCCATGCCTTAACTGGGGCTCGAACGCAGGTCCCTTAGATTAGTAGCCAAACGCGCTAACCACTCGGCCACGGGACTTTCCCATAGATATTTAATCTCGAGGCCATCTTCAGGAACTTAACGCACACAAACCGCGAAGGCCTATCACACTTCTATTTCTTTTAGTCCTTAAAACTCAAATAAGTTTCTAACAGTAGCATTAAGTGATATTAAATTTAATAAAATTAAATTTTGTTAGTTACAGTTTTATTAATAATAAAGACTTCATATTATTTCATATATATAAACCTATTTCATAATATACTTATATCATTTTACACTTTGATTGTTTGTTTTGCACATGTTCGATAGATGGCATCTCTTTCATTTTCCCCAAACGTCATCGTAATCGATAAACAACGAAATCTTCCAACTAATAGAGAGCAGGAGATTCATCGTATCTGAACAGTCTGCTTACACAAAATCTCCCAAATGTAAGCTGCTTATTGGCATTTAACTCTGTAATTGGTTAGGTATGTCACATTAATTGACACATAGAAAGTAAATGGCTTGAAACCGGGGAAAGATTATACGTCTCCATTCCAAGGAAATCAGAGAATAAAAGAATCATGATCATACAAGTTCATTAATGTCTTTTAAGCTTTCGTGTAGTCTGCTGCAAAGCGATCAGATTTATCAAGGCAATTATATAATGATAGGATTAACAGCATTATGGATATCTATTTAGCTACCAGTAGAAAAATGTAATAAGGAAAATAGAAATACAAATAAATCGAAATAGGTGTGTATTTCAAAGGAATTTATTAACAGCCAAAACATAAAAAAATTAAGAATTAAGGAGAAATGGTAAAAGAAAATCGTAAAAAATGATTAAAGAGAAAAATTAAATGTATAAAAATATTTTTAAAAATTTGTAATAGAAAAGATAGAGAAAAAACGAAGAAAATTTTGCGAGGGTGTTAGTTATTTTACCTCTCAGCGACACTCTTGGACATAAAAATGAGCAGATCAGGAGGACCTCAAGGCTCAATCTAGGAAAGTAATTAACTTTGACGAAACAAATGGATCCTTATTAGCAAAGACATTCGTCGTAATTTTAACATGAATAAGGAATCGCTTTTTCTGTACATGAGAAAAATCTGTAATTCAGGGAAAATGGGGGATTGGAGCTTGGGAGCAGGGGTTAGCAGAGGAAATATCTCAATTCAGGGAAAACGGGGTATTGGAGCTTGGGTACAGGGGTTAGCAGAGGAAATATCTCAATTCAGGGAAAATGGGGGATTGGAGCTTGGGAGCAGGGGTTAGCAGAGGAAATATCTCAATTCAGGGAAAATGGGGGATTGGAGCTTGGAGCAGGGGTTAGCAGAGGAAATATCTCAATTCAGGGAAAATGGGGATTGGAGCTTGGGATCAGGGGTTAGCAGAGGAAATATCTCGGTTCAGGGGAAAATGGGGGATTATAGCTTGGGAGCAAGGGGTTAGCAGAGGAAATATCTCAATTCAGGGGAAAATGGGGGATTGGAGCTTGGGAGCAGGGGTTAGCAGAGGAACTATCTCAGTTCAGGGAAAATGGGGGATTGGAGCTTGGGATCAAGGGGTTAGCAGAGGAATATCTCAATTCAGGGAAAATGGGGGATTGGAATCTGGTAACATTACATAGTCTAGTAAGTTCATGACTTAGCCAATCCATTGTGATATAGAAATGCTAAAAAATTATTCGACAAAGAATTAAAAAAAATACTTTTTTCCTTATGTAATTAAATTGATATCTACAAATATGTTTATTAAATACGTTGATGTTCAAATATTATTGCTAGCATTTACGGTATTAGATGTAATAATCGAATACTCAGTTTCAGGGCCGATTTTGGGGGTGGCAATGGGGTCATGCTCTCCTACCCTCCTTTCAGAATGCCAGTAAGCATAATGGAAGGAGGAATTATATAACTTATGCATATTGCACGCATTTATCAGGAAATTTTTAAAGATCTTTGAAACATAGATTGAAATATTAAGCCATTTTGTTTTTGCCTAAACAAAACATTGACTATCTGATTCAACTCTCTGTTATGCTTTCTCTGTTCTGAGAGTCCAGTCTCTTACACATACACATAACCTCCCCCTCTTTAATTTCGAAAAAAGTTTAACATTGCTGCAAAGGAAGAAAATAAAACAACTTACCTCCGAATTGAGGAAACAATACAGAATGGCAACAAACAAGCCCTGAAATTAAGAAAAATTGAATATTAAATAATTGTTACTTCAGAATTAAATAAAACATTAATTTTAAACTTTAAAATAATTTTTAAATGCAAAGGAAATTTCTGCCACCTATTTCACCCTCTCCATTAGATTACTACCACCATTTCGACTTTTGCGGTTTTATTTTATAAAGAGCAAAAGAAACTATAGATTGAGAAATAAAATTCTATTATTACTTGAATGTATTTATCAAGAAAAAGTAAACGGTAGCCCAGTGATGATGTAGATAACCGGCCAGGTCTAGCACCTAATTTCCGACCTCGCCATCTCGTGATGCAGACCGTTAGTACCTTTCAAAAGAGATACTTCTTTTGGAAGTAAACGGAAGAGAAGGGCTGCCAGTTCAGTGTGGCCTACTGATCTGGTCATCTAAGGACCTTTTTCTTTTTTTAAACCCTGCTGAGGAGTTGTCAACTTTACAGGGTCATGGTGCTGACCATTTATACCCACTAGACTGGACTGGTGTATGGATTCGAACTTGATTATGGATCCTGCACTTGTTGCAATGCTGGGCCTCTTTTGAGGGAGAATCTACCGCTGGGTTTTCTGTTTGCTTGTGGGTTGCCAGCCCTAAGTAAACAGAGGCACGGGATACAACATCAGCTGGTGGATAATCCTGATCAGAGGTCATCGCAGGTACCTGAACCTCACTTAGTTAGTTGGGAATCGTCAATCCTAAACTGGATTAATGTATCTCAGGCAGGTCTATGACTCTTGGTGGGGCGGGAGTGGCTCAGTCGGTAGCGCGCCAGGCTCGTAATCTGTAGTTCCCAGATTCGAGTCCCAGCTGGGTCAGCGTTGAGATTTATCTCCGCAAAAATTCCCCGCCCTGCCCACGGTCAGTAGGGGACACCGATGGGCTGGGAAAGGCCGCCGTCCGTCGGATGGGACGTTAAGCCGTGGCCCCGTGTGCTGAAGAGCCATACCCTGTGCACGTTAAAGAACACGCTGGATGGCCTTGACGGGAGGCTACCATCTGTCTCCCAACAGCAGTTCCAGTGGGTCCCCTCCTCCAACCTTCTCTGAGCCTTCGGGGTCCATGTGACCTGGCCATTTAGCCCATGGTGTGCAAAAAAGTGCCGCTCAGAGGTAAACAATCCAACATTAAAGAACACGCTGAATGGCCTTGACGGGAGGCTACCATCTGTCTCCCAAAAGCTGTTCCAGTGGGTCCCCTGCCCCAACCTTCTCTGAGCCTTCGGGGTCCATGTGACCTGGCCATTTAGCCCATGGTGTGCAAAAAAGTGCCGCTCAGAGGTAAAACAACCCAACCCTATGACTCTTGAAAAAGTCCGCTTGAAAAGGTGGTACCTAAAGTTCCTACCAGCATCGGTGACTTCAGTCTTTAGCAGAGGAGGAACAGGTCTTTGCCCCATGCCTACGATCAGGGGGCTGTTTGATATTGTTGGCCCTACCTATTTCAATAAACCTAGTTTCTTTAAAAATCCTACTAATCATTTTCTCTCTGCAGGAACGTGGAACGTGAAAACATTACATAGAGTTTATTCTCTTAATGTCCTCACGAACGAATTACAGCGTTATAACCTAGACATTCTAAGCTTGCAAGGAACCAGATGGACAGAATAAAGGTGTGATACTAAAAAATAACTTTAAATTTCTATTTTCAGGGAGGGAGGATGGAGAGCATCTCCAAGGTATTGATTTGCTTCTCAGCAGACACGCTTGTGATGCTCTTCTAGAAAATGACTGCATTAATGAAAGATTTCTTACAGGAAAATTTAAATCAAAAATTAAGACTTAAATGTCATCTGTTGTTACGCCCCCACAGAGGACTCTGATGAGAATGAGAAAAATACGTTTTACAACCAGCTTCGGGGTATTTTGAATTTTGTGAAGAAAGGAGATATTTCTCTTGTGCAAGGTTACTTCAATGCTAAAGTTGGTACTGACTCCGACTTTTGGGCAGGAGTTTTAGATCCCTTTGGCATTGGTGGAGCGGGGGTGGCTCAGTCGGTAGCGCGCCAGGCTCGTAATCTGTAGTTCCCAGGTTCGAGTCCCAGCTGGGTCAGCGTTGAGATTTATCTCCGCAAAATTCCCCGTCCTGCCCACGGTCAGTAGGGGACACCGATGAGCTTGGAAAAGCCGCCGTCCGTCGGATGTGATGTTAAGCCGTGGCTCATCGTGCGGGAGAGCCATACCCTGTGCACGTTAAAGAACACACTGGATGGCCTTGACGGGAGGCTACCATCTGTCTCCCAACAGCTGTTCCAGTGGGTCCCCTCCCCCAACCTTCTCTGAGCCTTCGGGGTCCATGTGACCTGGCCATTTAGCCCATGGTGTGCAAAAAAGTGCCGCTCAGAGGTAAAACAACCCAACCCAACCCTTCTATGAGCTTTCAGGGTCCATGTGACCTGGCCATTTAGCCCATGGTGTGCAAAAAAGTGCCGCTCAGAGGTAAAATAACCCATCCCAACCCTTCTATGAGCTTTCAGGGTCCATGTGACCTGGCCATTTAGCCCATGGTGTGCAAAAAAGTGCCGCTCAGAGGTAAAACAACCCAACCCAACCTTTGGCATTGGTAGTTCCAATGGCAATGGAGCATGTCTTCTACAGGTAAGTAAACTTAATGGTTTACGAAAACTTAACACATACTAGAAACACCGTGACATTTATAAATACACATGGATTTTACCTCATGGGTTGCACAAGAATGTGATAGATTATATTTTAATTAACAGCAAATGGGCTAATTCAGTTAGGAATACCAGATCATACAGGGAAGCCGAAATTGGGTCTGACCATTACTTGGTGAAAACTGCCTTGCAACTGAAGCTTAAGAAATGTTGTACCAAGGTTAAGAGAATTACTTTTAACACTAATACTTTGAAAAATCCAGATGTAGCCAAAGCATACCATGATAAGCTAATAGTCATTATGACAATCGTGGTTTGCTTACTGCTGAAGTTGAGAAAGAATAGGATCAGTTTAAACAGGCTTTTCGTTGAAACCAACAGTACTCTTTTGGTAAAAAAAAGAACATAGGAAACAAATTATATGAGTGATAAGGCATGGAACTTATTTCTGAAAGTAGGAAGTGCAGGAATAATATGATTCAAGATCCTACGAGTCCTAATAGATGACATTACCATGAGCTTAATAAACGTGTAAAGGATCAGTTAACAGTTGATAAAAATCTTTGGCTTGATAGCTTGGCTGAGAAAGCAGAGGAAGACAGCACAACAGCAGGGGGTTATACCAGATAGCGTTTTGTATGGGAAGAAACCGTGGGCAGGGCGGGGAAATTTTGCGGAGAGAAATCTCAACGCTGACCCAGCTGGGACTCGAACCTGGGAACTACAGATTACGAGCCTGGCGCGCTACCGACTGAGCCACCCCCGCCCCTTAGATCATATGGAATACCTGATAAGTTAGTTAGTGTAACGAGAGCTCTCTATAATAACACTGAGTCGTGTGTGAGAGTTGGTACGTCTTGCAACGATTGGTTTAGCATTGCTAGTCGAGTTAGACAAGGGTGCATTTTGTCTCCTTTTCTATTTTTTTGGTTATTCATTATGTTATTCGAAATTCTTTGCAAGGGAAAGATTTTGGCCTTAAATGGTCTACAGATTTCAAAACTTCTGATTTTGATTATGCAGATGATTTGGCCCTGTTGGATAATGATGTTGATGAGATGAATTATAGAATGATGAATAATAGAGTAGATTTGGTGATAAATAGAGAAAAATCTAAAGTGGTGAAAATTGGTCAGGCAGTTGTGCTTCAGTTTGTTTGAATGACTGCACACTTGAGCAAGTGTCTCAGCTTAATCATCTTGGACGCTATGTAACAGATACTGGTGATATGCGGCAGGAGAAAAATAGAAGAATAGGGATTGCCGCTGGGACTTTTAATAATCTATGGAGAGTGTGGAGAAATAGGCGTATACACCTAAAGACTAAAATTAGGCTGTATAACAGTTTGGTTCTTTCTAGGGTTAGTTATGGCAGTGAAACTTGGACACTTTCTAAACATGATAACAGGAAACTAGATGCTTACACAGTATCTTGGGCATTAGGTGGGTTTACTTTTTAAGTAATGATGAGGTTAGAAGAAGTCATCAACTTCCTTTGAGCTGTCTGTCTGTTTGTCTGTCTGTCTGCCTCACCTTCAATAACTTTCCACATTTTTTTTTTGCCTACACAAAAGATTGACTATTTGATAAAACTCTTTGCTAATGTGTTTTTTAGCAGCTTTCACCGCTCTGTCACTCGGAATATCAAGACAAAGCTACTTTTTATCATTCGCTCCTGTTTGCCAGTATTACCCACAATACTCGTACTAGGTGGAAAACATTGCACACTTCAAAGTATTCTAAGCTGCATGAGGCGACAAAGGCGTTCTAACATTCTAACAATACAGATAGTTGAGTTGTTTTACCTCTGAGAGGCACTTTTTTTGCACACAATAGGTTAAATGGCCAGGTTACAAGGACTCCAAAGGCCCAGAGAAGGTTGGAGGAGATGACTCACTGGAATAGCTATAGGGAGACAGAAAATATCCTCCTATCCAGCGTATTCTTTAACGTTCACAGAGTATGGCTGTTCCGCACACAGTGACGATGCCACGGCTTAACGTCCCATCCGACGGACGGAGGTCTTTCCAAACCCATCGATGTCCCGTACTGACAGTGGACAGGGCCGAAAGTTTTGAGCAGATAAATCTCAACGCTGACTTATCTGGGACTCGAACCTGGGAACTGCAGATTACGAGTCTGCCCCCCCCCCCAACAATAAACAGATCAAGTTTTTAATTACATTATTTCATGACACAACTAACTCTACTCTCGGGGTAAACACATTGATCAAAGAATTTTAATCTATCTACAATATAAAGAAATAATTTTACAATCTGTTTTAATTCCTTTTAAATAAAATTTAAAATAAAAAAAAAATACCCCCTCAAGCAGCTGCTTGCCACAGAGGTCTGACAGGAGCCTGTCAGTTTATATGCCATAGTAGAAGATCTGAGAGGATGGCAGGACCTCAGCAGAAAAACGACACATACATTCATGTCTTACCCGGGGCTAGAACCAGTTCCCTTAGATCAGTAGCTAAGCGCGCTAACCACTACAATTTATATATATATGTTACCGCTAAAGTGCAGAAATCAGTTATTCTACAGATTATCTAGGTATTGTGCAGATTAACTAGAGTGATCCGTTAACGTGCGAAAAATTGTTTCATTTCTCAAATTACTTAGGTAATCTGCAAATTACCTGGATAATCTGCACATTACCTACTAGGCACTCGTTAAAGTGAAAATAAGATCTTTGCTGGAACAACAGGAACATTTCTGTACGCTTAAATTAACATAATGTTATTTATCTAGTGTCCGAGAGTAGAGTTGAAACCAGGGTCATCCCTCTGTCAACATGAATCAGTCGTCCGAATTATAAAAAACGTCCCCAAAATGAGCAGGCCAAGTGAGAACGAATCATTTTAGTGATTCGTTATCAAGAATGAATCACTTTACCGATTCGTTCTCACTTGTCCTCCGCTCATCCGGGGCGTTTTTTATAATGCGGACGACTGAATCACGTGACACGAAGATTCATATTCAAGATATTCACCACTATGAGAGAAACAAACTTTTGAACTTTAACGATACGGAAGCCGTTAATGTGCACATTACCTAGGTAAAATGCGGAAAACTCTTGATTCCGCACGTTAACAGAGCTAATCAGTTAATCTGCAGATTAACTAGGTAATGTGCACATTAACGGCTTTCGAGCTTTAGCGGTAACATATACAATACATACATATAAATATAAATATTTTTTTTTATTTCTAATAGCTACCGGTAAGAATAAAGTTTTCAAAAATTTGATGTTTAATTTAACCTAATCATGCTTGTAAGATTAGAGTTTTTAATTCTTTTACGATCATACCGTTTTGAACAAGTAAAAGAGGCCTAAAACGGTAGCGTTCTCTGAGGAGACCTACCCGTTTTAGGTTTCTTATACAATTTTACTGCTATTTTTAGCTTTTCTTATGTTTGCCCTTAGGGACCCACCTAAGGGTAGTTTACTTATATATTTTGTTCCTACTCATGCCCAATAGGCATATCTTTATGATGGAGATGGTTAGGGGTAAAATTATTACCCGGTACATCGAATATGATTATACGATCTACGATATAAAGTTACAGTTTAACATCCAAGTCTAGTAAAGTTTCGGCAGTTGCGAAAACTCCAATTAATGAAACAAAAATTCTAATAACCCATCGCCTTCTTTACCTGAATAGTTTTCTAATTCCTCTCTATAATCTTTAACTATTAAGGATAAAGAGAGCATCAGCCTGAAGAGCCCATCTCCTTCTCTCGAAAGTCATCAACATGAGTCAACAAACGCAAATGTTTGGTTTAAAAAGTCGTTTGAAAGTCATCTTTTCAATTACAAACGATTTTACACTCTCACCCGAAGATATTTCTTCTCAGTGGAAGAAAAATCCATCTTGCTTTACATATTTATTTGTGCTAATTGGATATCAGTTTCGAAAGTAAACAAACAAGAGAGGAAATAAAATAACTTCTCTCTTGGATACTTTCACTATTCCCAATGTGCTCCTTTCTCCACTCCCTTCGTGGGCAAGCAAATTTGAAAGCCTATCTTATTGAAAACTTTCATTTGTGCACTGCATTGCTAAAATCGTTGGAACATTTATGCTATTTGAAAGGAAAATCGTATTCAAAGCACCTTCACTTTCAAAGGTAGCTATTTAGAAAATGTCACTGGAGATAATTTGAAGATCTCACATAAACTACCAGTAAATTTTCAATAATATTTTTATGAATTCAAACAGGTGAAAATAGCGCGAGTTCAAAAATGACAACTAGCAACAATAAATCTAAAATAATGTGTTTTAATACAAAAGTATGGATGAAAACGTGTACATTAAACTAAAGATACCAATGTTTATCTTATGCGTGAACAAGTTTTTAATCTAACGAGAATCATATTTGCGAATACTTGCAATATCTCGAGAATAACCTTACCATTTCCTAAATAACTAAATAACTATACACAAAATGACTTTCTTCTTAGGTTTTAATCCTCAAGTACTCCAAAACTGCGGCTACGTGTCAGTACACGTAGTTAGTTCATTTTGAGAACGTTCTCAGAACCAATTCTTTTCAGACGTTTATCACCACGCACAAGTGGGGCGGGGGTGGCTCAGTCGGTAGCGCGCCAGGCTCGTAATCTG
The DNA here is from genome assembly GCA_038380435.1 of Ryuthela nishihirai. Taxonomy (NCBI): domain Eukaryota; kingdom Metazoa; phylum Arthropoda; class Arachnida; order Araneae; family Heptathelidae; genus Ryuthela; species Ryuthela nishihirai. The sequence goes on from JAWZYU010000022.1 coordinate 54,906,015, forward strand.
TAGTTCTCAGGTTCGAATCCCAGCTGGGTCAGCGTTGAGCTTTATCTCCGCAAAAATTCCCTGCCCTGCCCACGGTCAGTAGGGGACACCGATGGGCTTGAAAAGGCCGCCCTCCGTCGGATGGGACGTTAAGCCGTGGCCCCGTGTGCGGGAGAGCCATACCCTGTGCACGTTAAAGAACACGCTGGATGGCCTTGACGGGATGCTACCATCTGTCTCCCAACAGCTGTTCCAGTGTGTCCCCTCCCCCAACCTTCTCTGAGCCTGCGGGGTCCATGTGACCTGGCCATTTAGCCCATGGTGTGCAAAAAAGTGCCGCTCAGAGGTAAAACAACCCAACCCAAAAACACCACGCACAAGACAATACATTCTTCTTTTCCTTTACCATCTTACCAACACGATCCACACCAATAAACTAACCAACCTTCCGCGCACTCACCATATAAAACAACTTCTTCCCTTTTATACACCCAACATGTACGTACTGAAATTATTTATGCCTCATTTCGGATATCCACAACTCCAACATAACATTTCTATCTTTCCTATTTCTCAGATCGGTTCTGTATTCCAATTCGTCGGTTACATAATTCTCCCGCAGAAGCATACACGAGCGTTCATGACACGTTTATCATAAATTCACTGTAGCACGTTCATCTGTCGTAACAAGATTTAATATTTAAATAGTTATGGAAAGTGATGCGTTTAGCAACAGATGTCATTTACTTTGGTGCTATACATCTTTCTTTTCATTTTCAAAATAAAAAATTGAGAACAACATTCGTTACACACTTTTTATAATATTACATTTATGTCAGTTAAAGATCTGCTGTAAAAATTATTATTCGCAATAAAAATTTTCTGGTACGTTATGACTTTATTAAATGGTCGCTTCTTTGTTTCCTTTGTTATAACCAGCAGATAAGTCGTAATTTTGAGGATCGATCACAAATTAAAATATATTATATATTAAACTAATATTGTTGAACATCGATATTTAGTGAGATTTGTGTATTTTCCATAAAAATTATTTGAAAATATAGGAAACTTTGAATGTGACTATTCATTTACATAATAGATATATACAGTCGTATCAGAATAATATGACCACCTAACATACATATACTATGTATGGTGGTCATATTATTCTGATAGGACTGTGTATGTACCAATACTTATTGTAGGGTAATATGTATATTCTCACTGACCTTGTCAAAAATTCATTTACCAAAGAAACTAATGAGCTCTCAGCAAATAGTGAGTTTGTATCCCATCGTGGTAAATTTATATGATCATCTACTTAATATTAACTGTACGGTGTCTTACATCATATTCTTTCTTTTTTTAAATCAATATCTTAACCAATAAGAATATTAAGCAATTTCATTAAAGTACTATGTGATATATTTTTATGTGCACTTTTTGTCACAGATTGAAGTTCTGCTCATATGTGGCGCAGCTATGGAATTCCTCCTCACCTGCGATGACTGAAGAACGGCATTTGTGATCATGTACGCATGCTCCAAGTGACCGTCATCTTTGGGATTGATGCAGAAGAGTAGATGAGTGATGCCTAGCAAAGGGAAGAGAAGAGCAGTGGCTTTGATGGCTTTTCTATGAAAACAAAAACGAAGCGGAATTTGTTTTACTGACTGTAGACTGCAGAGCAAAACACATTCTATGTTATTAACATAAAATATTTATATAAATATATCAGTACTAAAATATTCCTTTATAAAGATGATGAAATTTAAAATGATTGAATTGAAGCTTTGATTTCACTTAAGGTATGAGATAAAGCTAGAACATAATGATCATTCCCCATTATGGTCAACGCAAATTTTCAAAGTAAAGTTTTCCTTATAAAACTATGCAATGGAGAGATGTTAGAAAGATCTAGAAAGTGTTTCTCAACCCCTTTAATGGACCACGAAACAAGTGTCTTTACTAAGTATTTTACATGGAACACCAACTGCTAATTTCAGGAGAAAGAACAAGAAATTTACAAACGGAAACCTATTATCAAAGTTTCGTTTGAAACACTATTCAATTACCTTGAAGTACGAAAAGCAAAATTTCTAGATATTCATAACATTATGTTTACGACTGTGAGATATTACGGCGCTGAGAATTACGATTCGTGGGGGAAGGGGTCCAAGAATATAGTTTTCAGTGGGTTCCAAGAATTGCGTTTCTTTTTTTTTTTTTGGTGGGGGAGGAGGAGTGTCCATTGAAATTATTTTTGGGAGTCTCAGAATAACACTTGAGTAGGGTTTCTCAGTCCTATTCCACAAGACAAGAAGTTTTAAATAGTTCGTTTTCCTGTCCTATTCCACAAGACAGGAAAGTTTTAAATAGTTCGTTTTCCTTTCCTATTCCACAAGATAGGAAAGATTAAATTGTGTTCTATGTGGAATATTTTTTTTTAATTATTTTTAAAACTGTTTTAAGTGTCGGACTAATCCATTACGGGACTGAAATAAAATTTTACAGACAACCGATTTGTATTTCAAAGCAGGTAGACAAGTTTGAGAAGGAATGTGGAAAAGTTATTTATCAGAAATAACCAATTAAAAATAATGATTTATTATTAGGCTGTTAAATTCCTATATACTGGAGGGCCGCATTGCATCCTAGGTATTTACGTGCAGGCCGCATTATACCTTAGGCACACTTTTTCGCATTAGAGAAAAGAAATTTTGCATCTGAAACGTATATCTGCCTAACAATGATTTGACTTTTGAAGACTCCACAACAAAAAATCCAACCCGTTAGATGCCAAAACCTATCAATAAATTAATTCTTCTCTTGGCATAGAATCAGGGCTCTGTAATCTATAAGAGGTGGCTCTGATGAGGTTCGGCGAAAAATCGAAAAGAGTCTTCCCTCATTCCTATCCGCAAACTGGCATGAAAATAACAGAAAGAGGTAACAACAACAAATTTTATTATAATATAATAACATATTAAACTACTGGTGATTATTTAAGTCAATTCCTTCCAAGGAATCTTTCGAAATGCGAATTGTTCAAAAGATAAGAATGTAAGGTCTGAAATTATCAATTAGAGCATGCAGGACGAAATTGATTGTAATGAAGAGACGCAGTCGGCGCATGCGCCACACAGTGCTTATCAGTTTTTATCTCAGTTGTCATTTTAATAAATTTTATAATAAATTTATAAATTTTATTAGTAATACTTATTTTTGGGATTATTAATAATTAATTTTAAATTATTTAAAAAAGTTTTAATACAGCCGTAATAAATTGTTTCCAATGAATGGGGATAGTGTATGTCATCATGCAAGTCAAAGAATAATCCTAAGCAGCAATTGCTGTTCAACAAAATAAAAAACGCGCCTATTGAAACAATCCTAAAAATCGGAAAATTTCAAAACTTACTTTACTTGCTTGATCTCTATGGAAACGTTCGTGCGCAACTTAGTAATCAGGATACGGATGATGTTGATCAGGAAGATGGTGTTGATCTGGAAGAGACGCATTCGTTAATTGCGAACAGAAAATATTCTAATTTAAACGCTCTTAGTCAATATTCAAAAGTACTAAAAACGCTATCGAAAATTCGAAAGCTATTTAAAATTCTTATGTAGTAGAGAACAGGAAAATTCACAGCCCTCGGTTGATTTCATCAAGTGTTTTTAATCTCTCTTAAGCTGTCCTTAATCTACAGGGCAAAGATGGATGCAGAGGAAAAATTGTCTTGGGCCGGGTGAGATCTGAACCGACGTCCCACCCGGCCCACGCCCAACGTGGCATGTCATCAAGAGAACGTGAGTTGAGATCCCACCCTGCCCAAGATAATTTTTCCTCTGCACCCATCTTTGCCCTGTGGATTAAGGACAGCTGAATAGTAGTTAAAAACTTTTGATGAACTTCTAATGTAAGAATTTCAAATTCAAATTATATATAGGTTCAAATCAGTTACTTATCAATACATGCGAGCAGCATTTTATTATAAGCGATAACATTTATAATAAATCTTTTCTATTTATATTTTTGCTAATAATCAAAACTTTTATATAGACTTAATTTTTCTAATAATCAAAACTTTTCTATTTATATTTTTGTTTTAGCACTTAGCATTTAAATTAATTACATATTTTAATATCGAAATGAAAGCCTAAATTTAATTTTTAATAGCTTCATTTTTCGGTTGAACTCGATCATGTTGTCCATACTCAAGTGATATCATTCAAGGTCACCTTGATTCATCAGGTCCCAGGAATCAAAAATTCGACCTCATTCTCAACACTTGAGTGATATCATTCACGGTCATTTTGATTCATTAAACCTGAACAGTGCAGTAACAGAAATGTTTTTTTAAATATGTAATATATGTACTATAATTTTTTTCTGAAAATTCAAATGGTACTTATTTATTTAAAAATTTCTTAATCAATTTTAAAATATTTAGGAATATTTTAATAAAGTTATAAGCAGAAAATAATTTTATTTTACGTGATTTAAATATAAGTAGTTTTCTTTTAAAGTTTGTACAATTAAATTTTATTCAATTCTATACATAATTAGTTTTTCTCTTCCCTCCATTTTCTCAATGGGTGTACAGGGATGGAGCATCAAGGTGACCTTGGAGCATCTCAGTTGATCCAGGCTAATAAGTCACAGTTCGCTTCCGTAATTAGGAAAAACGAATTACTTGCGAGCCTCACCACAAAATGACTTCGCCACCCGTATCCACGTGCACGAGAGTCTGAAAGCATGCTGGATATTTTGACTGATATATTTTGATTCATAACTTCTCATGTTTTCTTAACTAATCGCTGTGAACACGGCGGATCCAGGGGGGACAAGAGGGTTATGCCCCCCTCCCCCTGAGAATGATAATAACGGTAATGAAGGCCAAAAATTGTTAAACTTGTGCATATTTCACGTATTTTTCATGAAATGTTTTTCAACCTGTAAAAGGTAGGAGGGCAAAGGTTCCACTGCAATAGAAATACACTCTCTTGCTCCCTTTCCTCTACCCTTATATTTTTCTAGATCTGGGTCTTGGCTGTGATACATTTCAGAGAATATTTATTAATTTTTATTCATATACTTAGAGAACGCTGCGAATACATTCTGAATTCAAAGGAAGAAGTTTTAACTAAAATAGAAAGCTGACTCACCAAAAGCGCCAGAATCATGGGTCCTGTAATGAACCAGATGAAATGAGAGCGCCCATAACCTTTCCAACAGGGGGCAGTGGAAAGCACCGACATCAACGTCACCCACGTGCAGACACACAGGAATGGAATGCCTGGGAAAAGAAATTATCAATTTTATAAAATATCCAATGATTGTTTGAAACTGAAATGGGTGAATGATGGGCTAGTTCCTTACATAACCAGTTCATTGATCATGCACCATTATGAGCTACGTTAGTGGAAAGCTACATTTAAAGCTCACCAATTTTGAAACAAATCTTTTATCACAAAATGTAGCTTGGAGGCAAATAAAAAATCTCAACCAAATTATTCAAATCTCGATTCTCAACAATATTTCTTTGATATTTAAAGAGCTATGGGAAGTGAAATATTTAACAGAAGTGTTTCTAAATCATTAAAATTGAATAGAAATTATGTCAAAACACAAATAACGTTTTAACTCACGTTTACTAAATAAAGTACATTATTGGAAGAGTGTGTATATGACTGAAATTTAATCATTTTGAAGGGAAGAATTCAAAATGAGTCTTAAAAAACCTTTGCTATTTTAAATGCTCCACCTTCAATAGTGTTTTATATTAAACAACTAGTGATGGAAATCGGAATTCAGAGTGATTTGAGGGCAATTAAAAATCTCAACCAAATTATTCAAATCTCGATTCTCAACTATATTTCTTTGATATTTAAACAACACTTTGCATTAGCTTCATCGAAAATTGTGCACTTTGGATCAGCTTCATTGAAAATTTGAGTGAGATCTTCAATTTACTTCTGCCATTCATATGTCCAGAACTGGAGGGAGGGGGAGTGTAAGGGAGCCATGGCCCAGCCCTTTGAGAATGATAGTAAGGGTAATGAGAGAAAAACATTTTTAAGGTATGCACATTTCGCATTTTTCAATACATATTTTAAAGATCTCTAAATCAGGGGGGGAAATGTTATACTACAATGGAGATCCAATCTCCTCCCCCCCCATACATTTTTCTAGATCCGAGGATGGCCCGAACTGTTCAGGTGACATTCAGGAAGTTTCAGATTACAGTGATTAGAGTGCCCAATTTATGTGTAATCATCACTTTACATCGTGTACACTTTAAACCCACTATATATATTTTTTATAAAGAGTTTCAGATTATTTTCACCACGATATTATGATAACTTATAGCAATAATCTATGATAACTTATTCTTATGATAACTTATAGCAATAAGGATTTGGTTGTGTCAGGAATATGGATCTCTAAAGTGGACTCCTAAAGTAGACTTTTAAACAGGATAAATTTTATGTTGCTGGAAATACATACGTTTTGTAAATTAATGCCTAAATTGTTAAAAAAAAAAAACATTTTTGCGAATATCTCCATTTTCTGAAAAATTCTAAATTAATTCACCTAATTATTTTTGTCACAAAGTTCATATCAGCAGGAATACTCGTTGGTTGCAAAAATCCAACTCAATAGCTTCAACTTTCCAGTCGCTAGGAGCTGCAGAGTATATTTTGGTAACTGCTTTGTTTTTAATCCATGAAACATATTTATAATTAAACCGGTAAGTTAAATGTCTTACGTGATTTTAATACTTTTTTTTTCATATTTGGTGCAAGAAAGCGAAGATGTCGACTTACCCCATCCAATGGCATAATAGAGTTTGAATGGGGTTTCCTGCTTGAAGACGGAGACTGTGATGCTGCTATGAAGGAGGAGTCCTTCCACGAACATCCAGTGAATACTCGTCATGGCAGAATACATCTTCACTGTAAGCACCATCTTGCACAGCCAGCTCTGAGAGAGGATAAAAGACAAGAGAAGATATAATTGACTCGAGAATTAAGTGAGTCTCCGAATTTGAATTGGAAACAACCGACATCGTAATCTAACAAGGTAAAATAACGAAACAATCACGAATGCAAAAACAATCAGGATACTAAACAATAAAATATGTGATTTGATAAGGTGTGAAAAATGAATAAAGTGTACTTCAAAAATTGAACTTTGCTCATTAAAGGGCATCTCAGAAATTCTGAACTATGACTCAAAGTATTGCAAAAACTATGCACTACACATCAAAGGTACTTCAAACGTTATGTAATATGCCACGAGATTGAAATAATAATGCACTATGAATCAAGGGTAGTATAAAATGTGCGCACTATATATTTAAGGGTACGGCAAAAATTGTATATCTATTGTCTAGTGTACTGCGAAAATCCTCTACATGCTTCAGGTTTATCACACAAATTATGCACTTTACATCAGCTTCATTGAAAATTGTGCACTTTGCATCAGCTTCATTGAAAATTATGCACTTTGCATCAGCTTCATTGAAATTGTGCACTTTGCATCAGCTTCATTGAAAATTGTGCACTTTGCATCAGCTTCATTGAAAATTATGCACTTTGCATCAGCTTCATTGAACTGTGCACTTTGCATAAGCTTCATTGAAAATTATGCACTTTGCATCAGCTTCATTGAAAATGTGCACTTTGCATCAGCTTCATTGAAAATTGTGCACTTTGCATCAGCTTCATTGAAAATTGTGCACTTTGCATCAGCTTCATTGAAATTGTGCACTTTGCATCAGCTTCATTGAAAATTATGCACTTTGCATCAGCTTCATTGAAAATTGTGCACTTTGCATCAGCTTCATTGAAAATTATGCACTTTGCATCAGCTTCATTGAAATTGTGCACTTTGCATCAGCTTCATTGAAAATTATGCACTTTGCATCAGCTTCATTGAAAATTATGCACTTTGCATCAACTTCATTGAAAACTGTGCCCTTCGCGTCGACTTCATTGCGAAGTGTGCACTTCGCACCAGCTGCACTCCAAATTATGTACACTCGAGTCCCTTTTTATGCGGTAGATACGTTCCACAGAAAACCGCATATAAAAAAGTCGCACAAAAAAAAAGACATACCTTACGTTGCAAAATTAGGGATACGTTCCATAATTTTCTAAAACCGCATATAACCAAAGCAATGAGTTAAAATAAACCGAAAATCGCATAAAAAAAGTTTATGAAAATTCAGGAAAATAAGAATGCCTGAAAAAAGTGAGGAAAATTGGTTCGAAAATCTAAAAGAAATTGATATAAAACTTAAAATACGTTTGTCTTAAAATTCTATCCATTTAATTTTATGAAGCTCAGAGCCATAATTCCGTTCAGGTTGATATATATGGTCAGCACCAGGACCCTGTGTGGTTGACCACTCCTCAGCAGGGTAGAAAAAAAAAGAAAAGTAGCCATAGTTGTCCAGATCAGTAGGCCACACTAATCTGGCAGCCCTCTCCTTCCATTCACTTCCACAAGAGATTATCTCTTTTGAAAGGTACTAACGGTCTGCACCACGAGAAGGCGGGGTCTGGTCTGGCCGGTTCTATTCATCATCACAAGGGATTGGTGCATAGCTCTCCTTCCAGTGACTACCTAGCTACCATTTACAGGCATGGTTCCTAAGGATTTTACCAGAACTATTGTTATCCCTATTTTCAAAAAAGGTGATCGCAGTTCTTGTGATAACTATAGGGGTTTCAGCCTACTCTCTGTTCCAGGTAAAGTTCTTTCCATGATTGTGCTTAATAGAATTAAGAATCTGGTTGACAGTCAATTGCGTGATGAGCAATGTGGATTCAGAAGTGGTAGGGGATGTGTGGATCAGATATTTTCACTTAGGCAGATTCTTGAGAAATGTTTAGAGTTTCAGAAACCTTTGGTTACTACCTTTGTTGATTTCAAAACGACTTTTGACTCTGTTGATCGCCATAATTTGTGGTTGATTGTGAGATCATATGGTATACCAGACAAGTTAGTTAACATTATGAAAGCGCTCTATAATAACACTGAGTCGTGTGTGAGAGTTGGCAAGTCTTGTAGCAATTGGTTTAGCATTACGTCTGGTGTTCGACAAGGGTGCATTTTGTCTCCTTTCTCTTTAGTTTGGTTGTTGATTATGTTATGCGAAATTCACTTCAAGGGAAAGATTTTGGCCTTAAATGGGCTGGAGATACGAAAATTTCTGATTTAGATTATGCTGATGATTTAGCCCTTTTGGCAAATGATGTTGATGAGATGAACTCTTTCATTCGAGCTGTTGATGAGACTGGTAGTAGAGTAGGTTTGGTTATAAACAGAGAGAAAACTAAAGTGATGAAAATTGGGCAGGCAGGTTGTGATTCAGTTCATCTGAATGGTTGCAGTCTTGAGCAGGTGTAACAGTTTAATTACCTTGGGAGCTATGTAACTGATACTGGTGATGTGCGGCATGAGATTAACAGACGAATAGGGATTGCTTCCGGGACTTTTAAGAATCTATGGAGATTGTGCAGAAATAGGCGTATACACCTAAAGACTAAAATTAGACTTATAATAGTTTGGTTCTTTCTAGGGTTAGTTATGGTAGTGAAACTTGGACGCTGTGTAAACATGATAACAGGAAACTAGATGCTTTTGATTCTAGATGCTTACGCAGTATCTTGGGCATTAGGTGGTTCAACTTTGTAACTAATGATGAGGTTAGGCAAAGCGGTTTGCAAACTCCTTTAAGCAGCATATTGTGCAGAAAGAGACTCCGTTGGTTTGGTCATATTATCCATATGGTTAAATATAGATTGGCGAATAGGGTTATGAACAGTGTGCATAGAGGCCTCAGAAGGAGGGGCAGACCTAGGATGCGGTGGGCAGACAATGTCAAACAGGACCTTGTTAGAATTGGTGTGCAGTGGCCAGATGCAGTAGATGTAGCTCAGAACAGACTTGCTTGGAGAACTAAATTGCACTGTCTGGTTGGACCTCCGTAGCCCATGGCTGCTTGATGATGATGATGATGAATGTTATTGAAAAATAATAATTCTTGTTACATATTTTCTTCAGAATTGTCGTCGCTATCTGACAATACTCGGCAGCATTTTTGAACTGGTGCGAAATCACTTTCATCACTAGAAGAGAAAGCGCATCAGATCTGCATGGTAAAGAGAATGGTTCTTCACGAAGAGAATTAGCGTCCACTTCACGATCGTTCTGTGTTGATGTAATCAGTGATTAAACTTTGCGTTGATGATTCTACTAATTTCTTATGCAGTTCGCGATATCCAGACATACAATTCTTCAGCTCACGTTGGAATTTGAAGGCTCGTTCAGAATTTGTGTCATTAAGAAGAAAATGATTTTCCAATTTATTACAAAGTTGAAGACCTTCTCGAATAATATTTGCAATGAGGGAGACAAGTTCTTCTTCCACTTCACTATCGTTTTCTGGTTCTTCGACAATATCTAAAGTCCTATCAATAATATCATCGTCATTTAAGGCATTACCTACAAGCAATTCGTCGATATCATTCTTGCTAAAGGTATGAAAACCTTCGCCACCAATTTCATGTGCCGAAGTAATGATTTCAGTTGATAATGTCGATGTTTGATTGGTTTCATTGTTGCAACACATCCAGGCCAAACTGCTTTCCAAGTAGGAATGTAAAGTTTGTGGTCTTATTTCAGCGATAGCAGATGCAACGTGATTTAAACAGCCCAAAATAGAATTTTTTTTACAAACGGGGGCGGGGGTGGCTCAGTCGGTAGCGCGTCAGGCTCGTAATCTGTAGTTCCCAGGTTCGAGTCCCAACTGGGTCAGCGTTGAGATTTATCTCCGCAAAATTCCCCGCCCTGCCCACGGTCAGTAGGGGACACCGATGGGCTTGGAAAGACCGCCGTCCGTCGGATGGGACGTTAAGCCGTGGCCCCGCGTGCGGGAGAGCCATACCCTGTGCACGTTAAAGAACACACTGGATGGCCTTGACGGGAGGCTACCATCTGTCTCCCAACAGCTGTTCCAGTGGGTCCCCTCCCCCTACCTTCTCTGAGCCTTCGGGGCCCATGCGACCTGGCCATTTAGCCCATGATGTGCAAAAAACTGCCGCTCAGAGGTAAAACAACCCAACATTAAAGGACACGCTGGATGGCCTTGACGGGAGGCTACCATCTGTCTCCCAACAGCTGTTCCAGTGGGTCCCCTCCCCCAACCTTCTCTGAGCCTTCGGGGTCCATGTGACCTGGCCATTTAGCCCATGGTGTGCAAAAAAGTGCCGCTCAGAGGTAAAACAACCCAACATTAAAGAACACGCTGGATGGCCTTGACGGGAGGCTACCATCTGTCTCCCAACAGCTGTTCCAGTGGGTCCCCTCCCCCAACCTTCTCTGAGCCTTCGGGGTCCATGTGACCTGGCCATTTAGCCCATTGTGTGCAAAAAAGTGCCGCTCAGAGGTAAAACAACCAACCAAATTTTTCCAAACATCTGTTACTGTTAATGACTCATTTTCTAGTTTATAATATATAAATTAATAAGTGCGCTTGACGTAATATTTTTGGATGTTCTAAATGTGGATGACCTGGTGCATTGTCAACAATTATAGAACTTTAAAATCGAGAGCTTCCTGTTTCATATAGGTTTCCACCCCTGGTACAAAGCAATTATTAAACCATTCAGTAAATACATCAGTTGTCACCAGACCTTTGTGTTAGCCATCCAATGTACCGGCAGCTGTTTTAGATCTTTGCCTTTCAGCGCACGTGGTCTTAGAGATCGATTTACTAGGAGGGGTTTCAACATTCGATCTCCTGATGCATTGCTACAAAGTAACAATGTTACTCAATCTTTGCTTGCCTTATACCCACTTGCTTTTTCCTCAGACTTTGCGATGTAAGTTCGACTAGGCATTTTCTTCCAAAACAATCCTGTTTCGTCAGCGTTAAACACCTAATCGGGGCAATACCCACCATCTTCAATAATTTTGGCTAACTTTTCTCGAAAATGTTTGGCTGCTTCTTCATCTGCTGATGCAACCTCGCCTGTAATCGTCACGTTAAGAAATGCATTCCTTTAAAAAAAAAACGGTGAGCCATCCTTTGCTAGCTGAAAATTCTTTATCAGCCTGGGAAGCGGAAGTAGATGGCTCTGATTGCTTCATCTGTTCGTAAAACCGAAGAGCTTTTTGTTTAATTAAATAACCACTTATAGGAATTCTTTTTTGAGTTAAATCTTCAATCCAAATTACGAGCGCTCGTTCCGTTTTTTCTAATAAAGCATTTCTTGAGTACAATGAAAATTTGGCACTTAGTTTTGTGCCAGAAATGACCGATTTTCTTATTGCGACTTCATTCTTTTTAATGGCTCTGAGAGTAGAATCGCCTGAACTAAAATGTTTACCAATCGCTGTTGATTCTTCTCCTTTTGCTAAGCGATCTAAAATTGCAATTTCCATTTCCAAAGAAATTGCTTTTCTTTGGTGTTTTTTTTTTCTCCATTGGGCCAAATTAAATCTGTAAAATAAAAATTAGCAACATTTAGACTTCCGATAATGAAAAGAAAAATACTTACTCACATAAAAAAAAATTGTACATTAAACTTCTCGAACGCTCACTGCTTACACGTTCGCTTCTTATATGTAAATGCGAAAGTCACAACGGGGAAGTGGCGGGGGGGGGGGGGGGGGGGGCTCAGTCGGTAGCGCGCCAGGCTCGTAATCTGTAGTTCCCAGGTTCGAGTCCCAGCGGGGTCAGCGTTGAGATTTATCTCCGCAAAATTTCCCCGCCCTGCCCACGGTCAGTAGGGGACACCGATGGGCTTGAAAAGGCCGCGTCCGTCGGATGGGACGTTAAGCCGTAGCCCCGTGAGAGAGAGCCATACCCTGTGCACGTTAAAGAACATGCTGGATGGCCTTGACGGGAGGCTACCATCTGTCTCCCAACAGTTGTTCCAGTGGGTCCCCTCCCCCAACTTTCTCTGAGCCTTCGGAGTCCATGTGATCTGGCCATTTAGCCCATGGTGTGCAAAAAAGTGCCGCTCAGAGGTAAAACAACTCGAGGTTAAAGAACACACTGGATGGCCTTGACTGGAGGCTACCATCTGTCTCCCAACAGCTGTTCCAGTGGGTCACCTCCCCCAACCTTCTCTGAGCCTTCGGGGTCCATGTGACCTGGCCATTTAGCCCATGGTGTGCAAAAAAGTGCCGCTCAGAGGTAAAACAACTCAAGGTTAAAGAACACACTGGATGTCCTTGACGGGAGGCTACCATCTGTCTCCCAACAGCTGTTCCAGTGGGTCCCCTCCCCCAACCTTCTCTGAGCCTTCGGGGTCCATGTGACCTGGCCATTTAGCCCATTGTGTGCATAAAAGTGCCGCTCAGAGGTTAAACAACACAACACAACCCAAATGCGAAAGTCACAACGGGGAAACCCCGAATTTGCATGAAATATGCGCACCGCATAACTTCCAAACCGCATTAAAAAGATACGCATAAAAAGAGACTCGAGTGCACTTCACATCAACTGTGCTTCAGCTACACTTCAAATTTTGCACTTCGCATCGCAAATTGTGTACTATGTTATTGTTCTGAAAATCATTGCACCATGAATCAAGGGTAATGCAAGAGTTACGTACTATGCAAAAAGTGCACCGGGAAAACTTTACATCGTGTGTGAAAGATAATGTAAAAAAATGTGCACTATGTGTTAAAGGTAATGCAAAAAAATTATTTACTATGTGTTACAGGTAATACAAAAATGCGTCATACTTCAAGGGTACTATTGAAGTATATATATATCAAGGGAGTTGCAAAAATTATGCAATATACATCAAAATGTCAACAGCAATATGATTATCTGATTAAATAATCTTCAACAAGAAAGTGTAAACAAATATTGATGAGAGAAAAGTACTGCTTACAGTATCCCTGAAGGAGACAATGACGTCATCAAAGATTCCTGGAAGAGAAATCGCCACCATCATCACTGAATGTAAGATGAGAGAGAGAACAAGGTTCCTGTGGACTCGAATTCGCGAACACTGTAATGATCTGAAATTTAAACAATTACATAACTAGATTTTTTTTTCATTTTTTAAAATAAGCATCAAGTTTTTAATATTAGGAATCTACCGCCAAAACTATTGGTCATGGAATAATTAATAACGAAATGAAATCATGTACATATCCTCTAAATTCATTTACAACCTTAAGGCAGCCCCTACATTTTTGAAGGACATACAAACCGGTAAAATTTAAAAACAAATCCGAAGATAAAATTATATTTCTTATATATATATATAAACATTATATTCCAAATGAGTATTATAAAAACTCCTATGAGGTTCAATTTCATCTTAGCAATTTCTTATTTTTCTCACTATAGCTTCAAGACCTCGAACTTTATTTTTACTATTCCATTTTGGCTTGCTATAATTTCTTCTACACCTTTTCTCTCATATTGGAGAAGAGGTTCGAATGTCAACAGGAATTTTCCTCTCGTGTACCCTTTTTGAATTTCTTATTCTCTTCACTGAATGATCAACGAATGACATGTATAACTGCCTAACAAATTTAACTATTCTTTACCGGTAGTGTAGATAATTCATAACGTTTGGGGGGAATTAAATGTTGAATTTCGTGTTTGGAGGGAATTAAAAATTGTACTTTGTTTTTGGGCAAATAAAAAAATTGCAATTTGTGTTTGGGCAAATTAAATATAGCGGTTTGTTTTCGAAGGAAAAAACTTTCACTTTGTTTTAAGGGAATAAAAAAATTCCACGTTTTCTTAGGGGAATAAAAAAAATTCACTGTGTGTTGGGGGAATAAAAAAATGCACTTCGTGTTAGAGGAATGAAAAAAATTCACTTTGTGTAAGATGAATAAAAAATTTCACTGTGTTAGAGGAATAAAAAAAATTGTGCTTTGCGTTAGGGAAATGAAAAAATTGACTATATTTTAGGGGAATAAAAAATTGCACTTTATGTTAGGGAAATTAAAAATTGGACTTTGTGTTTGGGGAGAATTAAAAACTGTGCTTCATGTTTGGGGGAAGTGGTTTTCATAAATTGTATTTGATATTTTTCTAAGGCTAAAAATTTAACTTTCTATCTGACAGGTCCCAAAAATCAAACTTTAAATTTCGAAGGACTCAGTAATGAAACTTGATATATGCCCATTAATTGTACTTTTTGGATTTTTCATATTATTTATACGTTTCAAAATTTAAGAATACAAAAGCTTAATTGAATAATTAAGTATTTATGCATGGAATGGCTCGAGTCCGCTAAGCAATCCCCTCGACACCTCCCTTATTCCTACACCACTACCGTTTAAAAATTCGAATACTCCCTTTCCTTGAATTGAAATTCGAGGGAAACTCCCGCAATATATACAGGGGCGGGGGTGGCTCAGTCGGTAGCGCGCCAGGCTCGTAATCTGTAGTTCCCAGTTTCGAGTCCCAGCTGGGTCAGCGTTGAGATTTATCTCCGCAAAATTCCCTGCCCTGCCCTGCCCACGGTCAGTAGGGGACACCGATGGACTTGGAAAGGCCGCCGTCCGTCGGATGGGACGTTAAGGAGTATGCGGGAGAGCCATACCCTGTGCACGTTAAAGAACACACTGGATGGCCTTGACGGGAGGCTACCATCTGTCTCCCAACAGCTGTTCCAGTGGGTCCCCTCCCCCAACCTTCTCTGAGCCTTCGGGGTCCTTGTGACCTGGCCATTTAGCCTATTGTGTGCAAAAAAGTACCGCTCAGAGGTAAAACAACCCAACCCGCAATATCATTGACTCACAGACAAATACCATGTAGAGTCTAGCATAAGTACATTGGTTTAAAAACTGAATTTTGATAGGGTGTTTGAGTTGCTTTCCCTCTGAGCAGCACTTTTTTCCCCCACCCAATTGGCTAAATGGATCAGTCACAAGAACCCCAAAGACTCAGAAGGTTGGGGAAGGGATCCACTGAACAGCTATTAAATAACAGATGGGAGCATCCCATCAAGGCCATCATCCAATCTGTTCTTCAACTTGCATATGATATGGGCTTTCGTGTACATGGGGCCATGGCTTAATGGACGATTCATAGGATGGCTGATTTTTCAAACTTAACGCTGTTCTCTATATCATAGAGGGCAGGGCGGATAATAATCATAAATAATGAATTTCTTACCGTCGTTACAATGGGTACTCAAATCTATGAACATCGCATTGCTAGCTAGACTTGCTCGCAGGTTATTTTGCCTCTGAAGAGCACTTTTTTGCACACCATGGGCTAAATGGCCAGGTCACAAAGACCCCGAGGGCTCAGCGAAAGTTGGAAGAAGGGAACCCATTAGAAAGTTTAGGAAACATTTGGTAGCCTCCCGTCGGGACCATCCAGCGTAATCTTTAACGTGCACAGTGTATGGCTCTCCCGCACACGGGGCTTCGGATTAACGTCTCATCCGACGGACGGTGGCATCTCCAAGTCCATCGGTATCTCCTACTGATCGAAGTCACGATGGAGGGTTTTGCGGAGATAAATCTCAACGGTGACCCAGCTGGGACTCGAACCTGTAAACTGCAGATTACAAGCCTGGCGCGCTACCGACTGAGCCACTCCGCCCAGCCTATGGTAGTCTGAGAATTATAAATATATACAAAAAAAAATAACAATTTCCTGCATGTTACGGAAGAGACTTTTATTCTTAGACTTTCTACACAAACTGGGGCGGGGGTGGCTCAGTCAGTAGCGCGCCAGGCTCGTAATCTGTAGTTCCCAGGTTCGAGTCCCAGCTGGGTCAGCGTTGAGATTTATCTCCGCAAAATTCCCCGCCCTGCCCACGGTCAGTAGGGGACACCGATGGACTTCGAAAGGCCGCCGTCCGTCGGATGGGACGTTAAGCCGTGGCCCCGGGTGCGGGAGAGCCATACTCTGTGCACGTTAAAGAACACGCTGGATGGCCTTGACGGGAGGCTACCATCTGTCTCCCAACAGCTGTTCCAGTGGGTCCCCTCCCCCAACCTTCTCTGAGCCTTCGGGGTCCTTGTGACCTGGCCATTTAGCCCATGGTGTGCAAAAAAGTGCCGCTCAGAGGTAAAACAACCCAACGTTAAAAAACACGCTGGATGGCCTTTATGGGAGGCTACCATCTGTCTCCCAACAGCTGTTCCAGTGGGTCCCCTCCCCCAACCTTCTCTGAGCCTTCGGGGTCCTTGTGACCTGGCCATTTAGCCCATGGTGTGCAAAAAAGTGCCGCTCAGAGGTAAAACAACCCAACGTTAAAAAACACGCTGGATGGCCTTTATGGGAGGCTACCATCTGTCTCCCAACAGCTGTTCCAGTGGGTCCCCTCCCCCAACCTTCTCCGAGCCTTCGGGGTCCTTGTGACCTGGCCATTTAGCCCATGGTGTGCAAAAAAGTGCCGCTCAGAGGTAAAACAACCCAACTCTACAGAAACTCATTCTCGTAAAACAAAAATTGCCTAGTATTTGCTTACACATGAGCAAACTAGAAATATATTTTTTACACCACTTTGCAATTAGATTGTAGAAATTGATTAGATCCTTTCTAAGTTAACGTCACCAAATATTTTCGATGAAAGAAAAATTATCACACGATAAAAAGAAATCCTTTCTCATTTGCGCACGTGCATCCTTAATGTCCTCGAGAATATGCTACCTTAAAAAAGATTCACCTTAATGACACCTTAACGACATTTTAACGCCTCGGAGCGAAACAAAGCCACGGCTTTTCAAAGCATCTCAGAGACAATAACCAAAGTTGTTCTTCTTATCCCATTCTTCTCATTGAAATTTAATACTCTTGGAACCGATTAAATGAGAAATTATGAAACACTTCATGAATTATATTTACGTAGGAAGTAAGAGTGGCAATACAGTATATTTCGATAATTTATATTCAAAAATATTGTGATAAAATCAAGCTATCACTAAAATATATAAAGATCTCTATTTTCAACAATAAATTTCCCCTCAAGCAGCTGCTTGCCATAGAGGGGTCTGACAGAAATTTATCAGTTTAATACGCCATAAAGAATGTATGTGGGGAGGCGAGACCTCAGCAGAAAGACAGACATCCATGTCTTACCGGTTGGGTTGTTTTACCTCACTTTTTTGCACACCATGGGCTAAATGGCCAGGTCACATGGACCCCGAAGGCTCAGAGAAGGTTGGGGGAGGGGACCCACTGGAACAGCTGTTGGGAGACAGATGGTAGCCTCCCGTCAAGGCATCCAGTGTGTTCTTTAATGTTGGGTTGTTTTACCTCTGAGCGGCACTTTTTGGCACACCATGGGCTAAATGGCCAGGTCACATGGACCCCGAAGGCTCAGAGAAGGTTGGGGGAGGGGACCCACTGGAACAGCTGTTGGGAGACAGATGGTAGCCTCCCGTCAACGCCATCCAATGTGTTCTTTATCGTGCACAATGTACGGCTCTTCAGCACACGGGGCCACGGCTTAACGTCCCATTCGATGGGCGGCGGTATTTCCGAGCCCATCGGTGTCCCCTACTGACCTTGGGCAGGTCGGAGAATTTTGCGGAGATAAATCTCAACGCTGAGCCAGTTGGGACTTGAACCTGGGAACTGCAGATTACAGCCTGGCGCACTACCGACTGAGCCACCCCCGCCCCACATAACAATGAAATGTACTGTCGCTCAAAAAAGTATCCGAACACTACGGTTGATTACAAAATTCAGAAAAAAATATCTGGCAACGATTTTTTTAGAAATTAGTGATCTGGCCACCTTCGTGTCACGTGACACGAAGGTGGCCAGATCACTAATTTAGAAATTAGTGATCTGGCCACCTTCGTGTCACGTGACACGAAGGTTGCCAGATCACTAATTTCTAAAAAAATCGTTGCCAGATATTTTTTTCTGAATTTTGTAATCAACCGTAGTGTTCGGATACTTTTTTGAGCTACTGTACGTGTGTAAGCCATTGTAAATACACAAATCACATTTTTTTAATCTCTATTAAAAACCTAGTGACGTCAACCTGCCACGTGAAGAAACACTTGGGAAATCTCAATATCCGTTCACTGGAAATAGAGAAACTTGAATCTGACCTGAACACATGCCACAGATTTATTTATGGAACAACTCGACAAGATATTCAAAAACCAATGCTAAGAAATTTAAGCAGCAAACCCAAGAAGACAACTCAGGTGAATCAGATGTCCCTTTGGCCAAGAAAAACTTTAAATGTCACTCTTTCGTATGCTGAGTACGAAACGTTTAGAATCAGTTTCAGACACACTTTGCGCCTTTGCCAACATTCCAGAGTTTCAACAGAGATCTTAGAGGAGTGGGTTTTTTATCATCTCTCCAAAGCTTTAGATTTTAAACCACACAGCATATTTCGTTGCATAATATTTTTTAAAGATCGTGAAATATCTTATTTTGTGTTTAGTTCTTTAAAATTCACTGGAAAATATTGTGGTAGGTCTGAGCGGCCTTTTCTTTTTTGGCACGACATGAGAAAAATAGTCAGATCACAAAAGAACAGCAAATACTGAGAACTGTAGGTTGTTGTTGTGTTGGGTTGTTTTTACCTCTGAGCGGCACTTTTTTGCACACCATGGGCTAAATGACCAGGTCACATGGACCCCGCAGGCTCAGAGAAGGTTGGGGGAGGGGACCCACTGGAACAGCTGTTGGGAGACAGATGGTAGCCTCCCGTCAAGGCCATCCAACGTGTTCTTTAATGTTGGGTTGTTTTACCTCTGAGCGGCACTTTTTTGCACACCATGGGCTAAATGGCCAGGTCACATGGACCCCGCAGGCTCAGAGAAGGTTGGGGGAGGGGACCCACTGGAACAGCTGTTGGGAGACAGATGGTAGCCTCCCGTCAAGGCCATCCAACGTGTTCTTTAATGTTGGGTTGTTTTACCTCTGAGCGGCACTTTTTTGCACACCATGGGCTAAATGGCCAGGTCACATGGACCCCGCAGGCTCAGAGAAGGTTGGGGGAGGGGACCCACTGGAACAGCTGTTGGGAGACAGATGGTAGCCTCCCGTCAAGGCCATCCAACGTGTTCTTTAATGTTGGGTTGTTTTACCTCTGAACGGCACTTTTTTGCACACCATGGGCTAAATGGCCAAGTCACATGGACCCCGCAGGCTCAGAAAAGGTTGGGGGAGGGGACCCACTGGAACAGCTGTTGGGAGACAGATGGTAGCCTCCCGTCATGGCCATCCAACGTGTTCTTTAATGTTGGGTTGTTTTACCTCTGAGCGGCACTTTTTTGCACACCATGGGCTAAATGGCCAGGTCACATGGACCCCGAAGGCTCAGAGAAGGTTGGGGGAGGGGACCCACTGGAACAGCTGTTGGGAGACAGATGGTAGCCTCCCGTCAAGGCCATCCAGCGTGTTCTTTAAAGTGCACAGGGTATGGCTTTCCCGCACACGGGGCCACGGCTTAACGTCCCATCCGACGGACGGCGACCTTTCCAAGCCCATCGGTGTCCCCTACTGACCGTGGGCAGGGCGGGGAATTTTGCAGAGATAAATCTCAACGCTGACCCAGCTGGGACTCGAACCTGGGAACTACAGATTAGGAGCCTGGCGCGCTACCGACTGAGCCACCCCCGCCCCAATGAAAACTGCAGACACCTGGTTAAATATTAGCTGTAAGAAACTGAAGAAAAAGTGTATTGGTGAATTTATTAAAGAAAAAATAACTTAAAATTCAACTTTTGATTATTTTAAAGAAATTAATATTTAAAATATCTTAATTAAAATTTAATTCATAAATTATCTTATTTTACGTCGTTTAAAACCAAATATTTTGAATTAAATTTTAGAAAATTAATTACTTTCGAACTTAATACACATTTAATATTCATTCTTTTTCCTAAAATAAATATCACTATATTATTTCAAGTAGGCTTAGATTATATCTAACAAATTAACATGATATTGAATATATTATTATTACAGCAATACCACAAAATGAAAAGATAAAACTTTTAGACGGCTATATGATTAATTATATACAATATAATTATACACAATATATGTTATATAAATTATATGCAATAAAACTGATCCAGATAATGTAAAATTTCCTGCAGATAACCCCATTGCTTCGTAGTATCATAATCATTGTGTATGTATTAAATATGATGTTCAATAAAACATTACTATTATTTTAAAAAAATTACATTAATTATTATTATTTGTTATTATTTTTTATTCATTACTAGGTAATTACAGCACCTAGTATCCATGCTCTGATTGAATCTATTTTTACTTGTTGTTTACACTTCGTACAAGCTCGGTTCAGATATCGTACATTAAAAATACTCGTACAGATATTCCCCAGCTTAAGTGATTTCTGGTTATACGAATTTCGTATTAATGCTATTTCACGTTAACATTAATATTAAAATAAGTTTGGGGTTGGAGAGCCCGGCTTCCCATTGCAGTACAGCATTTCCCCCTCCGTTTTAGATTTCTTTTAAAACTTTTCTTGAAAAATGCATGAAATAAGTTAATAAAAACAATTTGCCTCTATTACCCTTACTGGCATTTTAAAAAAGGAGGACATGGCCCTGGATAGCATTATACATATTTCAGAACAACCGCACTCATTATCAATAAGGACGCTTTGTAAACAGGACAACAGGAAACTAGATGCTTTTGATTCCAGATGCTTACGCAGTATCTTGGGCATTCGGTGGTTCAACTTTGTAACTAATGATGAGGTTAGGCAAAGGAGTTTGCAACCTCCTTTAAGCAGCATATTGTGCAGAGAGAGACTCCGTTGGTTTGGCCATGTTGCCCGTATGAATAATTATAGATTGGCGAATAGGGTTATGAACAGTGTGCCTAAAGGCCTCAGAAAGAAGAGGAGACCTAGGATGCGGTGGGCAGACAATGTCAAACAGGACCTTGTTAGAATTGGTGTGCAGTGGCCAGATGCAGTAGATGTAGCTCAGGACAGACTTGCTTGGAGAACTAAATTGAACGATCTGGTTGGACCTCCGTAGCCCATGGCTGCTTGAGGATGATGATGATGAATCAGGATGATGATGATGATCACAGTTTAAATCATAAATTAATTTATTATTATTAAATGTACTTTAGATTAAGTTACTCTTCGTTACATAGAATGACATAGTTTATTAAATAGTAATATAAATAAAACAAAAGCTATTATTTTAAAAAAAGGATTCGCAAATGACTAAAATGAATGGTATTAAAGTAACTTTAATTGCCTATTTTACAATGAAAATTGAAAGCAGTAAAACTACAGGAATAACTGAAAGCACATTACAATTTCGTGTCAATTACTAATTAAGATGTCATTAGCATAGGTTACTAAACGTTTTTAAAATGAGTATCATAAATCACCCATGTAGAGTTAGACAAAATGCTTTATCAGTTCTATTCCCATTAGATTTGAAAATAGATTCAAACATAGAAATAAATAATATTAATCAAAATTAAATTTAAATAATTTCATGAAGAGAATGAAGAGAAACAAAATGTTCCGATAAACAGTCTCCATTTATAAAGTTATTACTAGCGGAGAAATTTTTTCAGTTTCGTAACAACCCGTGGATTGCAACTATCGTGTAAATCGAAAAATATCTGGAGCTTTTATTACTTATAAATTAACATTTTTAAGAGACTAATAATTGTTTTCTCACTCATTATTCCTTATAATCCGATACCTACCAGTATTGAAATTATTTCCATATATATATAATAAATAACTGGGTAAACAACTTACTAATGCTGGTCAAAGAAGTAAACTATATCGATCAAGTTTTTGCCTCAGCAGGAACAAAAACATTATTTCAGATTTTTATCTACTTTAGTTTGGCAACACCGTGCGCGAATTCAAAATACAGAAACTGATACTAAACGAACTGATTTGAAAAAAAATAAGAAAAATAAAGCAATTAATTTACGATTAATAAATAAAACCTGAAGTATTCATTATTTGATATACAAATAGACTAACTACATCAATGGCTAACTGCTATTGACCTTCATTAAATTATCAAATACTAAAATAACATTGTAATGATGAATTGTAAAGTCTTGTACTTAACAAATCATACAATCAATTCATACTAAATATTTTTTTTTACTAACTACCCAAAATGTTTATTGGGAACGATATTCCCTGAAACAACTAAAGTGATGCGTTTCGAATAAAAACGGGGGTGGGGTCAGTCGGTAGCGCGCCAGGCTCGTAATCTGTAGTTCCCAGGTCGACGCTGACCCAGTCCCAGCTAGGTCAGCGTTGAGATTTATCTCCGCAAAATTCCCCGCCCTGCCCACGGTCAGTAGGGGACACCGATGGGCTTGGAAAGGCCGCCGTCCGTCGGATGGGACGTTAAGCCATGCCCCGTGTGCGGGAGAGACACCCTGTGCACGTTAAAGAACACGCTGGATGGCCTTGACGGGAGGCTACCATCTGTCTCCCAACAGCTGTTCCAGTGGGTCTCCTCCCCCAACCTTCTCTGAGCCTTCGGGGTCCATGTGACCTGGCCATTTAGCCCATAGTGTGCAAAAAAGTGCCGCTCAGAGGTAAAACACCCAACCCAAACTGAAGGCTCACGGGTAGGATACGACCAGAAGAAGCGTTTTATTTGGTCCACACAGTGATTTTTTTTTTAAAGTTGAATTTTTGCCAACATTAAAAAAATCGTAAGATTTCACTCAAAAATTCGCATTTTTTTTTTTCAACTTTGAACTTAAAGTATAATGTTCAATATCACATCTGTTTGTATTAAGTCACGTACCAAATTCAGTAGAAATAAAGTTGGATTATATTTGCGGCAGTTGATTTTTTCTACATATTTAGGTTACGTGGCTGCCCCCTGGCGGCAATCGTGTTTGCGATCCTTGTTGTAAGTGAGTATGTTTGAAATTCCACAGATTTTCGGGGGCAAGGGCAGCTCATTCGGTAGCGCGCCAGGCTCATAATCTGCAGTTCCCAAGTTCGAGTCCCAGCTGGGTGAGCGTTGAGATTTCTCTCCGCAAAACTCCCCGCCCTGCCCTCGGTCAGAAAGGAGGACACCGATGGGCTTGGAAAGGTCGCCATCTGTCGGATGGGACGTGAAGCCGTGGCTCCGTTTGCGGGAGAGCCATACTATGTGAATATTAAAGAACACGCTGGACTGCGTTGATGGAAGGTTACCATCTGTCTCTCAACAGCTGTTCCAGTGGGTTCCTCCCCCCCCCAACCTTCTCTGAGTCTTCGGGGTTCTTGTAACCTGGCCATTTAGCCCATTGTGTGCAAAAGAGTGCCGCTCAGAGGTGAAACAACCCAACATTAAAGAACACGCTGGATGGCCTTGACGGGAGGCTACCATCTGTCTCCCAACAGATGTTCCAGTGGGTCCACTCTCCCAACCTTCTCTGAGCCTTCAGGGTCCTTGTGACCTGGCCATTTAGCGCATTGTGTGCAAAAAAGTACCACTCAGAAGTAAAACAACCCAACATTAAAGAACACGCTGCATGGCTTTGACGGGAAGCTACCATCTGTCTCCCCACAGCTGTTCCAACGGTCCCCACCCCACAACCTTCTCTGAGACTTCGGGGTCCTTATAACCTGGCCATTTAGCCCATGGTGTGCAAAAAACGTGCCGCTCAGAGGTAAAACAACCCAACATTAAAGAACACGCTGGATGGCTTTGACGGGAGGCTACCATCTGCCTCCCTACAGCTGTTCCAATGGGTCCCCACCTCACAACCTTCTCTGAGACTTCGGGGTCCTTATAACCTGGCCATTTAGCCCATTGTGTGCAAAAAAGTACCGCTCAGAGGTAAAACAACCAACCACATATTCTCTTTATTTTCTTCACGGATTTTTTTTATCATAGCATAAGAAACCACAAAGCCCCTTTCAAATCAGAAAAGGTGAAATTCTTATTATTTGCACTTTACCATGCCAACGAGTTTGGAGAAAGCATTTTGCTAGTAATGAAATAATGGGTCCATATATTTTCTGTTAATTAAGATTCAATTTCCGGAAGTTCCTTGAACTGGAAGGAATGTCTTTCGCGATATCATCTGTCTGTCTCTATCTGAGGACTTATTATATATATTATTATATTTGACTTATTATTATACTATCAATTAAACCATCAAGCTATATTCATCCGGATTAAAGATTAAAGAACCTATGAATTATGGACCTTATGACGCAAAACCTAAAGTTAAATGCCACAATGCAATTTTTCCAAAAATGTTTCCAACGATTTTCAACAAATTTCTGCTATTTATAGAGAGTACAGATCCAAAAACATTAGATTATTTATGAAAAATAAGTCTGCATGTCACTAGAAGTCGTATTCAGCCATATTTGCAACATAATTAACGTCAATATATTATTGAGGATTACATATGGATTAGTATAATTTTAAGAAGCAAGATAACATTAGATTGGTAAAATTTATTTTCAAACAGCAAAAAGATTAAACAGAAAACAAAACCCAATCAAGACGAAAATAACAATATTTAACCACAAAAAGAACAACAAAACAGACAACGCCAGAACCGCAACAATATCTATCAAGAGGGGAACAATAGTCAAACGAAAACGAGAAGAACAATATCCAATCAGACGAGAAGAACAATATCCAATCAGACGAGAAGAACAATATCCAATCAGACGAGAAGGACAATATCCCATCAGACGAGAAGAACAATATCCAATCAGACGAGAAGGACAATATCCAATCAGACGAGAAGAACAATATCCAATCAGACGAGAACAATATCCAATCAGACGAGAAGAACAATATCCAATCAGACGAGAAGAACAATATCCAATCAGACGAGAAGGACAATATCCAATCAGACGAGAAGAACAATATCCAATCAGACGAGAAGGACAATATCCAATCAGACGAGAAGAACAATATTTAACCACAAAAAGAACAACAAAACAGACAAGGCCAGAACTGCAGCAATATCTAATCAAGACGAGAACAATAGTCAACGAAAACGAGAAGAACAATATCCAATCAGACGAGAAGAACAATATCCAATCAGACGAGAAGAACAATATCCAATCAGACGAGAAGAACAATATCCAATCAGACGAGAAGAACAATATCCAATCAGACGAGAAGAACAATATCCAATCAGACGAGAAGGACAATATCCAATCAGACGAGAAGAACAATATTTAACCACAAAAAGAACAACAAAACAGACAAGGCCAGAACTGCAACAATATCTAATCAAGACGAGAACAATAGTCAACGAAAACGAGAAGAACAATATCCAATCAGACGAGAAGAACAATATCCAATCAGACGAGAAGAACAATATCCAATCAGACGAGAAGAACAATATCCAATCAGACGAGAAGAACAATATCCAATCAGACGAGAAGAACAATATCCAATCAGACGAGAAGAACAATATCCAATCAGACGAGAAGGGCAATATCCAATCAGACGGGAAGAACAATATCCACTCAGACGAGGACAATATCCAATCAGACGAGAAGAACAATATTTAA
This sequence comes from Ryuthela nishihirai, assembly GCA_038380435.1. Lineage (NCBI taxonomy): Eukaryota > Metazoa > Arthropoda > Arachnida > Araneae > Heptathelidae > Ryuthela > Ryuthela nishihirai. The sequence continues at coordinate 54,932,499 of JAWZYU010000022.1, forward strand.
CCACAAAAAGAGCAACAAAACAGACAAGGCCAGAACTGCAACAATATCTAATCAAGACGAGAACAATAGTCAACGAAAACGAGAAGAACAATATCCAATCAGACGAGAAGAACAATATCCAATCAGACGAGAAGAACAATATCCAATCAGACGAGAAGAACAATATCCAATCAGGTGAGAAGAACAATATCGAATCAGACGAGAAGAACAATATCCAATCAGACGAAAAGAACAATATCCAATCAGACGAGAAGAACAATATCCAATCAGACGAGAAGAACAATATCCAATCAGACGAGAAGGACAATATCCAATCAGACGAGAAGAACAATATCCAATCAGACGAGAAGAATAATATCCAATCAGACGAGAAGAACAATATCTAACCAAGATGAGAACAAAATTCAATCAAGATGAGAACAACAATATCCAACCAAGTGTAATGGATGCGAGTACAGGAAATTTTTATCAAGCATAACGACAAGAAAATTCTCTGAAGAAATAATGGAAAAAAACAAAATTCTCTGAAGAAAAACGGCAAAAATTCCATCGTGCTCCGATCAAATAGAATGGAAGAAGACGGCAAAATTCGAAAAGGTACAATTGACTCGAACGACAAAATTAGTCGAGGAACTGAATTGGTATTATTTGCATCGGAATTTGGCTAATAAATAATAAATATTCGAAAAGAAGCGCTAACTTTCAGTTTTTTGTATACTGAAGTCATTAAACAGGAAATGGTGTTTTAACTTGTTTACAAATCTCTTAATAGTAAATGAATCTTTCATCGGTTGTTTATTTCTTATTCTTTTAGGTTTATTTTTTAACATCCCGTAGATTATATAGGAAGTTATTTTTTCTACACCTGAAGGCAAGAACATCATTTGAGAGTAATTAGAGTGAGGAGCTTCAGCTTAATGCAATCACCTTTAAATGATCTAGAACGTCTCTTTTTTCATGGCGCATAATTAAACGTGTGATGATGCATCAGTCTAAGCACGTGCAAAAATTATTTAATCAACGGATGGATAAACCGAGAGAGGGTGAAAATAAAACTGAGGTTCGGACATGCATATAAAATGCAGCCGAAATTAAACATAAAAAAAACTAATGTTTCCCTATAAAGGATTAACAAAAACTCTTAGTGCCTCGTTCGTTTTCGAATAACTGCGTGGAACTTTGTTAAATGTTTCCTGGAAAAAAAAAATCCAGGAGGAAAACATTTTTTTTTACTTTTTTAGCGGTTGGCTTATAAAACAGATTAGCAGGAATCCCTCCTCCTAAAAATAAGTACCTTAAAAATTAAACACATTTTTCTTCACTTTTTTCAAAATAAAACTGCAGCCAAAAAATTAGAATTAAATGAATTTATTACGAGTATAAAGAAAAAATTAATTTGCTTTCTGAAGATTATCTGAAAGGCATTGATTTTCAAAATAATATACAGCAGAATTCTGATGATCTTGAATAATGCAACTAATGTTGATTTTAATCGCAAATTTGACTAAGTGACGAGATCTTGTAATTTTGCACAAAGATTACATATATTTTAAACATTTGTTTTAAAGTAAGTAATAAATTAATAGACAAAAATATGTGATATTAAATCTGTAAAATTGCATAATGTGTGCTAATTGCAAAATAAAAAATGCAACATTGCAAAAAGTAACCGTACAGTCGCTCAAAAATATATCCGAACACTACGGTTGAACCTTCGTACACGAAGGTTGCCAGATCACTAATTTCTAAGAAAACGTTGCCAGATATTTTTTCTAAATTCTGTAATCAACCATAGTGTTCGGATATTTTTTTTGAGCGACTGTACACGAAGGTTGCCAGGTCACTAATTTCTAAAAAAAAAGTTGCCATATATTTTTTTCTGAATTCTGTAATCAACCATAGTGTTCGGATATTTTTTTGAGCGACTGTACACTTCCATATTAGGTGAATGGAAAGCCATATTTCAAACTCCCTAACCGTCCCGTGGCCGAGTGGTTAGCACGCTTGGCTATTGATCTAAGGGACTTGGGTTCGAGCCCCAGGTAAGGCATGGATGTAAGTGTCGTTTTTCTGCTGGAGGTCCTGCCATCCTCACAGACCTTCTACTCTGGCATATAAACTGACAGGCTCCTGTCAGACCTCTGTGGCAAGCAGCTGCTTGAGGGGATATTTACTTTTATTTATTTTATTTTAACTTCGAAAATAATTTTTTTATGAAAAAATGTCGCTGGAGATCAACTGAAGATCTCATTCAACTCTCTCTAAATCTCTAATTTCCACATTATTCGTTTAATATTTAAAGAGTTATGGAAGCTGAAATACTGGACTGTAACTTTTGCTAGTTAATGAAAGTTTACCTCTGAAGTTAAAACCCGACTGTTGTAACAAATTGTCTGTTAACATAAATGTGATATTTGAAGTTTCTTTAACGTTTCTTTAAGTTTTTATGAATTTTAGTCTAGAATGTCTAAAAAGAAAGTGGTAGCAGCGTCTGCAGTTAAATATTCCAGCTTCGATAACTCCTTAAATATGAAGCAATTATTCTTGAAAATCGACATTTACAGAGATATTATTCAGATCTTCAAATTAGGTATACCAACATTTTTCCGTAAGGATTCAAATTTTGAGAGATTTGAATGTGACTTTTTGCAATATAGTGTACACATGACTGTACATAAACTGTAATAGATCAAAATACTTATTGAAATTAAAACAAGAATTAATTGGTAGTTGATTTATGGTAAGCCTCCTTTTTAATTCAAAAGAATGAAGAATCTTTTCGAGCAAAAGAGTTAAAGATAATCACATTCCCTTCAATGCATCTAAAAGAACGAATTGAAGGGAATAAAGAATTAATTGTAGGGAATAAAGAGTGAATTGTAAGGAATAAAAAGTGAATTGAAGGGAATAAAGAGAGAATTGTAGGGAATAAAGAGTGAATTGTACGGAATAAAGACTGAATTGTACGGAATAAAGACTGAATTGTACGGAATAAAGACTGAATTGTACGGAATAAAGAGTGAATTGTAGGGAATAAAGAGAGAATTAAAGGGAATAAAGAGTGAATTGAAGGGAATAAAGAATAAATTATAGGGAATAAAGAATTAATTTAAAGGGAATAAAGAATTAATTGAAGGGAATGAAGAGTGAATTGTAGGGAATAAAGAGTGAATTGTAGGGAATAAAGAGTGAATTGTAGGGAATAAAGAGTGAATTGTAAAGAGTAAAGAGTGAATTGAAGGAAATAAAGAGAGAATTGAAGGGAATAAAGAGTGAATTGAAGGGAATAAAGAGTGAATTGAAGGGAATAAAGAGTGAATCGAAGGGAATAAAGAGTGAATTGTACGGAATAAAGAGTGAATTGTACGGAATAAAAGGAGAATTAAAGGGAATAAAGAGTGAATTGAAGGGAAAAAATAATTAATTTAAAGGGAATAAAGAATTAATTGAAGGGAATGAAGAGCGAATTGTAGGGAATAAAGAATTAATTGAAGGGAATAAAGAGCGAATTGAAGGGAAGAGTAAATTGAGGGGAATAAAGAGCACTGTCTTAGCTTAATTCCGAAGTAAGAAAACTGATGTCTGGAGGTACCGTATTTTAACGTGTATAAGGAACCCCCTGGTTTTTCATCAAAGATATTTTTATTGTAAGATATAAAAGAAATTTTTTATTCATCATCAGTGGTGGATTACAGAATTTAGAAAAAATATCAGTGGTTTTTTATTCATCATCAGTCTTTATGTGCGCGCCGTTGCTTGACGACCGCGTGCCCTTCTCCCCCAATAGGACGTCGCGACCCGTTGGGTGTCGACCTGAGGCTTGCGCTGTTGCAAATTATGAAGATTAGAGTTTCTAGGAATTGAGCAATTTGTTAATATCTATATACTATCCATGTATAAGAACCCCCCCTATTTTTGGGACCCATTTTTGGGGGTTCCTTATACACGTTAAAATACGGTAATTCTTGGGATACGTAAAGGAAAGGCAGAAAAACATTAATTTCTTTTAAGAATTGGTTGGTTGTTTCGGGTATTATGGAGCATTAACAACTAAAGTTATAATGTTCAAATTTTTTGTTAAAGAAGTACTTGTTTAAAATAAATTTGCAAAATATATAGTTGACAACAACCAGGACAGGAGAAATAATTTCATTAATAGGATTAGATTTGTAAAAATTATTTTCCATCAAAAAGCATTTTCCTCTGTAGTTTTATTTGAACCATGTGATTTCAAAATAATTTACATTTATTTGAAATAATCACTAATGACAAGTACTGTTCGACTGAAATATGTCTAAATCATTTCATCGCAGATGTTATCAATTACAATCATTCATACCAGCAGAAATTTAAGAGACTAAAGTCTACCAACACAACACCACCTACAACAGACGGCAAATAAACAAAATTTATGGCTTCAATTAAGCAATCCACCATATATATATATGTACAATTATTATATTTTTAATTCTAATATTATTACTGGTGGACTCTTGTGCTAATTTATAACAATATTTATCTATAAATATATTTTATTTAGAAAGAAAATTTTTCGTATTTATTACCAAATATCAAAATGCTAATTAACATAAAAAAATTTCTCCTACATAAAATATATTTATAGATAAACATTAGTATAAAAATAAGCACAGAGCACACCAGTGATAATATTAGAATTAGAAATATAACAAATGTCTATATGGAAGGACAACTTAAGGTGACGTCATAAATTTTTTCTTCTGGCTTTCTGTTACAATATGTGTTGAACACCTCGTTTTTTTTTAACGTGTATATTTCACATTTGTTTCACGAATATTTAGCCTCGAATTTTTCAGCTTAATTTGCCTCATTATTTCATTCATTAAATCTCACTGGCTCCAGATTTGATGAAGGAGATTATGCACTTAGCTACCAGGTGATCCATTTTGTTAGAGTCTGCTTTCGGGGCGGGGGTGGCTCAGTCGGTAGCGCGCCAGGCTCGTAATCTGTAGTTCCCAGGTTCGAGTCCCAGCTGGGTCAGCGTTGAGATTTATCTCCGCAAAATTCCCCGCCCTGCCCACTGTCAGTAGGGGACACCGATGGGCTTGGAAAGGCCGCCGTCCGTCGGATGGGACGTTAAGCCGTGGCCCCGTGTGCGGGAGAGCCATACCCTGTGCACGTTAAAGAACACGCTGGATGGCCTTGACGGAGGCTCAATGCTGGCCTAGGTGGGACTCGAAACTGGGAACTACAGATTACGAGCCTGGCGCGCTACCAACTGAGCCACCCCCGCCCTATGGTCCTTCAGTGGTCTTATTCAATATTTACAATGCATATCTCTAAGACCTATTCGCTCTTTATTTCCCATTAAAGAATTTTAATATCTCTAAAAATAAATGGAACAGTTCAAAGTTAGAAAAAAGGGAAGTTTAAGTTTTTTTTTTCTTTTGCATTAATGGCTTTCGGTTCTATGACGACATTTCCTGTTTTGTAAAGAATACTCGATCTAGCGGTTTAAAGTTAAAGTTGCAGGTTTTTTATTAAATCAGAAAACATTCAAAAGTTTTTTTTTCCCAAAAACACGTTCAGTCCAAAAATGAGAAAATGAACTCATGAAATAATAAGATGAAAAAAAAAGTGGTTTTGACCTGAGTGGGACTCGAACCCACGTCTCCTGGAAACATACCACTTATGCTACCACTACACCACCAATGTCTATCCTTTTCTCAGCTTGTGTGGCCAATATGTATGAAGCAAAAGAGTTGTCCACTTCACGGATAGATGGCGCCGCTATTCGAAAAAAAATCGGGAAAGTTTATATGGTTATAAAGTTAGCCATTGGGTGTAATAAATAAATAAAATAAATACCCCCTCAAGCAGCTGCTTGCCACAGAGGTCTGAGAGGAGCCTGTCAGTTTATATGCCATAGTAGAAGGTCTGAGAGGATGGCAGGACCTCAGCAGACAAACGACACAAACAGTCATGCCTTAACCGGGGCTCGAACCCAGGTCTCTTTGATCAGTAGCCAAGCGCGCTAACCACTCCGCCATGGGAGGGCTCTTGGGATGTAGTGGTAGCATAACTGGAATGTTTCCAGGAGACATGGGTTCGAATCCCACTCATGGCAAAACCAATTTTTTCACCTTATTATTTCATGAGTTACGTGTCTACAGAAAATATTCTGAGATTCTTTACTACTGAATTATTGAGGAAATGAGTTTCGTCTACAAATGATCAACTCTAAAGCTTTTCCTTTGGTAGTCATGGAGAGAGATTTTTCTGAAGAAATCAAATGTACTAAAAAATGCTTAAATTATCGATCATGATGGAAACAAGTACTTTTTTTTTTTAATTTCTTGAGTTCTTATGAGAATGGAATGAGTTTGTTTTGGAAACGAATTCTTCAGTTATAAATCAGCAATTTTCAAAATCAAGATCTTTTCTCCTACTTTTCTTTTCTTGAGATAAATTGTCAACATTTTGTACTAACTTGAAATAGGAAAAGATGAAGAGAGTTAATGCCAGAGTGACCAGCGAGATGATGGAGCCAATGAACATGATGTAGCTGACAGCCATCCATGATGATGGGGAGGATTCCTAGGGGAAAGAAATATAAATTTTATTAATACATCCTTATAGTATTGAAGGCTGAAACAGGGCCAAGGTCACCTTGATACCCCAGGCCTGGATTCGTTGAGAAAATCGAGGGAAATTATATATGGATAAGTATTTATAGAATATATATTTATTTAACTACATATATTAAATATTTTATTCATTATGACTATATTAAAATATATATGGATATTTTAAAATTGTTAACCACATATTTTTTCAATTAAACGCTACCAGTAGAATTTTAAAATAAATAATTTAATTAAACTATATATATAGAGAGAGAGAGATATATATATAAATATATATTCTTTTTCTGTTGCACTGTCCAGCTCTAATTTAAGTCTTTGACCAGAGTCAAATAAAGAGAAAAATTAAAATTATGTCAAGTTTCATCATCATCATCAAGCCGCCATGGGCTAAGGAGGTTCAACCAGACGGTGCAATTTAGTTCTCCAAGCAAGTCTATCCTGAGCTACATCTACTGCATCTGGCCACTGCACACCAATTCTAACAAGGTCCTGTTTGACATTGTCTGCCCACCGCATCCTAGGTCTCCCCTTCTTTCTGAGGCCTTTAGGCACACTGTTCATAACCCTATTCGCCAATCTATAATTATTCATACGGGCAACATGGCCAAACCAACGGAGTCTCTCTCTGCACAATATGCTGCTTAAAGGAGGTTGCAAACTCCTTTGCCTAACCTCATCATTAGTTACAAAGCTGAACCACCTAATACCCAAAATACTGCTTAAACATCTAGAATCAAAAGCATCTAGTTTCCTGTTATCTTGTTTACAAAGTGTCGAAGTTTCACTACCATAACTAACCCTAGAAAGAACCAAACTATTACACAGTCTAATTTTAGTCTTTAGGTGTATACGCCTATTTCTCCACACTCTCCAAAGATTCTTAAAAGTCCCGGCAGCAATCCCTATTCGTCTGTTAATCTCATGCCACACATCACCATTATCTGTTACATAGCTCCCAAGATAATTAAACTGTGGCACCTGCTCAAGACTGCAACCATTCAGATTAACTGAATCACAGCCTGCCTGACCAATTTTCATCACTTTAGTTTTCTCTCTGTTTATAACCAAACCTACTCTACTACTAGTCTCATCAACAGCTCGAATGAAAGAGTTCATCTCATCAACATCATTTGCCAAAAGGGCTAAATCATCAGCATAATCTAAATCAGATATTTTCGTATCTCCAGTCCATTTAAGGCCAAAATCTTTCCCTTGAAGTGAATTTCGCATAACATAATCAATAACCAAGCTAGAGAGAAAAGGAGACAAAATGCACCCTTGTCGACACCAGAAGTAATGCTAAACCAATTGCTACAAGCCTTACGAACTCTAACACACAACTCAGTGTTATTATAGAGAGCTTTCTTATGTTAACTAACTTGTCTGGTATACCATATGATCTCACAATCAACCACAAATTATGATGATCAACAGAGTCGAAAGCCTTTTTGAAATCAACAAAGCTAGCAACCAATGGTTTCCGAAACTAAACATTTCTCAAGAATCTGTGTGAGTCAAAATATCTTATATAAACATCCCTACCATTTTTGAATCCACATTGCTCATCACACAATTGCCTGTCATTCAGAATCTTAATTCTATTAAGCACAATCATGTAAAGAACTTTACCTGGAACAGAAACTAGGCAGCTGATACCCCTATAGTTATCACAAGAACTGCAATCACCTTTTTTAAAAATAGGGATAACAATAGCTCTGGGAAAACCTTAGGAACCATGCCTTTATCATAAAAGATATTCAGAATTTCAGTCATCCAAATGGTAAATGAAACATTCCCAGCTCTTAGCATTTCGTAGTAATTTCATCTACCCCTGGGGATTTATGTAGTTTAATTTTAGAAATATCCAAAATAACTTCAGATTGTGTTATAGGGCCAACATTAAAGCCACCAATGCATCTATCATCATTGCAAACAATGGGAATTGTTTGCAACCACATTTTTAGAATATCACTGAAATGCTCAGCCCACCTGGCCATGACAGAATCCTCACCTTCTATAACCTTACCTTGTTTATCCTTCAATCTCTGTATACCTGTCCGTTTTCTACCACACAAAACATTAACTATCTGGTACAGCTCTCTGCTGTTGTGCTGTCTAACTGCTTCCTCGTCTTTGTCAGCCAAGCCATCAAGCCAAAGATTCTTATCAGCAGCTAACTGATCTTTTACACGTTTATTAAGTTCTCTGTAATGCTTTCTATTAGGACTAGTAGGGTTTCAGTTGATTTAATTTGCTAAAAATGAAATAAACTTGAACATGTTTTTTTACTATTTTTGTGTTTAAACTAAAGATATTTAGTTTAAAGAAATATAAATTGAACCTAATATATAATGTTTTAAAATAATTAGTAATATCTAAAATAAATAATAATCAGTGTAATTTTAATAAACAGAATTATAATAAAAAAAACCCTAAGTGCCATCAATTACGATGCCTGTATTCAACAAAACTAAAAAAGTGATTTAGGACTGTCTTGTATTAAAATATTATTCTCTATCTTTTTTTTTACCAGATTATCATTACCAAAGCTTTTCTTTGCTTCATTCAAAAATTTTTTTAATACCATTGCTGTTACGTCAGATAAAATAGGAAATGCTCTATCCCTATGGAGATACAATGGAGATACTATAGAGTATCAGTTATGATCACTGGTATCAATTAATCTTATAAATATAAATTAGTGATCTGTTCGAACGTACAATGCTTGCTTGGCTAAACTCGCCAAATGTAAAGAAAGGTTCAATTCGCTATATAGATACATAGTTTGTAGGGACTTGCTATATGTTAATAACCATGACCATGTATTATTAAGAATGGAACGCTACATATTTTATTAACCCTTTAAAACATATATATGACTTCTAACTTTGGTAACGGGGGTGTCTCAGTGGGTAGTGCGCCAGACTCGTAATCCGCAGTTCCCAGGTTCGAGTCCCACCTGGGTCAACGTTGAGATTTATCTCCGCAAAATTTCCAGTCTTTTCCCTCGGTCAGTAAGGGACACCAATGGGCTTGGAAAGGCTGCCGTCCATAAAATCGCACGCTAAGCCGTGGTTCTATGTGCAGAAGAGCCATATGCTCTTCACGTTACACGCTGGATTGCCTTGATGGGAGACTACCATCTGCTCCTTAACAGCTGCGCAGCGGGTCTCTCTTCTCCCAACCTCCTCTGAGTTCCTCGTGGTCCTTGTGACCTGCCCATTTTAGCCCATTACGTGCAAAAAGTGCCGTTCAGAGGTAACTCAACTTCTAACTATGGAATTATAAAATCATTAAATATATTCATGGGAATATATCATTCATGTTTTGTACTTTTTATCATATCCATTAAATTGTTTTTATATTAATTATGGTGCTTTAGAAAGATATTTATGGAAGATCTATATTGGAATATTTATATTGTGTTCCAAACTTGGTTAAAATGGCCGTCCCGTGGCAGAGTGGTTAGCGTGCCTGGCTACTGATACAAAGGACCTGGATTCGAGCCCCGAGTAAGGCTTGGATGTTTGTTGTTGTCTTTCTGCTGAGGTCCCGCCATTCTCACAGGGTTGGGTTGTATTTACCTCTGAGCGGCACTTTTTTTGCACACAATGGGCTAAATGGCCAGGTCACAAGGACCCCGAAGGCTCAGAGAAGGTTGGGGGAGGGAACCCACTGGAACAGCTGTTGGGAGGCACATGGGAGCCTCCCGTCACGGCCATCCAGCGTGTTCTTTAATGTGCACAGAGTATGGCTCTCCCGCACACGGGGCCACGGCTTAACGTCCCATCCGACGGGCGGCGGTCTTTCCAAGCCCAGCAGTGTCCCCTACTGACCGTGGGCAGGGTGAGGAATTTTGGGTAGATAAATCTCAACGCTGACTCAGCTGGGACTCGAACCTTGGAGCTGCAGATTACGAGCCTGGCGCGCTACCAACTGAGCCACCCCCATCCCCATCCTCACAGACCTACTATGGCGTATTAAACTGACAGGCTGCTGTCAGACCTCTGTGGCAAGCAGCTGCTTGAGGGGGTATTTATTATTTATTTATTAAACTTGGTTAAATCAGACAAATCAATTCCTTGCGGAAAGTCTTTTTTTTTTAAGTATTTATATCTCACTATCAAATAATATTATCGATATTGTTGCAAAATTCGACTGAAAGGTTGAGTTAGATTCTCTTTTCGTTAGAAATAGTGAACTCGATATCAGTTAATTTAGTCCCATGGGTTGGCAACCCCCTCTTCCCCCTTACAGACAGACCCTCCCTGACACTCCGTCAGCAGGGGCACCGATGGGTTTGGAAAGGCCGCCATCTGTCGGCTGAGAGTTAAGCCATGGCCTCGTGTGCGGGAGAGCCATACCCTGTGCACGTTAAAGAAACGCTGGATGAGGGGCAACAATCTGCCTCCCCTTTCCCTCAGACTTCTGAGCCCTTGGGGTCCTTGTGACTGGCCATTCTGTCCATTGTGTTAAAAAAACTGCTGTTCAGAGTTAAAACGAACCCGATCTCCTTTCTCACCGAAGGCATCATGGGATTTCTCGAAGCTGAGAAGTGTAGATTGCAAACCTGATCTACTACTTAATTATTAGGAATTCTCAGATTAATTAGGGAAAACGAAATATTTTTATAGGACAGTTTTTCAATTGTGGAAGCATTATATAGCCCGATTTTTAATCTGTATATTGATTAAGAGATATAAAAGTTTTGATTTAACAACCCAATTTAATATTTCGAATAGTTATCGCAAACTATGAGCAAATCCTCTTCTCTCTACAATGAACTGACTGAATTCAGACTTTTTTTCGTTTAAAGCCTCTGTGTAAATATAAACAAACTGCTTTAAATTGAGTGGCAATTCCAAACAAACTGGGCATGCTTAGTTTTTGATGTTATCTTCAACTCCTGCATTGTGAATGGATATCGAAAGAATCTTGTTCCTTTATAATTTGTTTCTGTTGCGGTAGAAAAACATAACAAAAAAGATGTGAAACAATATTATCGTCATATTTCATATATATATTCAGAATTACAAGCAAAAAAACTAAGCAAAAACGTTTTTTTACTATTTTTAATATCCGGTTCGCTGTTTTCGAGAGTGATAGACAGGAAGGAATGAAAATAAAAGATGTCACGTGATGTTATTCAGATGCAGAAAACTCGAAGCACATTTCTTCTCTCCAATTGACAGTTTGTCATCAGGAAACATGTGTCCTTATCTTATATATGAAACGGTGAGAAATATATTGCCTAAGTTTCGCAGATCGTATATTTACGACATCCGAAAATATCGTCAGCTGCAAGTTGCGAATCTCTCGTGTCTTTAGAAATTCCATTTTCCTTTTGTCCCCGATATATCCTTTTTTTTTTAACCGTAGAAAATATGAAAAACTCTCAGTTGAAATAGATATGCTTTAAAACTTGTTTGCATAAAATAGTCTCAACAAAGCGACTGAAGAGGAAAAGAGGAACTTCCCCTTGCATATAAACAAGTATGCAATAAAATTCCAAAACATTTCCTATATCTGCTTTCATGTGTACCAATTATTTTATCGTATCATATTGCTAAATTTTTATTCTACTAAATCTCTTTCAACACGATTATATTTTTAATCGAGTAAAAAAAACACTTTAATAAATACTACCAAAAATTTTTCTTTCTCTCTTATTTGATTAATTTTATACTAAATGGGTTTTAAGAATTAGTTGCACTTTTTTAGCAAATTTCTTTTGCCTTTGTGGCCCCTTTGGTGTTTATGTGTTTTAACTTTGTTATTACCAATAATGCACTATTTTCGACTTCGAGATATAAGCTCCAGGCTTGGAGCTCAAAAAAAATTAATTCAAGATATCAGATATTAGGCTTTGATAAGGTCTGAATATAACACTTTCTCTTTAACCTAACAGTCCGCAATTACTGGTCAAATTTAACTCTTTTATTTTAATCATTAAATTACTTTTTTTATTTGCAGTCTCGTGACCGAGTGTTTAGCGTGTTGAGCTATCAAAGAGACCTAGGAACGAGCCCTGGATTAAGGCATGAATATTTGTGCTGTCTTTCTGCTGAGGTCTCGCTTTCCTCACAGACCTTCTCTGTGGCATATAAACTGACAGGCTCCTGTCAGACCTCTGTGGCAAGCAGCTGCTTGAGGGGGTGGGGGAGATTTTATTTATTTGCGTGGAAGATCATATCAAGTCTATGTCAAAGTTTCTCTCTCAGGTGCAAAATCCATTAACTTTGGTGTCCCGCAAGGATCACTTTTGGGGCCTGCCCTTTTTAACTTAATAGTTTGCGACATGTCTCACTTTAGAAGGGTCAAAACCATACCAGGGAATTATCCTTGAATAAAACGACTCAGCTGAACAACATGTCAAAAATATTTTAAATAAGTCGCAAAAATGATAATTGCAGTTTCACACATTTTTTCACTCAAGTCGGTTTCACATTTTTTCCCTCAAGGTAATTCTTCCTTATAAACTAATTAACATGGCATCCCGTTAAATATTCTTTTTCTCGATTTTAATCTTTTCTTTCATTTCCGTTATTTTTTCAATTTTCTACCGTTAGAGATACAGGGAGCTGGCAATCTGTATAATAATATTCTGTCGTGTATAAGTTGAGATGCTTTATATCTCAATGGTATTTTTTTGAGCACAATGGGCTAAATGGCCAGGTCATAAAGACTCCTAGGGATCAGAGAAGGTTGGACAAGGATACCCACTGGGCATCTGTTAGGAGACAGATGATAGTCTCCTAACAGATGGTAGTCTCCCATCAATGGCATCCTGTGTGTGATGTTATTTAAAGTCTACACGTGACATGACCAAGAGCGAGGAATTTTTCGGAAATAAATCTCAACACTGGTCCAAGTGGGACTCGAACCTGGGAACTGCAGATTACCAGCCTGGAGCGCTACGAACTGAGCACCCCCCCCCCCCCCCCCGCCATGTGTTGTGTAGGGCAGAGAGCTGGAGAGTGCGATGGTACTGTTAAAGAATGATGATATCCCATAATCAATACTTGAGACTTTTCTCATTACTTCGCTTAATGACATTATCGCATATTTTAATATTTTGGCGATTGATTCTAAATGTGAAACCAGAAAAAGGATTTCAAAATCCCACTGAGCGGGTTGGGAAGGGTTGGGTTGTTTTACCTCTGAGCGTCACTTTTTTGCACACCATGGGCTAAATGGCCAGGTCACATGGACCCCGAAAGCTCAGAGAAGGTTGGGGGAGGGGACCCACTGGAACAGCTGTTAGGAGACAGATGGTAGCCTCCCGTCAAGGCCATCCAGCGTGTTCTTTAACGTTGGACTGTTTTACCTCTGAGCGTCACTTTTTTGCGCACCATGGGATAAATGGCCAGGTCACATGGACCCCGAAGGCTCAGAGAAGGTTGGGGGACGGGATCCACTAGAACAGCCGTTGGGAGACTCGAACCTGGGAATTACGAGCCTGGCAGATGACGAGCCTACAGATTACGAGCCTGGCGCGTGATCCCAGGGATCTTCCCCCAGCAACCGATGCAGAAGATCTCGTGCATCAATTGAATCGATGGAGCACATGACGTCGCACTATCTTAGAGAAGAAAACAAAGAAATCAAAAATCACTCACCAAATCAGGGAGAAGATTCAAACACGCTGTGTAATTCGTCCAATTGCCTTTTTCCCACAATCCCTCACTGTTACAAATTCTGAAAGCCTCGCCTGTAAATGAAACAGTCAAAACAATTAACAACAAATCTATTGTTTACTCCCATATTGATGCCTCAATTATCGGCACCCTATATAGGAGATTAATACATCACTAATATACATTCTAAGAAATTAAAATTTTCCCACGCAAAAGCAATATAGATGGATGTATCCGAAAATCTGCACAGCTTCTGATGAGGAAATGGCATGATGATAGAACAAGAATTTTTTTAATGTATGTAGAAAACGTTTAATTGTGGTTATCATTAATATGATGATGATCATAGGCATCTGCAAAACTTTTTCCATGGGGGGGGGGGAAGTCAAAAAGTTCGGCAGAAATTATTTCAAGCTGAGGTAGAGACAAAAATAAACACAATGTTTTAACCCTTTCACGACTAAGGGAAACATTTTTCCCATTTTAAAATTGGTGATTGTCGTATTTAATTATAACCTTATCTGCATTTTTTTATACAGAATGTCAAAATAGAACGTATGCCGAACGCAATTACGTGAACGGGAACCTTTAGAAAACAAAAACAGGATTGTCAGGATGCATAATATATGTACTATGTGCAATGTCCATCTTTGCCTCACTACCAAAAGAAATTGCTTCGCAGAATATCATAATTAGCACATCATTTTGTATAGTAATTTTATTTCATAATATTGTATTATTTTAGTTAACATTTTGTTCTAATAAACCAATAAATAAAAGACATTGCATAATAAGCCTAGCTATAATTTGTGTTACCTTTATAGTCCATTGGGAAAAATATTTCCCATAAAATTCCAAAAAAAACTACACATTGTTATGTATTTTTCTTATGATTTTTATTTATTTTACTTCTAAACAAACTAAAATAAACAGTTACATACTAATATTTACTCTTAGAAACCTTATGGTCCTGAAAGGGTTAAGAGAGAAATATTCAGGTTGAACCCTTCATTAATGAAATACAGTTTTAGATACAGCATGTGTGCAATCATCATTCTGTAATACAATTAAGAGTGTCCAAAGAGAAAACTTATTATTCAGAGTGTCTACAAAAATATTTTTTGTCATATTAATAACTATAAACGATGTGCTTCCAAAAAGAAAGCAAACGTCGAAAAACATTTTGTTACAGAAAAATTTAATTTTTGAAGTACTTGTTATTATTTTTACGTAAATTAATTTTTCGATCCATTTTTACCAAGTAGAGCAACAACTGCCCTTCTTGCATTCCCCCCCCCCCCATCGACGCCCATTTTTAATGACTCGCGCAACTACACGTCGCAGCATAGAGTAAGAAAGGAAATGAATATCTTGGCGATGGGTCTTAATTTTCTAGGCCTCTTCCAGAGAATGGATTTAGTTTCGTCTACTTTTCATTTTCTTTGATGTAACCAGTTCACTTTGCAAAAATTGAAACAGGTAACTTCCATTTTTTTTCAAGTTTCGGTTTATTTTTTATAACTTTTTTAGTACAAAGTCAATTTCCACGAAGGTGAATACTTGTTTCCTGGAATCCAAATAAAGTATACAATGAAAATGTGACTGTTTTCTTACGTGATGCGCGAGATACAGCGCAGAGAGTGAATTACGTCATGGAGAGAACGGAACACACTTAATTTAAAAATTAGTCATCAATTAGTTTATTGGTATTTCAATTAACTAATACTTAAATTTTTACGTTATTGATGTAAATTAATTTCCTCAGTTATTAAATCAGTTCATTTATTGTCTGTTTGCTTATTACGAGGTTATGGTCAAATAAGAATAAATCTGTAACAATAATTATTTATGTTAGCTAACACGTTTAATAATATTAATAATTTATTATTAATATATATAAAAAAATAAATAAATACCCCCTCAAGCAGCTGCTTGCCACAGAGGTCTGATAGGAGCCTGTCAGTTTATATGCCATAGTAGAAGGTCTGAGAGGATGGCAGGACCTCAGCAGAAAAACGACACAAACAGCCATGCCTTACCCGGGGCTCGAACCCAGGTCCCGTAGATCAGTAGCCAAGCGCGCTAACCACTCGGCCACGGGACGGCTATTAATATATATATAGAATTTATTATTAATATATATATATATGTGTTATTTTTATAATTATTAATATTATTATTAATATTATATTATATAAAAATGTTAATATTATTAATTTTTGATTAATATTTTATAAGCTAAAAGCATAAAAATAAACTCAATATTTACATTTAAATGTTACCACAAAAATAAACAATTTTCAAATATTTTTCAGATGCTATGTCTTTAAACAAATTAACACCTCTAATTTTCTTCAATTAAATAACTTTAACACGGATGGAATACCACAATTTCTGCAATTTTCCCCATTTTTGCTCTAAAAACATGGTAATTTCTATTTACCTTTAGATTTATATCTAGAATTTTTACTAGGATTAATTCGCATTTATAGACTTTGTATCACAAGACTATCTTTTTTCCCCTTTTATGGAAAACAGTTCCATTAAATCATAAGAAGGATAAAAGCAAAATAGCGTTTATTTTTTTTCACTTAACCGATTCTGTTAAATATTGGCTTTGCGATCCATTAAGAAAGAGTTGGAGGAGAATAATGGAGAGTTGACAGATGCCACGGACGACGATCTCTTTTCTCTCCCCTGTCATGTTTAAAGAGCAAAAGAGCTGAGGTGGGGCATCTGGCCACTTAGAGTAATAAGTTTTTCAGGCGGTGTCAATAAGGCAACGACATAAAAGAAACGCAAGTGTGCAAAAAATATCAAACGAAACAAATGCATCAAGAAAATGAAGTTTTGTTTGCAGCCGAGATGTTTTATGACTTTCATTGACAAACTGAGTTGTTGTCATATCTGATAAAGTCACGTGTTCAAATAGGGAACATGTTGCCTTATGTTGGGTTGGGTTGTTTTACCTCTGAGCGGCACTTTTTTGCACACCATGGGCTAAATGGCCAGGTCACATGGATCCCGAAGGCTCAGAGAAGGTTGGGGGAGGGGACCCACTTGAACAGCTGTTGGGAGACAGATGGTAGCCTTCCGTCAAGGCCATCCAGCGTGTTCTTTAACGTGCACAGGGTATGTCTCTCCCGCACACGCGGCCACCGCTTAACGTCCCATCCGACGAACGGCGGCCTTTCCAAGCCCATCGGTGTCCCCTACTGACCGTGGGCAGGGCGGGGAATTTTGCGGAGATAAATCTCAACGCTGACCCAGCTGGGACTCGAACCTGGGAACTACAGATTACGAGCCTGGCGCACTACCGACTGAGCCACCCCCGCCCCGCGGACGGCGGTCTTTCCAAGCCCATCGGTGTCCCCTACTGACCGTGGGCAGGGCGGGGAATTTTGCGGAGATAAATCTCAACGCTGACCCAGCTGGGACTCGAACCTGGGAACTACAGATTACGAGCCTGGCGCGCTACCGACTGAGCCACCCCCGCCCCGCCCCGCCCACATGTTGCCTTATATGGTCATTGTATTATAATTTCTATCTACTTCATAAACAAGTTTAAAATATTATTAAAATTATTAAACGTGACAGCTAACATAAATAATTATTGTTACAGATTTTTTTTCAATTCTTATTTTACCATAACCTCGTAATAAGCAAACAGACAATAAATGAACTGATTTAATAACTGAGGAAATTAATTTACATCAATAACGTGAAAATTTAAGTATTAGTTAATTGAAATACCAATAAACTAATTGATGACTATTTTTTAAATTAAGTGTGTTCCGTTCTCTCCATGATGTAATTCACTCTCTGCGCTGTATCTCGCGTATCACGTCAGAAAACAGCCCCATTTTCATTGTTGTACGTACACTTTTCCATTCAATATAATTTACTAAAATTGCTTCGCATAATTATTATATCATCTGTTTAAAAAATGTGAGGATTCGAAAACAATTATAAAGAGCTGTTTCAATTTCTAAATTTTACATCTAAAACCATTTTGGGTAACTTTCAGCGGTGCCTACCTTTGAGTACAGAGCAAATCAATTTCCCCACTCTACTAAAAATTCTTGAGATTACCTATGTTTGCTTAATATTAGGCACTGGGCTAAATCCCCCTCTCCCCTATAAAATATTTTCTCATTGCCTTCTTAGAAATTCTCAATAAACCTTCCATTGTCATATATTGAGTGAACTGGCACAATGCGTTGGGTTCGAGATCAAAGCCTTCTATAATACCATACTAACCTGGACAGTACAGTAACACAAGTGATGTGATGTGATAAAATGTGATGGGAAGGTTAGAAACCCTTCAACAATGGGCTTCCTGCTATCCCAAACAAAGAATCGGACGTGTAAATCACAATGTAGAAAATAAAAATAATAGTTTTTCTGAATTTTTTAAAAGTTCCTACTTATGCAGAGTAGACTTTCTGTAATCCAATACTCTTGGATCTAAATTTCTTTTCTTTTCTGAACCAAAAGAGATTTCAAAAACAAAATTAACACTTCAAACAAGGTATAAAAAAATAACAGTCACAGTTCTTTCTTCAGTTCCACCACAAAAACAACCATGAGGTTATCACTTGAGATACTGGCCACTAGAGAAAGTTTGCAAGTAAAAACACATTTTTCTTGAACAAGTAGTTTTGAATTTATATAAATATATATATTATATAACTCGATAATTAATATTTATATAATTCAAATAGGTAGCGGTAGTTTCTAATTTTTAAAAATTTGGTAAATTGTATTAAAAATTTTAATATTTCGATAAAATTTAAATCAATAAATTATTTTATTTTACATTATTTAAAAAAGCCCGTTTTAGTTAAATTCCATGCATATTTTATTTCCTTCCCCCTTTTGCTAAACGACTGTCCAGGTGTGATGTATCAAGGTGCCCTTTGCCAGACTCATCAGTCTGCAGTTGTGAATCTCATCTGCGCCAAATTGGAGGTTTCCTCCGCTTTGTTCTCGGTGAGAAAGGTCAGAGGTCACCTTTAGGCTTGGAAATCCCACTCTGTACACGTTAATGAACAAGCTGGATGGCCATGACAGGAGAGGTAATCTGTTTTCAAACAGCTCTCCATTTGATCCACTTCCCCAACCTTCTGGGATTCTTGTGACCTGCCATTTTGCCCACTATGTGCATGAAAGTGCCCCTCACAGCTAAAACAACTCAGTCCGTTCCCATATATGCTACTTTGTAAATACAGAAAACTGAGGCGGATTTACCGATAAGCAGCCGCTTAGGGACCCTTTAGGACTGAGGGATCCCTAAATTATTATGTGAATTTCGTGTTCCGATTATATCATTGTATATAATCATATAATCGAAATCGTATTCGATCACATCATCGATGATTACTGTTTTTATCATCAAAATAAAATACTCATTTTTCAGTAATAGCATGGGGAAAATTAAAAATGCTTTCGTAATTGTAGAAGTCATTTCAACTACACACCATACGGTCCAAAATGTTGTTCCGTTTAGCGTCCCTAAATGTCGTTCCACTTAGGGCCCCTAAATGTTGTTCTGCTTAGGGCTCCTAAACGTTGTTCTGCTTAGGACCCCTAAATCTTGTTCTGCTTAGGACTCCTAAATGCTGTCTGCTTAGAGTTCCTAAATGTTGTTCTGCTTAGGGCTCCTAAATGTTGTTCTGCTTAGAGCTCCTAAATCTTGTTGTGCTTCGGACCCCTAAATGTTGTTCTGTTTAGGGCTCCTAAACGTTGTTCTGCTTAGGGCCCCTAAATGTTGTTCTGCTTAGGGCTCCTAAATGTTGTTCTGCTTAGGGCTCCTAAATGTTGTTCTGCTTAGGGCTCCTAAACGTTGTTCTGCTTAGGGCTTCTAAACGTTGTTCTGCTTAGGACCCCTAAATCTTGTTCTGCTTAGGACTCCTAAATGTCTGCTTAAAGTTCCTAAATGTTGTTCTGCTTAGGGCTCCTAAATCTTGTTCTGCTTAGGGTTCTTAAACGTTGTCTGCTTAGGACCCCTAAGTCTTTTTCTGCTTAGGACTCCTAAATGTTGTCTGCTTAGAGTTCCTAAATGTTGTTCTGCTTAGGGCTCCTAAATCTTGTTCTGCTTAGGGTTCTTAAACGTTGTTCTGCTTAGGGTCGTAAATGTTGTTCTGCTTAGGCTCGTAAATGTTGTTCTGCTTAGGACCCCTAAATCTTGTTCTGCTTAGGACTCCTAAATGTTGTTCTGCTTAAAGCTCCTAAATCTTGTTCTGCTTAGGACCCCTAGATGTTGTTCTGCTTAGGGCTCCTAAACGTTGTTTTGCTTAGGGCTCCTAAATGTTCTGCTTAGGACCCTTAAATGTTGTTCTGCTTAGGGTTCTTAAATGTTGTTCTGCTTAGAGTTCCTAAATGTTGTTCTGCTTAGGGCTCCTAAATCTTGTTCTGCTTAGGACTCCTAAATGTTGTTCTGCTTAGGGCTCCTAAATCTTTTTCTGCTTAGGGCTCCTAAATGTTGTTCTGCTTAGGACCCCTAAATATTTTTCTGCTTAGGGTTCTTAAATGTTGTTCTGCTTAGAGTTCCTAAATGTTGTTCTGCTTAGGGCTCCTAAATCTTGTTCTGCTCAGGGCTCCTAAATCTTGTTCTGCTTAGGACCCCTAAATCTTTTTCTGCTTGGACCCCTCAACGTTGTTCTGTTTAGGGCTTCTAAACGTTGTTCTGCTTAGGGCTCCTAAATGTTGTTCTGCTTAGAGCTCCTAAATCTTGTTGTGCTTAGGACCCCTAAATGTTGTTCTGCTTAGAGCTCCTAAATGTTGTGCTTAGGGCCCCTAAATGTTGTTCTGCTTAGGGTCGTAAATGTTGTTCTGCTTAGGACCCCTAAATCTTGTTCTGCTTAGGGCTCCTAAACGTTGTTCTGCTTAGGGCTCCTAAACGTTGTTCCGCTTAGACCCCTCGACCTCTGTATCCACCACTGGGAGAAAAGCCCAAGCTCCATTCTCGTTAGAATTTAACAGTTTACTCTTATACATAGAGATTGTGGAATAAATAATGGCAGCACCGCTTATTAACACGTGCACTGGAGTCACAGAGTGATGTCTTCGTCCATTAAGAGATAATAGTAGTTGTAAAGCAACAGTTTCGCAAGCGTACGTTAACGGGAAGCTAATGAAGGAGAAACATTTAGTGGATGGGATGCTTCCTATAAGTGCTCTTACATTAAAGTGATGTTTACAGAGCAATGGTAAATATCTTGATTTAGAGTTTCACAGGGAGGAACGGGATGTAAAGTTATTTGTGAACATGATGTATTGATTTATCATACAGTGGCTAGGGGGGGAGAAGTTATTTTTACTTGGATAACAAAGTGGCAACACGAACCAGTCACCTGCTGGACGTCCACCCATTGATGAACACTCATTGCTGCACTCGTGGACTTAGTTGGGTGATAACTCAGACCCGGATCTCGGAAAAAAAAGTGGGGGGGAGCATTTGGCAAAGCGTCTAACATTATAATAGGCCTGGACAGTATAATAAGAGAATAACTAATTTTTAATATAATTAAATTAAACATCATATGTTGTAAATGAATTATCTATATATATATATAGATAATTTAATAAAGTACGTTTTTTAACCAAACTGGTAGCTATTAACTTTTTTAAATATTCATAAATATTTAAATACAGTAATAATGAATTCATTATTTTATGTCATACGGTTTAAAAATAGAGTGTGGTTAAATTTTAGATGAATTGTTTAAATATTTCTGATATATAATTTCCCTTATTTCTTCCTTCCTCTGTTCAAGGTTGCCCATGCCTTGTGTCATCCCCCCCCCCCCAGAACCAGTCCTGGAGATTGCTGCAGATCCAGTGAATAATACGGTGTTTCTTTAAAGAACAATTCAACATATGTAAAATTGTTGCTCGTTGGGTTTCCAATCACCGTACTGAAAATCGGAAACGTCATCGTTAGCAGTTGGAATGATATTTTTCTTAGCAGCAGAGTTTTGGCTCATAGTGGGCACAGAGGGAAAAGGCTACCTCAATGGGTAAGGCTATGATAGCCATTTCGATGACGTCAAAATGGGAAGGAATTTTTTTATAATTTTTTTATTAACAAATTTAAATTTATTTATAATTTTTTTTAAATTTTACTCTGATAATATTGTTAGTAGTTTTAGATATATTTAGCAAATGAATATAACATTAAATATTACTTCTGTAGAAATAGTGCCGTTCCGTGACCAAGTGGTTATAGCACGCTTGGCTATTGGCCAAAGTCCCCTAGGTTCGAGCCTCGGGTAAGGCATCGATGTTTGTGTTGTTTTTCTACTGAGTTCCCGCCATCCTTACAGACCTCCTCTGCGGTAAGCAGCTGCTTGGGGAAATATTTATTTTATTTTTGATTACAGAAATAGTACAAAATTAGTATGCAGAAGAAATATGAATTTAATAAATATTAAATATTTCTACGTTAATTTTTCTTATTTATTTCATAAATATGTCTTAAAATAACCTCAAAAATATTACACTTAAATTTATAAAGTATTTCTTCTATTAACTGACGACATCAAATTCTACATGGCCTTTTTAATTAAAATAGCCTTAGTTAATATAAATAAAATTAAACACCCCCTCAAGCAGCTGATTGCCTCAGAAGTCTGACAGGAGCCTGTCAGTTTATATGCCGTAGTAGAAGGTCTGAGAGGATGGCAGCCCTCAGCAGAAAAAGAGATATTTTTATTAAATTTAATATTTTAAAATTTTACTGGAGGACATTATTTCTGTTAGCAATTAACTTTAAAATCGCTAACGATATTTGAAATAATTGTCAATAGGACACTTTCCTGTGATACTTTATTACTGAGCTAGTAATATTTAAATAAAGTTTAATAATAAATTATTTCATTTTACAGTATTTTAAAGTAAATAATTAATGGTAAATTTTTAGGTACATTTAATCATTTAGGAAGGTTGCACATATTTAATTTTCGTCATCCGTCCGATAGTCGAGAATATTTAAGTGTCCTGGTATGGGTTTACGTGAGCACAGGTTGAAATGAAAAAAAATTGTTCATTATAATTTTATTAAAATATTTATAAATATTTTTAAATTGGTACAAATTTAAAAAAAATATTAACTACCGTTTTAATTTTAAATAATTGGACTTTAATAAAAACGAAAATATATACAGAGAGAGAGGGAATAATTCTTCAGTTGCTGCAGTGTATAGGCTTGGTACGACATAGCAGGCTTTGGTTCCGATCATCGTTACGAAATTGCCAACGTATACCTTGAACTTTATGTGAGGGAATGTGATGTGTTTTGAGAAAAGCAGATTCGCAATCGAGAGGTCTTAAGGGCCAGAACAGAAGCGTTAATCCATTGAAAGGGGATATTAATATTTTTCTCGTTGGAACAGACTCAGACAAGAATCAGGGAATGTGAAAAACATGCTGATTTTTGTTTCAGACTGGAATGGCATCATCAGGTCTACTGTAAATGCCTTTCACTACGGCTCTTTTCTGAAGAAACATTTAACGACCTCAATACATTACGAAAGCGGCGTCATATACTTAACACACCGCGCATCCATCATCTTGCACGATAAGGCAAGGTATCAGAGGATGTGCAGACCTTGCAATGGTAATACATGGGCACCCGGATAGGAGTCCGGTGGATCTGTTAAACTCTGATCTCTTGGAATCGTTGTGGCCTTGGAGTCAAGGAGTGTCTATAGAAGAGTGTAAGATCCCATTGGTGCAATTTAAATTGTACGATTGCAGCGCCCTCTAAACGTATTATATTCCCTATTTGCAGTGCAGCCATCGTGTCATAATGATCGAGAGAATTGATTCCTTTCATTCTTTTTTTTTAATTTAATGTTAAAGTTAATAATATGAAATTTCATACCCAAAGAAATGCAATCCTGAAGTTTTATATCATATTTTTAAAATAAAATACTTTTAAAAAACTACTGGTAGTGAAAAAATGTTAATAAAAATATTATGGATTTCTCTAATATAATTATAAAATAATTTTATATTTCAACAGAGCTATTACCAGTTTACATACTAATACCTTTATATAAAATACTCTAATAATATCATATGATCTCTGAACGCGCATGAGAGTAACTTTTTGTGCAGAATAAGAATTTGACAGGTTTGGGTTCAGCAAAAGTCTGACAAGGGCGCCACTTGTGCTTAGACAACGCTTTACGTCTTCTCCATTTACATTCTTTGTTGGAGAGCACAAAGATGCAACTCAGATTGCAATAAGCCTACTTTAATTAGAGACACCTAGACAATTCACTAACAGTAGGAAATTTAAGAGTTTAGGTGTTTCATTAAAAATTTTATGTTTTAAAATTCAATCAATTGCTCTTTATTTTCAAAGAGTTAACAATTAATTTCAAAATGTTATGTAATATTTTGTTGCAAATTAGTTTTTAAACTAAATAGTTTGCAGTAAAATTTTAAACAAATTAAATCCCTTACAAACTTAACACCTCTACATTGAATGATTGAATTAAAAAGTTTTCCTCTTTTCTCCCTCCTTTTGTTCAACAGCCGTCCGGGCCCGATCTTATTTAGCTAATCCTTCCCTAACAAAGGTCACCTTGATACACCAGTTTTGAGCAGCCGTTGAGCAAAAGAAGATGAATATACATAAAAATTTTGCGATTTATTTTGTCTAAAATTTAATTTAAATATATTAATTTTTAAAATACATAAAATAATTTATTCATTATGACTATATTAAATTATTTATGAATATTTTAAAATTGGTTACCACATTTTTAAAAATTAAATCTACCAGTACAGTTTAAAAAATAAAAGTATAATAAATGTCCCCCCCCCCCACATAGAATTTAACATCAGTCTTAATTATACCAGTATTTTCAGTTCAATTACCTTTATCCAAGCTAACAGCAACGTCAGAGATGGAGAATATGTGGCTGCAAGGTAACGAAATAGTTTTCCCTGCTGAGACAGGAGGCCAACAGTAGAGGCCATCCCACACTGGAAGACAGAAATTCTCTGGAAGAAAAAAAAATTATATCAGTGGCAATTTCACAACAGGATCCTTAAACGGTGATGATTTGATCAAAAACTGAATCAAGATAAGCACAATACACAAAAAAGTAGGCAATTTAGTTTTACCTGAATTATTACTCAATGTGAACAGAAAAATTAAACGATTTGTTTTATTTTTATTTGAAGAAGTTTTTGAAATTTAATAAATTTCACTTGCACACCGACTTCTATATACGCATGCCAGCATATATCATTTTAGGAAAGTCAAGCTTTTGTTCATTTAAATATGACTACAAATTTTTAAATTTAAATGGTGACAAATTTTGCAAACATCTCGCATATAGACTTCCAAAATTTGATAACTTAAAAACTTTATTTTGAGTTCCTTGGGACGGAGGGCTATGATTGGTTGATTCAATTGAAATGGCACCGTAAAAAATCTTGTCATATCTTAAACCTTAGATGACCAATTTATGTGCACTGGAGTGAAAGACAGATTACTTGAATCAATCGTGGGCGACATTTTGCTAATATTTGTATGTTAACGAAACTAAAGAGAAATTAACATAGCAGCGTAGGTAAGTAATAAAAATATTAATTAACTAAATAATTTAATAATACAATTCCTTTTAATTAGAGGGGATGGTTGTCAAGGAGTCAAGGGCCTGTTGAAATTCAACGGGAAATTTGATTGGATTGAAAAAATGTTTGCTTTTAACAGAACGTAATGAAATGCTATTTCAAATAAATCACTCTACTGGCAGTAGTCATTAAAACTGACCTCTGAATGAAATATGTATGATGGAAGTTAATTTTTTTTTATATAAAAATTTAAGAAATATTATTAATTAATTATCTACCGGTTATTTTTTATTCAAATTATTTTAATGCTTACTTCTCTTTCAAGTGAGGATTTGATTTCTCTCTGAATTCAAAACGATCTCCCTCATCAATTACTTTGTTATTGAAAAACATTATGTTGATACAACATTTGAAAAGTTATTAGATGGAAAAGATACAAAAACAGATTATGCGGCTTCATCGGTTTGACAACTTTAAGCATTCGCTAATCACTATGAAGAACTCGCTTGTGTCAGTTTGTCAAACATCGCTGGTGGAGTTCTTTAAAAGAGTTTAAAGCACACAAACACGTGATGTTGTATTTCAAGTGTTTCGCATCAAATTGCGTCACTCTCTCATACAAACTTCCTTCGCATTATCCAAAAATATCTTCTCTTAAACAAATCGATCCTCCGTACACTGCAACAGAGAGAAAGGAAACTAAAAACCCCAAGTATATCCTTTTTCAGAGACTTCAGTTTCTGATTTCAGAATTCGATGCAGCCCTTCGTTCAATTATAAACCTTATCGACTACGAAATTAGCTCGCCCTATGACGTCATTCGAGGGTCCGTGACTTGTTGGATGTAGGGAATTTGTTTGTAGTCTGATCATCCCTCTGCAGCGATGACTTCACCAAGGAGATCCACGTTCTTCTCTTTTTGCATTATTCATTCGTTTATGTTGATTTTTACCTCCCTGACTTCAGGAAAAAACACTTCAATCCATACCGATTTCAAGTTGGGCTTGGGTTGGGTTGTTTTACCTCTGAGCGGCATTTTTTTTGCACACCATGGGCTAAATGGCCAGGTCACATGGACCTCGAAGGCTCAGAGAAGGTTGGGAGAGGGGACCCACTGGAACAGCTGTTGGGAGACAGATGGTAGCCTCCCATCAAGGCCATCCAGCGTGTTCTTTAACGTGCACAGGGTATGGCTCTCCCGCACACGGAGCCAGGCTTAACGTCCCATCCGACGGACGGCGGACTTTCCAAGCCCATCGGTGTCCCCTACTGACCGTGGGCAGGGCGGGGAATTTTGCGGAGATAAATCTCAACGCTGATCCAGCTGGGACTCGAACCTGGGAACTACAGATGACGAGCCTTTCAAGTTGGGCATTATGCTTCCCGTGCATTACAAAAAATAGCTCAATGGCAGATTTGTCTGTGTCTGCTATTTCGCAAATTTCCCTTATCTCATTTCTTTTACCGTCATCATCAAATTTCATGAAAAATCATTTACGAATATCAAATGTTCAGTTAATTATTCTAATTATCCGCGATATTTTAATTGACGCAATGTTCAAAATTGATGGACAGTTTTTATCAAAACGGTTTCAGAATTAATTAAAGTAAATATATTAATGGAAATTATGATTATATTTCGAAACATACATCGAATTATACTACCCTATTATTTTTAGCACAAGTTTTATATTAATTTCAAACCTAAAATGGAAATATAAACAAACATATTTTAAGTTTGTCTCGCGAAGTTCTACGAGTCAGTGCAGAGAAACCCGCACGAGATTATATCCTGCCTTCTGGACTACGATCATGAAGTCCTTAACAGATACAAGAGGCCTAAGATGATGGCTTTCGCTAAAGAAAGTTATCCATTTTAGGTCCCTTGTGGATCATTACTACTCTTTGTTTTATGTTATTTTGCCCTTTGGGGGAGGGGGCGGGGGTGGCTCAGTCGGTAGCGCGCCAGGCTCGTAATCTGTAGTTCCCAGGTTCGAGTCCCAGCTGGGTCAGCGTTGAGATTTATCTCCGCAAAAATTCCCCGCCTTGCCCACGGTCAGTAGGGGACACCGATGGGCTTGGAAAGGCCGCCGTCCGTCGGATGGGACGTTAAGCCGTGGCCCCGTGTGCGGGAGAGCCATACCCTGTGCACGTTAAAGAACACGCTGGATGGCCTTGACGGGAGGCTACCATCTGTCTCCCAACAGCTGTTCCAGTGGGTCCCCTCCCCCAACCTTCTCTGAGCCTTCGGGGTCCATGTGACCTGGCCATTTAGCCCATGGTGTGCAAAAAAGTGCCGCTCAGAGGTAAAACAACCCAACCCAACCCTTTGGGGGCCGCCACTGTGTGGTTTACTTTTGTTTGTTTTTTCAAACTGATGCCAATTAGGCATATTTCCAGATGAAGAAGGTTATGGGTACTATTGGACCTGGTACTTCATTTTATGACGTAACGATCTACGATCTACGAAATATAAACAAGACATGGTTTGAGTAGACTTGGAGCTCTGACTTCGAACGGTCATGACGTGTTTTCTCATCGCTCCTGGATTACTTCAAGTACTAATGATTAGCTAACTATTTACTTAAATTTCCTATTAGCCTTAGGCAAGACTGGGTGAAAATCCTAGTGGAGCCTTTGGCAGGAAGGGTAGCTAGTTTAGCCTAATCTTTTACTTAAACTTGTAGTTTCTTAGTTAGAGTTTTTATAGGTTTATTTTCTACAATGATGTGTTAATACAGTCTCCGGCTTTGGACATACTAACTTTGGACATACGATCTACGAAACGTAAACAAGGCTGCTAAATTCATCTTAAAACTTTCAAATTTAAAACCTCTTTTACAGAAATTCACTGGAAAATAATCTGTCTTTTTTTAAATCCTTTTTTAAAACTAAATATCTGTATACAAGTGTTTCAATGTCCCTACCTCTTTACTGATTGTGAAACAAAGAAAAAGACAATGTGTAGCTTCTCACAGACTAACTCTTGGACATTGCGCTTTATAATGAAAAGTCATTACGAATTAAGAAAAAAAACCTCCTCTCTGCGAAATTTACAAAAAAATCCGAAACAATTCCATATGTGCAATTACGTTGTGCAAGCTGCGGTACTGTACGAAAAAATATTCATAAGGAAGATGTTGCAGACTTTCCTAACGGTATCTTGATTGGAATGAAAAGAACTAAGTTTATTATTGCTAAAACAGAATTATGTTTGCTGCATTTTTTAAAATATACAGATCTCTAACAAGCAAAAAAGTTCCGTGGCAAAAATAATGATACCAGAATAATATTTCAAGTGTTTATCATGAGACGACATTGTCATTTGGGACACTGGCAGAAGCAAATCCAGAATCCACTCGGTGTTACAATCGGCATTTAATGAGACAAATATTTTGATTCATGGGGACTGGAAATATCCGAAGAAAAGACTGTAGTAATGCCCTTTTGTAGCCATCGACGATTTCCAGATATTTCTATTAATTACAAGGAACGTTCCCTGCAGGTTGCGAAAGAACACTGTTATTTAGGAATCCTACTGGACTCTGAACTCAAATGGAACTCCTATATTCGTCAACTGATCTCCACTTCTAAACCTATTATTATGTTAAGATGCATTGGGTCCAGCAAGAATGGAGCATCGCCTCGTCAAATGATCTATCTTTACAGATCAATTTTAATATCAAGATTGGAATATGGGATTTTTCTACTGGATAGAACCCTTTCCTTGTTAAAAAGCTAGAAATTCTTCAAAACCAAGCTTTAAGAATCTGTTTGGGCCAATTAAGTCTTTGTCCTTCTATTTCTCTGAATGCTGAGGCTAATATTTCACCTCTATCCATCAGAAGACCCTATGTGCTGTTCTCACACTTCTCAAGATTGCTCTTCAAACAAGAATATCGCCCAGTGACTGATAAAATTTCTTTTTGGATCAGGAAAGAGGATCAGTGATGTAACTACTTCCATCGCCGACATCCCCTCTTTGACTTGATTTCAGCACAAAGTTATGAGGTAGACAAACTTTCTGCAAAACCTCCTTGGACCTTTCAACAATTTGATTGCTTTGTTTCGATTCCAGGTTTCACATCTAAAAAAGAACTAGCCCTTTCCTTGTTAAAAAGCTAGAAATTCTTCAAAACCAAGCTTTAAGAATCTGTTTGGGCCAAAAAAAATTTCTAAATGATGCGAATCTTTTCCATAGGATTTAAGAATTTTTTTATTGAGGTTTTGAAGCATAAATATCATCAGCTTCTTGGCGTTGTCCAACCTTGCGATCTGGAGGAGAGGGTCGGAAGACTCGAACTTATCCAAAGGAAACATTTATTTATGTTTGATGATGATGATGCGTAGATGGTTTGCAAGAGTAAAACAATCTAACAATCTAACACTCTAACAATGGAAATTAACACTACCAAAAGATTCGAAAAAATGCGATCCGTAATATTTCATTGGTACGAATCCAACACAAAAAGAACTGTTCCTTTCTCTCTTAAAAACAAAAAAGAAATTAAAAGTTTACCAACTACGAAATAAAACTGGAATTAAATAGGGACTCTGCAAAAACTGCAGACTGCTCGTATAAATTACTGTGAACTCATTTAAAAAAAACACAAGCTCTTGTTTTTATTTTATCATCTGTTTGCCAATAGCTATTCAACTTTTTTTTTCGTTTTAAGAGATGTATGAAACATTGTTTTAACTGAAAAAATACTAATAAATTATTACCATTAGCCGACTGTTCTATTCATCCGACAGACAGGCGTTTGTTGGCACGAACTGTCCATCAAAACAGAGATGCTACAGTTCGTCAACACAGAGAAATGACCGTCAGCAGTATTTCAAAATCTATTTCAATGAGATCCATGAGCAGATAATTGAAAACTTCCAAATTTGGGAACTTTACCATACAGCGATGTATTAGGTGAGTGTATTATGATCATGGGCCCCTGATGTATTGCACCGCTTGAACGCATGGTAATTTTGTCTCTCATATTAGCAAAAAAAATAATGCAGTGGACAATATATCAACTATATAGGGCAAACTGTCTTAAACCGGATGGGATCCGAACCACGACCTTCTGATGACGTAGTTGAGATTCTTCTCCCTACAAGTGTGTCTGTTAGTAATCATATCCCTACACTTGATAAAGAGTGCGCGATCAGTTTTTAAAAAAAATGTTATATTGGATCAATTTCCCGGTGGGCTATGCACATACCTAGATGCTTATACTTCGCTTACAGGGCGGGGTGGCTCAGTCGGTAGCGCGCCAGGCTCGCAATCTGTAGTTCCAAGGTTCGAGTCCCAGCTGGATCAGCGTTGAGATTTATCTCCGCAAAATTCCCCGCCCTGCCCACGGTCAGTAGGGGACACCGATGGACTTCGAAAGGCCGCTGTTCGTCGGATGGGACGTGGCCCGTGTGCAGGAGAGCCATTCCCTGTATACGTTAAAGAACACGCTGGATAGCCTTGACGGGAGGCTACCATCTGTCTCCCAACAGCTGTTCCAGTGGGTCCCCTCCCCCAACCTTCTCTGAGCCTTCGGGGTCCATGTGACCTGGCCATTTAGCCCATGGTGTGCAAAAAAGTGCCGCTCAGAGGTAAAACAACCCAATGACATTTCAATAAGTATTATTATCAAATTATAAATTAATTTCATTAAAATTCGACTGGTAACTTTCAATCCTTAAAAAAATGGTAACTGATTTTAAAATATTCGTAAATATCTTACTATATTCATAATAAATAAATTATTTTATTTCACATAATTTAAAAATAAGTAATTAAATTAAATTTTAGACATATTAAATCTCTTATTTTTGTTCATATTTTATTTCCCCTCTTTCTCTCCCCTTTTGCACAACTGTTGTCAAGGCCTCGTGTATCAAGGTGACCTTGGTTAGGATACCACCCGGCTCGAGAGTTTTTTTTTTCTCTATGCTTGAGCTTCATCTTCCTACGTACACTTACCTGTCAGAAGTGCGTAATATGTTCCCAATTTTGAAGATGTTGCATTTGTGCTAGCACCACCAAGCTTTCTTGTGCTCAGCAATGGATTGTTTATGAACGTTAAGACACTTTTATTAATTAAGATATATCAGAACCACCACGAAGAAAATGATTAACTATCCGTATTCCGGAGAAGCCCAATGGACCCATCATTACAGAGACAAGCCCTACCTCTTCCAATAGAATGGACTTGCCCAAAAAGCCTGTTGGTTAATATGCAAATATCTTTTCAAGTTGCACTTTCAATTCTGTCTGTGAATTTTAAGCTCGGATGAAAATCAGAGTTCCAGGAAAACGCTTCAGTCGTATTATATTCAATTAGTTTTAGCAGTAAAAAGTTATTCTGGTTATTTGGTATGTACAGCTACAATTCATTTTGTTAGTTTTTAGTGCATTTCGTCCCAAGGTGATTTCATGAACGGGAGAATTCGCCAGATTGCGGCCGCAATCCAAGTTGAAGGAGCTGCCATGCTTTATCTCGTCTTTCTCCGGTCCCCATCGCTGACTGCGGCGGAAAATTGCTGCCATCTGAGAGAGCTTGTTGTTAACCGAGGTTAGTGCACAGACTTTAGATTCGATTTTAACAGCGGAAAATAGTATTTATTCCTTATTTGGTACTATATTGGTTCTATTAATATTCAATTTATTATTCACCTCTAGTATAAATCTCATTTTAAAAAAAAAATTCGTGTTTAAACTACCGGTTAGAATATTATTACTTTTACTATTTCACTTATATAAAAATCCTATTTCAACATAAGTTAATCATCCATATACAACATTTTCCAAGGAGAACTGACCTCTTTCTTTGGAGGATTAGGACCTTCAAGACATGATCTGCAGTTCTCATAATACTTTAAAACAACAAGGTTGGGTTGGGTTGTTTTCCCTCTGAGCGGCACTTTTTGCACACCATGGGCTAAATGGCCAGGTCACATGGACCCCGAAGGCTCAGAGAAGGTTGGGGCAGGGGACCCACTGGAAGAGCTGTTCGGAGACAAATGGTAGTCTCCCGTCAAGGCCATCCAGCGTGTTCTTTAACGTGCACAGGGTATGGCTCTCCAGCACACGGGGCCACGGCTTAACGCCCCATCCGACGGACGGCGGCCTTTCCAAGCCCATCGGTGTCCCCTACTGACCGTGGGCAGGGCGGGGAATTTTGCGGAGATAAATCTCAACGCTGATCCAGCTGGGACTCGAACCTGGGAACTACAGATTACGAGCCTGGCGTGCTACCGACTGAGCCACCCCCGCTCCAAAATAACAAGGAAACATTAAAATAGGAAACTGAAGCCTATGTATTAAATTTGCAACTTACTGGATTTATTGAAATGATACTAGTTAAATAATACTAGTTTATATCTTACTAGTTAAATATTAAAATAGCAGTTTTCGTGAGCTGTCTTTTAATAAATCAAAAATTGCATATTTTCCATTAAATGGTAGATTGTGATGAGGATGGATCTATCTTATAGTAGAGGCCCGTCCAAAGTCGGATCTATGGAGGAGTGGCATGCCCCCTCTTTCCCTTGAGATTGTCAGTAAGGGTGATAGAAGCGAAATAATTAATAAAATTGTATACGTTTCATGCATTTTTCCCAAAATTTTTAGAAACCTTTCAGAGGAAGGAGATTTAAATCCGGTCACTTGGGCCCGTCCAACCCAAACTTAATGAAAAGCCAATGGGGGAAAAATTATATTGTTAAAGGGCAGTAAGAAAATTTCTCTACTTAAAATAAAAAATATATTTCTAATAATAAATTCCAAAAAAAAAACATTTTTTTAAAGAATTAAAAGAAACTTGATTTAAAAACAAAAAATACTGTTTTTTGGGTTTTTTTCTTTTTTTTTTTTAAGATGGCGGGGGTGGCTCAGTCGGTAGCGCGCCAGGCTCGTAATCTGTAGTTCCCAGGTTCCAGTCCCAGCTGGGTCAGCGTTGAGATTTATCTCCGCAAAATTCCCCGCCCTGCCCACGGTCAGTAAGGGACACCGACGGGCTTGGAAAGGCCGCCGTCCGTCGGATGGGACGTTAAGCCATGGCCCCGTGTGCGGGAGAGTCTTACCCTGTGCACGTTAAAGAACACGCTGAATGGCCTTGACGGGAGGCTACCATCTGTCTCCCAACAGATGTTCCAGTGGGTCCCCTCCCCAAATCTTCTCTGAGCCTTCGGGGTCCATGTGACCTAGCCATTTAGCCCATGGTGTGCAAAAAAGTGCCGCTCAGAGGTAAAACAACCCAAACAACCCACCTATTTTTTAAAGAGCACTATGAATTAACAAAAATGTTTAGTTATGCAACTGGAAATGTTTGGTCGAAAATTTGGAAGAACTGAGCCAGATTCAGTATATTTATGTGTTTTATGAGCCGCAATTTATTTCGCAATGATAAAACGGCAGAGCGAAATATGGAAAACACATCTTTCATATTCTCTAAGTGTTGAAAGCATCATTTTCATATGCTCCATTAATGATCTTTTGTTGCCACAAAAGATGCTACATTATTACATTTTTTTGGGTTGGGTTGTTTTACCTCTGAGCGGCACTTTTTTGCACACCATGGGCTAAATGGCCAGGTCACATGGACCCCGAAGGCTCGGAGAAGGTTGGGGGAGGGGACCCACTGGAACCGCTGTTGGGAGACAGATGGTAGCCTCCTGCTAAGGCCATTCAGCGTGTTCTTTAATGTTGGGTTGTTTTACCTCTGAGCGGCACTTTTTTTGCACACCATGGGCTAAATGCCAGGTCACATGGACCCCGAAGGCTCAGAGAAGGTTGGGGGAGGGGACCCACTGGAACAGCTGTTGGGAGACAGATGGTAGCCTCCCGTCAAGGCCATCCAGCGTGTTCTTTAACGTGTCCAGGGTATGGCTCTCCCGCACACGGGGCCACCGCTTAACGTCCCATCCGACGGACGGCGTCCTTTTCAAGCCCATCGGTGTCCCCTACTGACAGTGGGCAGGGCAGGGAATTTTGCGGAGATAAATCTGAACGCTCACCCAGCTGGGACTCGAATCTGGGAACTACAGATTACGAGCCTGGCGCGCTACCGACTGAGCCACCCCCGCCCCTAACAGCAGCAACCTAAGAAACTTGCGTAAAACTGACAATTATTGAAATAATTATTTGCACAAAATTCTTAAATATAAACATTTTATTATATGGTGTCAAATAATACTTATTTTCTTAAATTTTAAATTAACTTCTGAGATGAATTGTTATGATTGACAGCTCCGTTATTCAACATTGAAGCTTCTATAACTCTTGAAGTACCTAACGGATATTGTCAAAAATCGAAATTTAGACAGTGTAATTCTCATCTAATATTTGTCTTCAGTGATATGTTTCCTTAAAAATTTATTTTAACCAGTTACGGCAATGTCTCGCAAACTGTGTGCCGCGAGAGATTCCAAGTGTGCCGCGAGAGATTTTCAAAGTGACACTAGATATTCCAAAG
This sequence comes from Ryuthela nishihirai, assembly GCA_038380435.1. Lineage (NCBI taxonomy): Eukaryota > Metazoa > Arthropoda > Arachnida > Araneae > Heptathelidae > Ryuthela > Ryuthela nishihirai. Next base: position 54,967,818 of record JAWZYU010000022.1, read on the forward strand.
ATTTCATTTTAACTTGACTTGTGTTGTCGACGTGCTTTAATATCGACGTGCTACCGACTTGCTATAATAAAAATCTTTCATATTTTATCAACTGGGATCTTGTAAGTATTTATCAAGCTTTTTCCAAATTTTGGTATTAATTTTTGATTATTTCAAGCCATAGAATGGACAAATATTTAAAACAAACACCGAGTTATGAATTAAAGAACGAGAGCAAATCTTCAAGTAAAACCAGGCTGATGACTTCAACAAAGCGCAAATATAATGACGATTATATAGAGTTTGCTTTTATTCTTTTTTAGGTGTACCGCGGAAGAAAAAACAGATTCAGTGTGCCGCGGAAAAAAATTAGATTCAGTGTGCCGCAGAGTAAAAAAGTTTGCGAGACACTGAGTTACGGGATCTCGAATTTGATTCTCCGTTGACATAAGATGAGGAGGTTTTCATTTTTCTGTCCATTGCCTGTATGTAAATACGCAGTTATAGAATTAAAGCATCGTTTCCATTTTTATCTGGGGCGGGGGTGGCTCAGTCGGTAGAGCGCCAGGCTCGTAATCTGTAGTTCCCAGGTTCGAGTCCCAGCTGGGTCAGCGTTGAGATTTATCTCCGCAAAATTCCCCGCCCTGACCACGGTCAGTAAGGGACACCGATGGGCTTGGAAAGGCCGCCGTCCGTCGGATGGGACGTTCAGCCGTGTCCTTGTATGCGAGAGAGCCATATCCTGTGCACGTTAAAAAACAAGCTGGATGGCCTTGACGGGAGACTACCATCTGTCTCCCAACAGCTGTTCCAGTGGGTCCCCTCTCCCAACCTTCTCTGAGCCTTCGGGGTCCTTGTGACCTGGCCATTTAGCCCATGGTGTGCAAAAAAAGTGCCGCTCAGAGGTAAAACAACCCAACCTTAAAGAACACACTGGATGGCCTTGACGGGAGGCTACCATCTGTCTCCTAACAGCTGTTCCAGTGGGTCCCCTCCCCTAACCTTCTCTGAGCCTTCGGGGTCCATGTGACCTGGCCATTTAGCCAATGGTGTGCAAAAAAGTGCCGCTCAGAGGTAAAACAACCCAACTCTTCCTTAAAATTTACTTCCTTTGTAAAATTTCCGAATATCTTTGTTATATGAGTGATCAAATTACCGAAATTTTTGTATAATCAAAACAATAGTAACATTTCAATAAGTGTACAAAATAAAGATAAATATCAAAAATTTACATCTACCACTAAAATTAAATTGTTACAAAACTGAGAAATTTTTTTTTCTGAAACGAAACAGCAGATTAACTCAAACTTGCTATTTAAAGAAGCAATCAAATAACACTTTTTCCTCGTGGCAACAGAAAGCCACGTAATATTTTCACGCCAAAGATGAAGCAGTAAATAAACCTGTAATCGTTGTCATCACTTTTTTAAGCCAATCTCCACCTCCACTTGTGACACGAAAGCCCAAGTGTTGTGCTTTCTTACAACACCCTAAAAGAGAACTTCTGTCCGCGGGCCCACAATGGCAACTCTGTACACAAGCAACTCCTTAGGTCGCTTAGCAACGTATGGGAAAAAATTGTCGAGCACTTCTCGAGCTGAAAGATGGATCGCTTGCGGGTCACCAAGGTCAAGAGGGTCATAGCTCCGCAAAGGAAAAACATCAGTGTCGGGTGGCAATACATGACTCGTGCTGTGGCTGCATGCCTAATGGTTTCCAAAGCAGTCTCGTTCGATGTTCGGCGGGAAATTGATACGAGAATGAGTTTCTCTGTCTGAAGATGGAGATGAAGGATTACCAAACGAGCCCTTGGATACAGAAGGTGACGGTTGATTAAGAGATCGAACAAAGAGAGGAATGAAATCAAGTATCAAATGGAAACCGAACAAAAATAAAATATGCAAAAGAAACGCGTTCGTTCCGTTCAACAGGCGTTTGGGAATGAGACCAAAATACAACATCCGCAAAGGGTGGATGCTGACTGCCAATTAAAGGGCAGATTTATTGGCGGCAACGAGTCCCGTTTCTTCGGCACACTTTCTTGAATTCGTTCCGTGACGATTCCAAGTTGAGTTGGGTTGTTTTACCTCTGAGCGGCACTTTTTTGCACACCATGGGCTAAATGTCCAGGTCACAAGGACCCTGAAGGCTCAGAGAAGGTTCGGGGAGTGGACCCACTGGAACAGCTGTTGGAAGACAGATGGTAGCCCCCCGTCAAGGCTATCCAGCGTGTTCTTTAACGTTGGTTGTTTTACCTCTGAGCGGCACTTTTTTGCACACCATGGGCTAAATGGCCAGGTCACATGGACCCCGAAGGCTCAGAGAAGGTTGGTGGAGGGGACCCACTGGAACAGCTGTTGGGAGACAGATGGTAGCCCCCCGTCAAGGCTATCCAGCGTGTTCTTTAACGTGCACAGGGTATGGCTCTCCCACACACGAGGCCACGTCTTAATGTCCCATCCGACGGACGGCGGCCTTTCCAAGTCCATCGGTGTCCCCTACTGACCGTGGGCAGGGCGGGGAATTTTCCGGAGATAAATCTCAACGCTGACCCAGTTGGGACTCGAACCTGGGAACTACAGATTACGAGCCTGGCGCGCTACCGACTGAGCCCCCACCTCCCCCACGATTCCAAGTGATCAAGAGCATATTTAAGAGTGAAGTTGGGGGAGAGGGTTTGAAACCTCTCCCAAATACAGGGTGTTTATAAACTATCCATTTTCCTGAAAACGCTGACCGATCATTTTCTGTTCCAGGTTTTGTGAATCATGCTGACGACTGAAGAAAGAATAGCTGTAGTTGAAGCACGTCTGCGAGGTGTGTCCTTCGAAGGAGTGAGAGAGTTCACTCGTAAATTCCATAAACCACCGCCAACAAGGGCAGCAATCAGATCCCTGATGAACAAATCTCGGAGGACAGAGAGTGTTTACCCCAGTATCACCAGAAACTATGGAAAGCATCGAGGATGCAATCAATAGCAGCCCTCGTGCATCAACAAGGAGACTAAGCAAGGAGCTTGGTTGTTTGGGTTGTTTTACCTCTGAACGGCACTTTTTTTGCACACCATGGGCTAAATGGCCAGGTCACATGGACCCCGAAGGCTCAGAGAAGGTTGGGGGAGGGGACCCACTAGAACAGCTGTTGGGAGACAGATGGTATCCTCCCATCAAGGCCATCCAGCGTGTTCTTTAACGTGCACAGGGTATGGCTCTCCCGCACACGGGGCCACGGCTTAACGTCCCATCCGACGGACGGCGGCTTTTCCAAGCTCATCGGTGTCCCCTACTGACCGTGGGCAGGGCGGGGAATTTTGCGGAGATAAATCTCAACGCTGACCCAGCTGGGACTCGAACCTGGGAATTACAGATTACGAGCCTGGCGCGCTACCGACTGAGCCACCCCCGCCCCAGTGAATTTGCGACTTGAATTTGTAGCTGAAGAGTAAATTTGTGTCTTACGAGTAAATTTTCGAGCTTGAGAGTAATTTTCTTTTTTGGCTCTGCGGTCCTAACAACATATAATGGTTTCGATTACTAATGTACCATTATATATATAAACTAATTTTTATATTCAACTTGGTTTGTCACCTGCAGAGCTATCGCAACTTTGAACTTCATCTGCAACTGCTGACAATTGGAAAGAATTAAAACGACTCTTCTCATAACTATATCAATATAGATTTACACAGTCCTCACAATTTAAAGGTTATATTTTAATATTTCTTAAACAAGTCAAAGAAATTTTTTTATATCCTTTATTTTATTGTAATATTTACCTGTAAGTGAAAACAGCTATGTAATATAACTACCATATATTATATATTGCGATAAAATTACAACAGCAAGTCATTTTTATGTTTGTTAATCACAGCAACTGAAGAATCATTGCACGTGATGATGTATACAGATCTCCATTTCTCTTTTCATGGATGATGATGATGAAAGAAACTTCTTTCGATGAAAGAGTTCTCTTCGACCTTTGCTGTCATCAAAAATGCAGAAGAAATAGTCTCCGTCATTCTTCAACTTTCATCAAACAACTTCTTCAAGACAAATACGACAGCGGGATCTGCATTGCAACGACAACAGACGGATGGATACTTTCGACCAGTAATGGGAATAGACAGAACGACGTCATGTAATCTGAATTGAAACTCATGCTGAAATTCGCAGTCACGGGATGCGAGGCAAAAGCTAAGCCAGGCTCGTAATCTCCAGTTCCCAGGTTCGAGTCCCAGCTGGGTCAGCATTAAGATTTATCTCCGCAAAACTCCCCGCCCTGCCCACGGTCAGTAGTCAGGTATTAAACGCATATTTCGGTGGACGAATGGCTAGTGCGTTTGGTTACTGATCGAAGAAATTTAGGGTCCGAACCACCGGTAAGACTGGCGGGGGTGGCTCAGTCGGTAACGCGCCAGGCGCGTAATCTGTAGTTCCCAGGTTCGAGTCCCAGCTGGGTCAGCGTTAAGATTTATCTCCGAAAAACTCCTCGCCATGCCCACGGTCAGTAGGGAACACCGAGGGGCTTGGAAAGACCGCCGTCCGTCGGATGGGATGTTAAGCCGTGGGCCAGTGTGCGGGAGAGCCATACCTTGTGCACCTTAAAGAACACACTGGATGGTCTTGATGGGAGGCTACCATCTGTCTCCCAACAGCTGTTCCAGTGGGTCCCCTCTACCAACATTCTCCGAAACTTTGTGATCTGACAATTTTAGTCCAGTGTCAAAACAACCCAATATTCCCTTCCCCCAAAATTCGTCGTATTATTTTTTTCCAAAATTGATAAGGGGGATTGAAACTCAATCGAGTCGGGGGAAAAGGTAAGGGGGGAGGGGAGACAAGAGAGACTGGATTTCAATTCCAGTATAGAATTTCCCCCTATGTTTTAGAAGTCTTTTAAAAAATTCTTCGAAAATGCATGAAATATACGTAAGTTGAATAAATTCGTTCCTCTCTGACCATTACTAGCATTTTCAAAGGACGGGAGAGCGGAGGGTCTGTTTTTCAAAACTGATAGAAACTAGAAAATCATTGACTTCTAAAAATAATATTTTTTAAATAAACAATTATAATTTTTCACGTAAATTCTTAAGTCTAGGAATACCGCCATTAAATGCTTCAGCTTCCAGATTTGCTCAAAATCGAAATTTTCTAAGATTTTAAATTTCCTACGACATTTTGCTTCAAAAGACTTATTTCACAGTTGGGAAGCTTCGAATATAGGTTTATACTCACACAACATGGAAATATTCCAATATTTACGATAATTTAGAATAATTTGTTCATTTTCAAAGAAAAACCTAAGGCGGAGGGTAAATGTTTAAATATCAAAATGAATAACTTGATTTTTAAATGTTCTGAGCATTGAATAGTCGTTGTATGCCACAGAGAGGTCTGAATGGAGCCTGTAATTTAATGCGCCATAGAGAAAATCCGTGAGGAAGGCAGAATGACAACACAAGCATCCATGCCTTAGCCAAGTGTGTTAGCATTCTGATGCTATATTAAATTATTGCATAAATTTTTATACTATTTGGTAATAAAACAGTGTTAGTTATATATATTTGAAGCCGCTATCTCCTCTGTTGCATTCTGCTAATACTAATATATTCTGCTAATAACACGTCACATGTTATCAGTAGATCGTGGCGACACTAAAAATATTTTTGCTTACAAGTTTTCTAATAATGCAACTTTGACGAAAACGTTTTGGGGAGATTGTAGTTAAATATTTCAGGTGTTATGACTCTTTAAACATTGAATGAATATTGCTGAAATTGAAGATTTAAATTGGCTTGATTGAGAGATACAATTTACCTTCAGGATCATTTCAGC